>JAZEWT010000003.1:15403966-15414596 GCA_036362905.1 Mordacia mordax
TTCTCGGTGTAGGGATCCCCAACAGAGGTGGTCAATGCGTCTCTGAGACTATAAATTTTTAAAGCAGCTTGGCTTGGAGGCACCTCCGGTTCTTGAGCGTAACCATCCATAGGATCATCAAACACATGAGGACTATCACTGCCATCTTCAGATCAAAGTACCCATGACCTAGTACCGTCAGTCACCCCCCATAAATTTTAAAAGCAGCTTGGCTTGGAGGCACCTCCAGTTCTTGAGCGTAACTCTAGATGGGATCATCAAACACATGAGGACTATCACTACCATCTTCAGATCAAAGTACCCAAGACCTAGTACCGTCAGTCACCTCCCGCCCCGCTAATGCTAATGAGTCCTCTTCTCCTCGCCACAAATCATCATCCTCAAAGTCACTGTACATCAGCATAGAGTCCGTTCCAGTTAAAGTACTGAAGTCATCAGGTGTTTCCTCCTCTGGCACTTCATCTTCAACCGGAAAAACAATTCACCTCCAGCAAGAGATTACAACCACTTTTGTGTTCTGCTTTTGGTCCATTATTCTTTACATGTGATTCTATGGATGCTATTTCTTCACCGTGTAAAGTGTTGATTGCAATCTATCAGTCAATTTTCTCTGACCAAATTCTCCTTTGTTGGTGAGAAGCATGTTATCGCCTTCCTTTAGAGTCGTTCCTTTAGTTTTTTGTTATAATATATGGCCTGCCATCACTGTTTGTTTGTAGCATGACTCGGCAATCACCGCCACCTTTTTAGAATTTGACAACAAATCACTCTGTGTCTCAGGCAAAAAATCATGTCCCTGGGCATACTGTTGAACTCCGGAACCTCAAGGTGAATGCACGCAGGACCTAGCGAACTTGGAGCAAAACTAGCCTCATCATTCACACTCAAATATTTAAGGACCAGCCCAATCTCTACCAAAAGGCACTTGATCGTAGTTGTACCAACCACTTTTCCAGCATCCTAGTTGATACCTGGGACAAGCCCAAGTTGCTCTCCTCGATGATCCATCGGCTCCTTCATCCAATCAGTCATGCACTCTCACCTCTGTTCATTAATAAAGATCAAGCAGATCAGTTGATTCTGTTTTTCTTAGAAAAAACAAAAGCCCATTGCATCACTACCCAGCCTCAACCACCAACCAATACCTCAACTATTATTTCCTTCTCCTACCCTGATTTCAAAACTCCTGGAATTTTCCAAGTTAACGGAATCTGATGTCTCTTCATTATTTACTATATTTCGGCCTACAAACTGCTCCCTGGACCCCTTTCGATCCAGAACTACCAAATTTTTATGGTTTGAGTAGCTAGTACAAGTCACATGGTTCTATGCTGTTGATTTTGGGCAAGCAAGGCAATGGGCCAATTAAAAAAACTCCACAAGCTCCTTTTAGAAATCAATAACACTGCCTTTTTTTGGAAACTCCCAAATAGCTTAAATAAATTAGTTATAAGTAAATTCCCTGATTGAGAACTGTGCAAAGCTACTTGATCAGCTATTAGTGGATAAATAATGGCTCTAATATTGATATAACCTATTTAGTGAATGGTTGGCTATTTATAATGGCCACAAAGTGAAATGAATAGGTTTGGGTCTTTAGGTCAACCAGTAATGGCTAAAGCACACCAACTCACGAGGGAAAGGCATCTATGCCAGCAGCAAATATGCAGTGACAGAAACAGGATTGTTTTTGGGGTGTGTCTACCTGTTCAGAGTTCGCATGTGCACTGTTTATAAGTCGATGATTGCTTCGAAAAGCTGCTCTCTCGGGAGAGCCGCGTCGATCGCTCCCTCTCCTCTCCTCGCGACGTTTTGCCTCACACATTAGAGGCATCCCCAGGTGCAGTATGTGTGTGTAGTGCCTGTTGCTCCTTAATATATGTGGGTACTATGTATGTGTCGAGTCCTCTTTTGTTGTGTGGGGTCTACATCTGAATCACATTAACACTAATCAAGTTGCCATTAGATAACAATATAGCAAGTGTATTGCTGATATGTCTTTCGATTCTGAGTGTTATTCATGTGCTAATATATGTTTTAAAAGATATGCTCAGTTTCCTTCTACATTAAACCTGCTAATTGTGGAATTAGCCAAGTTCTAGTACATGACCATTGTGAAGAGAATATGGATACGTATAACTAAAAAAAAGAAAACTGTTATCATGATTTATGGGTACCTTTTTGCCAGTACAAAGCTGTAAGAAGAGAAAAGGTTTACCATTCCTGGCAATAATACAAGTATTAAATAGACACCTTTCACACAGTGTCCCATAGATTTAACAACTCGACCCGATCTACTACTACATTGATATCTGTGTTGTCCTGAGCTTTTTGCCTTTTGGCAACACTTGGCTGGAACTGTTGCAACTAGGTCTCTGTTGTGAGCCCATCAGTTTCAAGGACAATGCATACCTATATTGTCAAGTCAATTTGTTTTTTTTTTTGCCGCAAACATGGGTTTTTTGCAAACTACACTTTGTGAAGGTGAGCATTTGGTATTCTAAGACCTTAAAACATGTATTATTGCGATATATGGTACAACATTTTCTATACTTACGTATTATCATCACTGTATGCCATAAGTTGCTTATGGGGTAGAGCCAATGTTTATTTAACATTGTGACATGGCCCTTCTCCAGCTGCTCTAGCTGAATTGATAATTGAGCTCCTGCCCCTGGCATGAGTTTTCACCATGAAGGGGCTCTCGTGACTGGCATTGATTGAAGATGAAAGCAAAACTAGTCGATGAATATTGAACTGAAAATTGCCATTGTGATTTGACATTTGATGCCTTATTGTGATTTGACATTTGATGCCTTAATTATCACGTGTGCTTCTTTTGTTGCAGGGGTTCTTTGTTTCTGTCTTTTACTGTTTTCTAAATGGAGAGGTAAGCATACAAAACTTCAATAATAAACTGATAATACATACGTTTACAGATGACCTTTTCATCTCAATGTATTTGAAGTGCATTAACAATAGACCTAAAATGTCATTAAACGTTGTCTCAGGACTCTGCTATATATAAAACAACTGTTTACTGTAAGATGTTTTATTTATCAGAGTTAAGATCATTTCGGATTATTCAAGTCTTAAGATTACAATTCATGAGTTCTGCAGCATATGGCTAGGTTTGTTTTTATTATTTTCCCTGCAATACTTTAAAGCCATCCAAATGCCAGGGTGCGGATGAACTGTTTACCAACGACCACCATCAATTTCCCTCTCCAAAGTGTGTGGTACAATGTCCCTTACATAATACATTTATTCTGGAGAAAGGCCATGTCTATTATGTAATTGGGAACCAGAAACCTGAAGGAACATGTGGAAGGAAAACAGAGTGGTTGTAAATTGTCCAAATATTACGACCTTGCCTGAATAATCACCCCAAGTATCTGTAATGATAACTCATATATAATGAATATAGGGATCCAATTCAGAGCCATTGCGATATTGTACATATTTGTTGCTTCTCTGTTAATGTACACAATATACTTCATATAGAATATGCTCTGAGAAGCTGCAGCCAAAACAAAAATGGTAATGTCTTATAGATTCACGACTCGGCTGTATTTCGAGCTGTCTGAAAGTTTTGTTGTGAAGAAAGACAAGAATGTAATGACATCCAGGTTTCAGCCATTTAGCTATTGCACTCTGATTTAATGCAACGTGAGTGAGATTGCAGTGATGGTATTGGTGCCAAGTGATGTGTTTGGCTCTAACTTTATTATGTTTAATTTCCAACGAGAAAAGTTCAGAATTATATCTGACAGTCCATGACACAGCACTAACCTGCAGTGACCAGCGAGGTGAAGAATAGTCTCATTTCATCTCATTGTCTGAAACCGCTTAGTCCTATACAGGGTAACGGTGAAGCCGGAGCCTATTCCGGCAGACACAGGGCGCAAGGCAAGGATATACCGACGATGGGACGCCAGTCCATCGCCGGGCACTGCGGGGCAATTTAGCCTGCGAGCCAATCAACCTATGTAGCAGCATGCTTTTTGGACTGTGGGAGGAAACCGGAGTGCCCGGCGAAAACCCACGCGGACACGGGGAGAGCATGCAAACTCCACACAGAAAGGCACCCGAGCCGAGAGATTCGAACCCGGGACCTTCTTGCTGTGAGGCGACAGCGCTAACCACTGGGCCACCGCGCCGCCCGTGAAGAATAGTCAATCTTCACAACTGACATGGAGAAGGGTTGGCCTTCATCTCATAATGGATAGACCAAGGGCTGTACGTTTTTATTAAGCACTATTAATATTTTATTTGGATCTTAGAATAGTTTTACTGCTCCAGTTCCAGCAACGCTGCGGAAATACTAACTTAAATTCATCACTAACAGCTGCTCTTTTTACAGGACGTGAACACACATTGAGTTATCATATAGTAGGCAATAATAAAAGAAGGGAGTCTGACAAGTCGACATGATAGCACCCACCCGATGGTTGGCTGAGTAGAAAAATGTATATAAATGTCATTACAGATGATGCTTATACTTTGAAAAGTGCACCAAAATACAGAAATAAGACCACTATCTCACGGGGGACCAACAGCACAAGAAGATTACACATCCTAATTGTGAGGATGTGCATCATACAGGAGCTTGGTGTAGCCTGGTTCTCTGTAGGTGCAGTGAGCTAGGCAGATCTATTCATTATTACAGCAGAAAATACCCAGTGAGCTTATAAGCTCTGGATGTGGGATTCCTGCGATACAAGAAACAAACTATCTGACTAACCAACGCAAACGCTGTTTAAAATTACAAGGCAACACGACGAATTGAAAGCATTAAATTGTGCATAGATGAAACCCTGTCCATAATTATAAATTAAACAGTAAGACAGTATTGTATGGGACAAGAGAGAAAAAGTAAAAGCAACAGTGTAATAAGAAGAAACACTTTGAAAAAAAGCTTCTTGTATAATGAATTAAAAAGCATGTGCATCTTGCGGGTGGCACGGTGGCACGGTGGCCCAGTGGGTAGCGCTGTCACCTCACAGGAAGAAGGTCCCGGGATCGAATCTCAGCTCTGGTGCCTTTCTGTGTGGAGTTTGTATGTTCTCTCCCCGTGTCCGCGTGGGTTTTCGCCGGGAACTTCGGTTTCTTCCCACGTTCAAAAAACATGCTGCAGCATAGGTTAATTGGCTTGCAGACTAAATTGTCCACATCGCCCGGTGATAGACTGGCGTCCCATCGTGGGTATATACCTGCCTTGCGCCCTGTGTCTGCCGGGATAGGCTCCGGTTCAACGCCACCCTGTACAGGACTAAGCGGTTTCTGACAGATGAGATGTGCATCTTGCAGGGGGAGCGACGAAGCAATGACATGGCAGTGATGTGTTCTGTTCCTCTGTATAGGTGCGGTCCGCGGTGCGGAAGCGGTGGCATCGGTGGGAGGACAAGCACAGCCTGCGTGCGCGTGTCACACGGGCAATGTCCATCCCGACCTCGCCAAGCCGCATAAGCTTTCACAGCGTGAAACAAACCACGGCTGTCTGATTACATCACAGCCCAGCCTGATACAACTGGAAGAACCCCTTCAGCAAATACTCCTTAATGGGCACATAAACAGTCAAGGATTATGTAACATTATATGCTCTATCATGTGCATTATTAAAAAAAGATGTTTTCAAATGAGATTATATTTATGGAAAAAGTTCAGGTTTCGGTAAAAAAAATGTTATTTAATTTTTTTCAAAGTGCCATTTTTTAAGTACACGTAATGCAGTGACAGCTTAGAATATGGCATTATTTTATACGCTGTTGGAGGCAGCTGTGAGACTAATTCTCTCAAAGTACGATGGAGGCAAACCCAGGTTCTGCACAGCTGTGAGCTTCACCGGCAGTTATGTGGGCCACCGTATGTTGGCGTAAGTATTAACATTCTGGACAGCCACATCGGGCGCATTAGCAGGATTAACGGACTGATGTAACGTAGTGAAAAGCATTGTCGGGTTACACAGGATAATTGGCAGTGCAGGAGAGCTCAGTACTCTGAACAAAAAAGATATTTTCCATTAAGAACGGTGCTATCGCACTTAAGCTTCTGGTCAATGTCAAGGCGTAAAAACACTGACAAATGCGATGATAAGCAGTACTTGTCACAGCGAATGTTTCTTCTGTTGAATTTTATAACTCATTATGGGTGTGAAGAGGCATGTGGGTGTTACTGAGACGATGCCTCACCCTGTGGAGTCCTGTGTCCGTGGGCCGGAGGGGGGAATGTGCTGCTTTGTGTGGGTACTTCCGAGTAGTGCACACGGACGGTTTCTCTCATTAACCGAACCTGCATTCACACAATAAGCTCCGACGTGGCCCCCTGGGAGGCCTTCAGAGCTCAGATAAGATTGTTGCGTCTGTGGCCAATTTTGGCTTGTATGCTGTTTCTGAAAAAAATGCTTAAATATGTGTATTTCGTCAGCGGTAACAACATTCCTCTTTTGTTTCTGGACTGGTAAAAACCTTCGTGAGTTAATTTGCAATTTAATCATATATATATATATATACTCCGTGTATGCGTGGGTGTATAACAAGTGAAAAGTTGTCTGGGGCCTGTATGGTTTTTTTTTGTAAGTTGGCACATAAGACCACAATTAGTTGTGCAACCCTCCAAAATGTCAATTGAGATTAGCAGTTGCCACATTGACTAGAGGACAATAATGTTTCAGAAAACGTTAGCCAATTGATGTCGACCAATTACACCGTTTTAAAGTGTTTTTTTCCTCACAACTTTTTGTAGAATTAGACTGCGTCCAGAATATACTGCGGTGTTCTGGCAGATTGTGAGTCATGTGTGCAAGCTTAAGTATGCAAGGTGTTGTATTAAAAGCTTTAGTATATGGCTGTAGCGTAACAACCATTATCAGTCATAGTGTTATGATGGTCATGTCGAATTGAGGATATAAAAGTTGCAGCACTGTAACTAGTGCACAGCCTTCATTGTGAGTTTGTTTCAGATTATAGCCACAGGTTATTGTGTAGCCTATATAGTACAGTCTGGATTACTTAATCCATAATTTAGTAAAGTTATTATATTTCTTGATCAAGTGGGTTGTCTTGAAGATGTCCTCTATTACCATTAACTTTCACTAGAGGAAACTGTTTTGTACTTTTAAATTGTTTTTTTTTTACGGTTAGGAAAATCAAGGCACCAATATTAATAAAACAGCATATTCAGCATGCAGGTTAAATTGTGTGGCATGCATTTTCTTTGTTGTTGGCACAGCTGCTTACAATTATAAATTCACAAAAAAGGTAATGATGTAATTGTACCTCTGTGTAGTAGAAGGCAATACCTGATCTGGCGTCTCGACCTGTGGTTTTGCCACTTGTCATCTCTGGTCTGCAAGGTGCTGGGAAGCAGTCGGTGAAACTCGCATATTCAGTCGGCCCTACATTTACGCCGTGGTTGTGTTCCTGGAAAATACCGTGTAAATGGAAATAATTTATAAAAGTACTGAGGGCCCTTGGGAAATAGGGGATTAGGGTCCAGTTCTCACAAGATAATCTTCCTCATTTATTCTGTAACGAAAATCTATACCAACAGGACAAAACCTGAACACATTTTGATTAAAACATATTAGCATTCAGGTAACCCTTAATGACGATGTGATGAGGATGCTGATGATGTTGGAAGAGACGTCAGGGCTTTTTATTGTCTTTTTTATTTGACCTACTTTCACTTACTTTCCTCATTGGGCCCATGATAAATACTGTACTTATTAAGAGTGACAATAAGTGGGTTAAGTGAAAGTCGACTTCTCACCCAAAATTAAGATGGCAAAGGCTGCCACAAAAGAATCGAATCCCGATGCCGTGCCTTTAAATGTAGGTGCTGATTTTACATATTGGAATAGTGAAGTGGACTCCAGTGTCACCATCGCTTCCAACTCAGGACTCATCACAATTAGTACCCGATTAATTTTCTACTGGGTTTGTTTTAATTGGAATCTAAATAAAATTCTGCATCAGGTATCGATAATGGAGTCAACTGGCGCCAAACCATTTAATTGGCTCCGTTAAACACAATGTGATCACTGTGCTGCTCTGTGAATACGTGAAATAAAACCGGTCACAAGTCTTTCACCGTGCAAAATTGAAACTGTGTACACAGAAACTGCGTAAGTGGAGGGCCAAAATGGTTTTCCGAGTAGATAGTGGTCTGCAGGTCTAGAAAGTTTGAGAATCCTTGCAGCATGGACAGAGTATGTCCTTTTCACACTACATAAGCGCTAAGTCAATAGTCATTACTTTGTGTTAGGAATTAAAATATATGTATAAAACTCATGGTGGTGCCTGCTTATATGGTGTGAATCAGTGGTCAGCACAGATTTGTGTAGCTGTGTGGGATGGTACCTCTCTATTTACACTACTGCCAATCATGGCAAGTATGTAACTATTTATAAATACGATATGGCAGCTAAAAACATAATTCTACGGAGATTTTTTGTGGTTGTGCTGTATGGCTTTAGGATGTGTTTTTGGGTTGTACCGCTTGTTGATTGGCATGATGCCAGGCGTTTTGTACAAAATTTTGTTCTAAATTCGGTTTCAATAGAAGCTCCAAGCACGTGGAGTGGAATGGCACTATATGACAGAAAAACCACGGGCAACTAAATACCTTTTCTCGAATGCTTTCATATTTAGTAAAATGTGTCATCACGTCATAGAGACCACTGTAATGGTTAAAGGTGAACATCAAATAAATATTGGAAAATGCTTATCCATGGTTACATCACAATAGTCGGTACAGTGGTTCCGATATGTTGGGTTTTGAGAACGTTTCGAAGTGGAATACAAGGTAGTGGCTTGAAAGTCGAAAAATAAGTACCGCAAACTCTTCTATGAATGTAAAATATAGTCACGTGACTACGCTAAAGAACTGACAAATGTTCTGCTTAGAGCGGTGTGGCAGTTGATTCTGGTTGTCAGGGAACGTTGTGTACTTTCTGCTTTGATTGGTTCCAATATTAAATTGATTTTCTTTTGAAAGGGAAGCTAATTAAGGATCACAGTAGCGTGACCGTCATTGCTTTTTCTTAACTGCTTCGGGCTGTTTACATGGCCTTGTTATTTAACACAAAGTAATGAACACTCGCCCAATATCGACACTGGCCAAGAGCTGCACTTAAGGGCTGGTGGTGGGGGATGTGTGTGCACAGACACACTGAGCCATCACTGACCACGAGTGATCACGTTCACTAATTTCACCAGGATTGACGACTGTCGTACTGTGGAAGAGAGTGCTGTGCATTTCGGTAAAAGGAGTAGAATGTAAATAGTTGTTTTTGTAACAAAAGCAGCGTGCTAGTATCACCTTGCTGAAGCAGTATTGGGCCTTCACATAAGCGATTGCCAAACTTATTATTCTGTGGCTTGTGTTCCTTTGTACAATATTAAGAACATGCAAATAAGCCAGAGGCGGCACTTTTTATACAACTCATCACATCTTCTTGAGTGATTCACTCATGCGTTGTTATTATTATTGCAGTATATACAGAAATAAAATATATATTATAAAGGCTGATTTGGAAAACAGGATTCTCTCTCGATACATCTATCACACACGTATGATGTTATTAAAAAGCGTTTTGGGAGAGCCTATATCTAACGAGCACACGTTATATTTCTATGGTTTTATTGAAACGTATGTACTGTTTACGTTGTATATGAATGCGCTATTTATTTATTTGTCTAAAGTAACAGTCGCGCTGTGTTATTTATTGCCGCGTGTACATGGTATGCCTCCTGAATAAAAGTTCATTTTTGCACGAGTGCATGTTAACTATACAGGGATTCATATGCCTGGGCGGCGCGGTGGCCCAGTGGTTAGCGCTGACGCCTCACAGCTAGAAGGTCCCGGGTTCGAATCTCTCGGCTCGGGTGCCTTTCTGTGTGGAGTTTGCATGCTCTCCCCGTGTCCACGTGGGTTTTCGCCGGGTACTCCGGTTTCTTCCCACAGTCCAAAAGCATGCTCCTGGATAGGTTGATTGGCTCGCAGACTAAAATTGTCCCGCAATGCCCGGCGATGGACCGGCGTCCCGTCGTCGGGTGTATTCCTGCCTTACGCCCTGTGTTTCCGGGATAGGCTCCGGCTCACCGTGACCCTATATAGGATTAAGCGGTTTCAGATAATGAGATGAGATTCATATGCCCCCTGCTGGAAGCATGTGCCAAGATATGAGCGCCGACGACACCAAAACATCACCATCGTTATCATAAACACTGTTACATCATTTATATGTTTTTAAAAAGTTGTTGCTGTCCGTTCGTCCAGTCAGGTGACGCTGTTTTAAACAATAATGTCAGAAAAGTGTGTAAGTTTCAGTATTTACGTAAAATTCCGTTCTATACTCGATTTCCTTTACTTTTCCCACAAACTGTTTATTGCACTGTTATTGTTGCGTTTTAATTATGCAAAACTATGCAGTGACGCACAGCACTCGGAATATAGTTGGTACGAGATGATTTTGCGCTGTTTTTCGACACGTGTTGAGATGTGACGATGACCAAGCAGTGCAAATCAGGCAACTTCCACTTTGATGAGACGAGACTGGGGAAAGGGGGTTGGGAGACGAGGGGAAACACAGGCGCGGGAAGACACGGAGGCGAGAGACAGACAAAGG
>JAZEWT010000003.1:15423127-15436853 GCA_036362905.1 Mordacia mordax
AGGATTAAGCGGCTTCAGATAATGAGATGAGATGAGAGCGCCTTTTACCCGAGGATCACAAATCGCTACAAAGAGCTACGGAGAGAACGGTATGTCAACATCAGAATAGATCAATTAAGTAAAATAATGACTATAAATCAATAGACATCAATTTAAAATAAAATAAATATGAAACCAAATAAATGCAGGAAGAAGTCTTCCTGAGCAGGGACATGAGGCTGTATCGATCAAAGGCGCAACATTATATTTGGACAACATTGTCGTTTCACGTGAATCCCGGACGCAGGTATCGCAAGCTCCTGTATATTTTCTGCTGTAATAATAATAAACATTTATTTATATCCATGTATGACGCTGGGCCAATGCAACGAACAATGTTGGCCCAATGTTTGCTGGGTGGCTGACTTTTCGCTTGTCCTGTGCTTTTCTACGCCTCTGAATCTACCAAAGAAAATGAAACCCAAACGGCGTTGCGAACTTGAACATTTGTTGAAATCCTATCAGCCCGGCTCCAGCCCGGCTCCAGCCCGGCTCCAGCCCGGCTCCAGCCCGGCTCCAGCCCGGCTCCAGCCCGGCTCCAGCCCGGCTCCAGCCCGGCTCCAGCCCGGCCACACAACCCCAATAGTCTGAACCATTCCTGTGCTCCACTGGACCGTACCATTTTTGAAACAAAACATGATAATGAGATGAGATGAGATGTTCACTTAATTTTTATTTACCTTTACAGCACTATAATTAATACAATAGATACACTACACTATTGTGTTCTGTGCGAACGTCGTCAAAACGTTAAAATATAGCTTTTAAAGAGAATCCGTTAAAATATATGTAAAAATATAATTGTCTTCCCCTTGGGCGCGCGGGGTGGTTTCGCCGCCGCGCATGCGCAAAGGTCCTTGCTGGTGGGACTCCGAAGAGGCGCCATGAGGTGAGGATCTTTCTGCGCTGCCGAGGCGTTTCGGGTTCCCCTTGCAGCCGTGTGTCGTCCTCGCAGCCGGGCTATGCGATCTCCTTAGCTAGGGATCTCACCGCGTCGCGTTATGTGCGAGTTCTCCGGGCGCCGAAAGGGATTTTGGCGCGGCTCGGTGGGAGCGGGCCGGGTGCGGCCTTCTCAGGCCGAGGCCTGGGCCACGGATCCGCGTGGCGAAGTCTCGCCTCTCCCCGCACTCTCTCGCCTCTCCCCGCACTCTCTCGCCCCCACTCTCTGTGAGTTAGAACCCTGTGTGTTACACAGCCGGCGAGGGTTAAATTGTTGGTCACGTTTGCCGATGTAAAACAGCAGGCTGCAAGCAACAATGGATAAAGAGTAACTACTTGCTCACCAATGCTGTTTTGTCGGGTTAGCCGTGTCAAGCGCTCATCCGCGATGTTTCGACTCCCACGGAGGCGTTGGAGGAATCTTCAAGCGAAGGCCTAGTTTCAGTGTGCCTGAAGATACCTCCAATATGAGAGGCAAAACCTCGCGCAGGAGAGGGGAGGAGCGCTCGACACGGCTATCCCGAAAGAACAGCTTTGGCAAGCAATTGCGTGTTGAACCGAAAGCCTACATCAGCACGAAGAGTAGATTCATCTCACCTCATTGTCAGAAACCGCTTAGTCCTGCACAGGGTCGCGGTGAGCCAGAGCCTAGCCCGGCAGACACGGCGCAAGGCAGGGATATGCCGACGATGGCACGCCAGTTCATCACTGAGCACTGCGGGCAATTTGGTCTGCAAGCCAATTAACCTATGCAGCAGCATGTTTTTGGACTGTGGGAGGAAACCAGAGTGCCCGGCGAAACAAGCAAACTCCACACAGAAAGCCACCCGAGCCGAAATTTGAACCCGGGACGCTCTTGCTGTGAGGCGACAGCGCCACCCAAAGAGTGGATTCGTTTGTTACATATTGCTGAGCGAGTGTGAAAAATTTTATTGGATGACAATGGGAGTAACGGTGTTGTATTTACGGCGTGCATTATACAGCTTACGCGTAGAAAGCTACGCTTTGCCTCTGCAGTCTTACTTCAGTGTTTCAAATTCTATGTTATGCTAGACATGCAGACACTACATGTTCTATCTTACCTGTTGGACACAGCAACATGTTACATCAGCGTTAGATGACAGCTCCACATGGTTTATGATTCAGTGAAGAACCGTGCTTTTGTGCAGCACGCCTTTGAAGGCCATAGGCCTTCACCTGGCTTTATAAGAAGTCTGTAGAGATGCGTTGCATGCCGTGTGCGCTATATTTGTACCATGTTATACATGTTTAACCACATGGCTTGTAGTTATTTTACTTTAACCTGCAGCTTCAGTATTCTAGTTATCTGGTCGTGTTTTTGGCAGTTGTCGCCAATTCTGCCTGGTGTGCTGTACTCCCACGTACATTTCTCCCCCTTCACGAAACCGCACTGCCTAGCGGGGTGAAGTATGGTTAAATAAAACGCACGGGGTGGGGACGCCCTCATATAGCAGTGGCTGTACAGTTTTATAATCCTAAGCAGTTGCTCCGTGTGAACGGTATGCATTCATTTCCTCTATGTTACTTTCCTCATATCACGGTGTGCTAATACGCCTTTCGTTGTAGCCTCTACGTGTTATAGCCCGGATTGGTGTAGCTCTTTGTTTTGTAATGTTGTCGATTATATCCAGGTTATTGTCACCGTATCTTAATGGTTGCTCTTATTCGGCAGAAGACAATTGGTATGCAAGCTGAAATTAATGTATATTTCTGCCCTTGGCTCATCCTCAGCAGGAGTGAACACTTACATTTGTGCTTCAGTGACTTTTATAGTTAATACTAGCTTGCAGATATTTTCTATAAATGAGAGTATAACTTCACTGTCGCTCAACAGTATGCTACGGCTTCAGAAGCGGCTGTCAGCCAGCGTGCTGCGCTGTGGAAAGAAGAAGGTCTGGCTGGACCCCAATGAAACAAATGAGATCGCGAACGCAAACTCAAGTAAGGATCGCCAAAAAGCCATACAATTATTGATGTGAAAACGAATACTTGGCTTGCCATAGATTTAATAAACAAACTTAGACATGTTTTTTTTCAATGTTGTAAAATAGCCCATGATTAATTCCACAATCCATTAGAGGTGGGTAAACTTCCTTTACCAGTGTTTATGCTCGACAACCTGTTTTAATCTGATTCTATTTTGTCTTCAGGGCAGCAGATCCGCAAGCTGATCAAGGATGGCTTGATCATCCGCAAGCCGGTGGCGGTGCACTCACGTGCACGCTGCCGCAAGAACCTGGAAGCGCGGCGCAAGGGTCGTCACATGGGTTACGGTAAGCGTCACCCACACTACGGTGCTTCCTGCACTAAGCGCTCACCTTGGCTGTGCTCTGCAGCCTCACCTCTTATAGGCGATATTATGCAACGTTTATTGTAAAAGACCCATGCAGAGTATGTCAGCCTCTCAAAAAACTGCTGGACATGTGATGACAATTATAAACTGTGGAGTTGTTTGAGACTGTGTACTTTGATAGTGTGGACACCAATTATAGGGTGTGATTAATGCAAGACTTGAGCATAATGTGGGCATTTTTGCATCCCCCATTTTTTCCTTACTCATGGTTGCATGGATCCTGTGCCAGCCCTGAACAATGCAGCATAGATTGGTATAGCCGTTACAGTATAACAAAGTCGTCACTCCAACGAGATTATTTTCGATTCACTGAATTTGGATGAAGCATCGTGCTATGCCTTTCTGACGGGTATTCTGCTGTCTTTGCAGGTAAGCGTAAGGGTACGGCAAATGCCCGCATGCCGGAGAAGTTGGTGTGGATGCGGCGCATGCGGATTCTGCGCCGTCTCCTGCGCAAGTACCGTGAGGCCAAGAAGATCGATCGCCACATGTGAGCAACTCAAGAGCATTATCTTCTAACAAATGTGACATCTAATAGTTGCACTTCTAGAGGGATTTTCACCCGAGGGTCACAAAGCGCTGCACAGAGTTGTGGAGAGAACGGCATATCAACGACATCTGAATGGCATATCAACATCTTTTTTTCCTTTTTTCAATAAAGGGTTACCTTATACCACGTTATATTTTTATGTGGATGTGTTTCATGGTTTGATTCTTTTTTGAATATCATTTTTAGGTATCACAATCTGTATCTGAAAGTGAAAGGTAACGTGTTTAAGAACAAGCGCATCCTGATGGAGCACATTCACAAGATGAAGGCTGACAAGGCCCGCAAGAAGCTGCTCGCGTAAGTGGACACGCTAACCTGAAAATATAGAAGTGTTTCACCAGCATATTGTTTCATTGTTATGGCTAAAAATATGTACATTTTATCACTTGCTGTAAACCTAACCCACGTGCACCTTCATCATTTTGCTCCAAAGTGACCAGGCAGAGGCTCGTCGCTCCAAGACAAAGGAGGCACGCAAGCGCCGTGAGGAGCGCCTCCTGGCCAAGAAAGAGGAGATCCTGAAGACTTTGTCCAAGGAGGAGGAGAGCTCCAAGAAGTGATCATAACCGTGCTGGGGAAGTGAACTTGCGCAAATCTTGTATCTTCTTGTCCAATAAACTTTGGAATCCACACTCAAGTCTTAGATTTTTGTGTTGATACATTTTTTCTTTTAATGCTATGGTGTAATGTTAGCACACCACTTAAAATTCAGAGGTTGCAGACAGCTGAAAGTGCACTGAGCAGTAAACATTTGTACAGAAAATCCTAATTTTTCATGAGGGTTGCATTCCGAATTTGCGAATGGTGTATTTTTTGCCATTTCACTGATTTAGGCAAGTGCAGAGTGGATCGATGTCTGCACTATGGGTACAGAAAGATGCAGTAATGCGAGCTGGCCCCGAGAGGTCGTGCTTGATGCTTTGTGTGCGCTCTTGCGACGGAGGCTTTACTGACCCAGTTTTATTTTACCGATCAGGGGTGAATTGTTAGTATTCACAAACCTAGATGTTTAGCCACCTTGGAACAACACGCCAATACCTCATGACTTTAGAGCTCAAATGGATGCCCTTCAGTTACCAGTGGCAAAAGGAATTGACAAAAACTTGAATTTTCAATGTAGGTTTTTACTTGAATCATTGCTCTCCATAGCTGTTCTTTCAGGATTGCCGTGTGGAGCCTTCCAACCTTTAAAAGTTTCACATGCCAGGTTAGGCATCAAATGCCTGATGCCCTCTAACGTGGTAAGTGAAACTTTGAGGGAAGTGCTTAACACGGCTACCCTGAAAACAGCAAAGAATTTTGAGTAATTACAATTTATAATGCACATTTAATGTTGGGAAAGAACGGCCGAGACATGACACTAAAAAGGTGGAAGGTAGCGATGCAGTTAGCCAGAACCAACATTTGCTGGACACTCATTGGCCAATTTATAATTTTATAGCTGTGGCAAGAAGCTGGAGGAACTAAAATGCTGCAGAGGCAAAAATCGGACTGCCTTAGGCAAAACTCAAATGAAGGTGTAACCTCTCACATTGCTGCCCAACGTTTGCAAGTTTATTCAAGCATTTTCACTTACAACACTAGCCCAAGAATAGACAGGGTTATAAAAAGATAGGCACGAGTTGAATTGCCTCCGTTATTAGCCAACGCCCTTATCTAGGACAACTTGCATCATTTGGTGTGAGGAAACCAGAGAGGTGACAGGAAGGCAGCCATACATTTTGCAAGCGCCAACATTTGGCAAACGTGATTCGGCTTCGGGGTTCCATAAGCTTGCAAATATCTTAAATATTGACTATTTGTAGAGCAATGATGAGAAGGATATCCCTATACTACGTGGAATGAGTTCAAGGCTTTACTAGATGACAGCACAGTGAAATGAAGGCTTGACAAGCACAGAATCGTTAATATTTTTTAACACGTCTCTTAATGAAAACCAAAATAATACTCTGCTCATAAAATACACAACAGAAGCTGCCACAGTGGTGTGATGGTTCAGACACTGGAAGTGATACCCCAACCCCAATGAACAGATTTTATTTGAAAACATTTTCAGTGCAATCTGGATCCTATACCATTTGCAGACGTTTATTAAGTGTTGCATAGCTACTTGTTTTTTAAGTGCTATGATTTATGGCCTCAATAGTCCATGTGAATTATTACTGTATACTAGTGTGTGATTCCAAATTGTCAAAGAAATAGGCAGTTCGACTCGTCACTAGTGTCATTTCATGACCCTGTACTTAGTGACCTTTGTAAACGTCAGCCACGGCTCTGCAGTGTGAGGTTACATGTGGATATAACCTCCATTTAGAGTGCAGGCGTGTCTTCGTGCCTTCCTCTCCATGCCTTTGCATGAGCTGCTGCGTTGCACTGAACACATTTATTTACTCATGTAATGTTTTATCATGTGAGTGGTGGTTTATAGAACAAAATCCCAAGCACGTACGACAGATTGGCATTTGCACAATAGCTGCATTGTTCTTGCCAAACAGCTTTTCTCCCACATCGTGCTGAGGATTTTAAGTAAATATCCTTTCACCAGATTAGTGCTTTTGAAAAAGATTATTTTCAGCAAGGAATGCGAATGGTTTTTATACTTTACATGCATTACATAATTAGGAAACTAGTTTTAAGTTATTTCGAAATACAGTATTATAGCAATGACAACCTATTAGTGTTAAAACCTTTAGATATTAAGACCCGTTTCCATGAAACTTGGCTTGTAAACTCTTAAACATATAGGTCTTATAACGATGTGATTGTGGCTTTTATCAAATCGTCCAAATAGCTCCAGACTTTGACCTGCAGATAATTAACACCTTTTAGGATTTCATCAGAACCCGATAGAGCCTAAGATCATTAAGGCGGTTTTTTTTTTCAATTTTTATCGGGATCTGCCATTTCCATGCATTATTTTTTTACTTTTTCCAACTTTTACATTCTTTCTCGTTAAACCATCTTCTTAACGTTGTCTTCCACCACGTTTTGATTGGCCTACCTCTACCAACTCTTCCTCCCACTTAACATTTCATGCAAGCTTTGACCCAATTATCTTCCTTTCAACATGACTTACCCATCTCAATCTACTCTTAACACATCCTTTATTTCGTCTATGCCTAAAGGCTCTGAACTCCACACTAGCATTATTGTCTTTCAGGTAAACTCCAAGCATCCAGTCTTCTTTCAAAAAATGTCAATATACACATTTCTAAGCCACTTCTCTGCTCCATGTATTATATTGTGAACACACGTTACATCTTTCCTCGTCGTTTTTGTGTCATATCTATGCACGTCAGAATAGCTTATAATTGACGACACTTATTCCAGCTTTTTAAACTCGCTATTACTGCCGCTTCTACTCGTCCTCCCAGCTAGCAAAACATATCCTGTCCTTCATTAGTCAGCATATTTTACACTTTCGAAACGTTTCCCTGTTTTCTCATTTCCTATACTATGGGCAAAAGACCTTTCCTATACTCGAATTCAGTTTTTATTTCATTCCGCTGCATCTTTTATGAATCAATTTCTGGGATGTTTTGCAGTCTTTCATTGATTTTTAAATGTTTTGTGCACACCGCATGGAAACTTGCAGTTTTATGTTACCTTCATTCTCTTTCGCTATACATCGCGAGATAAAGATCTTGGAGAGATATCCAGAAAAAGTATGATATTTCCAATGTGATGTTATGCATAATTAACAGTTGCATTATGGTATGATTAGTTTTTTGGAAATAGGAAACCAGTGTGGAAACCTCAAGTTGGACACATTGGCAATCAAACATGTGTCCAGTTTTCGTTTTAGCAAGAGATGTATCAAACGTGATTAATGCATTAAATAAGAAACGTAAAACATTATTCCTAATTTGGAATGTAATGTGGAGAATGAAATATTCTAAAATATTGGCCATTTCCAACATGCGTATCAGCAGTCTTCCCACAGCATACATTTTACCCACATTACTGGTATTGGTTACACCAGGTTCAACTTTGAAGAGCACAAAGATGCAGAGTAGGTTTTGTAGTGACTTTTATTAGATTATACATCACAATAAAAAATTACATGGCAATGGAAAGCTTGACAAATGTTACCGATAAGTTCACGATTTGTTCAAAAGTCACCAACATATGGTAAGGTGTGTGGGTGGATGAGTGGATTTACACAACCAGGGCTTGACTAAAATCCATATTTTCCTTTCAGCGTTTCCACCAGTGTGACATATTCGGCCATGGCATCCTCCTTATTTTTGCCTGAATAAAAAAAACAGATATAGGTTTTTACGACGATGTATGAGAATTGCTCTTAAGAGATTCGCTTTTGTGATAGCCATGGCAAGCATTTTTCCTCGCTGACGTTTTATCATCCACGTTGGAGACATTTCAAGCTTCTTTCAGAAGTATTAGGCTTTCACAAACCTAATTTTAAAAAATCGTGAGAGAAAATGTCATGAAGGAGAGCAGAGAAACGCTTGCTGGAGTTATCCTGAAAGAGCAACTACTTAAGAGTAATTTTGACAAAAAAGTTCAGGATCCATTTCACCAAGTTGTGCAACTTAAATCACGTGCACACTCACATTCTAGGGATTTGAGGTTGCTGCTGCTAAAAGTGAGCTATTGTTAAACAGGACTTACTGATGGAGCAGAATCGTACAAATGCCTTTACCTTTCTTGCCGGTCCATGCATTCCACTTCGCCTTTCCTTTGAAGTCAAGCATGCCTGGACAGTCTGCAATCAGAGAACATTTTTAAACATCATCTACAGATATTAAAAGTAGTTAAACGATTACGCTTGCTTTTAAGATTATTGAAAACGAGCACACTTTTTTTTGAGCCAACTATCCCATGTAGAGACCTCTGGGTTTGTCACCCACTCCCTCTGAGTCGCTAAAGGGTGAGGCGTCCGGCATGACTTACCCGTCTGGTTATCCCCAACTGTCGCTTGCTTGAACAGGGCGTAGACTTCCAGCATCTCATTGTCTGATGGCTTGGTCTTCAGATTCTTGACATCAATGGCAGCTTGGTCAAACTTCTCCTGTAAAGGAACAGTAACTCACATGTCACTGGGCGCCGATGTGGCTGCCTTTGGCAACCACGCCACCACTTGTAATCAGGCTTTGGCATGAAGCCACGTTTCATGACCACGTTTTATTGTCCCCCAAGAGCAAACCAAAGTAACGACGGGCTGTTTCAGAAATTAAATGATCTTTGTTCACAACCATGCCATCACCCACGAATGGCAATGAACTTGTCAATATAAGATTACAACAGGTTTTACCATATCTGTCGATTATGCAGGTGTTAAGACCTGTTGTAATCTTATATATGTATACTGGCAAAAAAAGTACCCATAGCGTTAACAGCTCCACCTAAGCTATGAAGCATTGATACCGCACTGTCCTGAGTTGACGGCCTTTTGGCAACGGCTGACACCGGCAAATAGGCTCAAAAGGAAGCCACTGCCTGGTGAAGGTCGGTCAGTTGAAGGACAATGCATAGGTTATCAAAGCTACCTATTTGCATACTTTGCCACTAGTATGTGTGGCTTTTGCAAACTTGACGCATTGTAAAATGTGTCTATTTTGGTGTCTGGGATCTTAACACCTGCATAATTGCCAGATACGGTAAAACCTGTTGTAATGTTATATATGTATACTGGCAAATAAGTACCCATAGCGAACTTGTCAATGTTTAACAAAAGTCTGGCGACTGAGCATTGTAGAGCATGGTCCAGATGTCTCGTGACCCCAATGTAATGGACCCATGTTTCTTTGCTTATTCATTTGTTTTAAATAACCCTTATTAAAGATTAGTAAACTTTGTCATTTTTATATTGCTTACATGACACATGTTAATGGTTCAAAGTGTTCAAGTTCGTAACGCCGTTTGGGTTTCCTTTTCCTTGGTAGATTCGGAGGTGTAGAAAAGCATAGGACAAGAGAAATGTCAGCCACCCAGTAAACATTGGGCGTTGCATTGTCTCAACGTCATACATCGATATAATAAGATGTTTATTATTACAGCAAATACACGGAGCTTACAATATCTGCATACGGGATTCACATGATACTGTTGTCCAAATATGTACCGCGATTCAGCCTCCTGTGCCTGCTCATAAACACGTCTTACTTTCTTTATGTTTTAATAATTATTTAAATTGTATTTAATGTCCTTCATTAATTTATATAATGATGTAGGTTTTCACGGCTCGATGCATGATGATTGCTTCGAAAAGCTGCTCTCTCGGGACAGGAGAGGAGAGAGCCATCGACGCGGCTGTCCCGAGAGAGCAGCTTTTCGAAGCAATCATCATTAATTTAGTCATTATTTTACTGAATTTATCTATGAAGATGTTCTTGCCGTGCTGTTCTCTTAGTAACTATGTGCAGCGCTCTGTGACCCTTTGGTGAAAGGCGCTTTACAAATGCGAATATTCTCATTTCATCTCATTGTCAGAAACCGCTTAGTCCTGTACAGGGTCGCGGTGAGCCGGAGCCTATCCTGGTAGACACAGGGCGCAAGGCAGGGATATACCCACGATGGGACCCCAGTCCATCACCGGGCACTGCGGGCAATTTTAGTCTGCGAGCCAATTAAGCTATGCAGCAGCATGTTTTTTGGACTGTGGGAGGAAACCGGAGTACCCGGCGAAAACCCACGCGGACACGGGGAGAGAACATGCAAACTCCACACAGAAAGGCACCCGAGACGAGATTCGAAACCGGGTCCTTCTTGTTGTGAGGCGACAGCGCTACCCACTGGGCCACCGTGCCGCCCACAAATGCAATATTATTAATATTAAAGTACCGAGGCACCATCGCATTCGGCAGCCACTTGCCAACGATGCAATCAACGTCATCGCCTCTCAGGGCGAGTCTAATAGTCCCACACATCACCCAGAGGCAGACAGCAGACACCAACTAAAAGCAAACCACGAGCGGCACAAAGACCTCAAACCGACATGAACTCCAATACGAGGCACTGGCCTGTGCGCAAAACATTTATTTAAGGATAATTAATCCACATTGTTTACGTCGGTTAGTTCGAAGGTTTATGTCGCATAGCTTGCAAGCTCGATGTAATTTTTCTGCTGCAGTAATAGGCATCTACTTAAGGGTGATTTCCTTTTGTTTGCGAGTGTGAACACAGGGTTCAATTCAGTCGAAGATTATTTCTGCAGCTGCCTGCAAACCCCGAAGACAACCTGGTGAGCGCAGCTCCGCAGCGACTACGAGCGGGCGGCTCCCCCATCAAGACACCACGCCGCACCTGGCCTCCCCGTCTCACAACGCCTGTGACTCGGCCTCCACCCGACCCGACAGAACCTGACAACACGCAGTAGCGACCCCGTCCACACGCCCACGCAGGGCGGGGGTGGCGGTGGCAGCAGCCCGACGAACCTGGGACATGTTGGCGGCGCGGAAGCTTGCGGCGGAGTGAAAGCGGTGAGCGGCCGGCGCGGAGTGAAGTGGAGCGCCAGGGGGCGGGCACATGCGCCCTGGCCTGCTCTCCAATTGGTCAAGACACCCCCCCCGACGGGGAGGGGCCCCGCGTTGATCACGTGACGAGCGAGACGGGAGAGAGTTAACGCTATTCCATTGGTGGAGCGGGTCGTCACGTGGCTCCGTTGACCCTTGATACAATGAGATCGGCCAGCGCTGATTGGCAGATGAGAAGTCACGCGATTGTCGTTGGACTCGCGCGTTCTGATTGGATGGGGGGGGGGCTCCATGGGCGTGGCCACGCGGTTGGCTCCACGTGGTTCCAGGAGGCAGTCCAACACGTGGAGCCGTTGGACTGCAGTGTCGGGTGTCTGCAGGCACGGGTTATGCGTTGCTTCTAATACCAGTGCTGCCACGCCATGACAATTGTTTTATTACTGCCGACTCCACGGGCTCCGTGCAGCGCTTTGGGACCCTCGGGTGAAAGGCGCTCTAGAAGTGATATTATTGTTCACGCGTGTGTGAGCAGAGATTTGTGAAAGACCATTGTCACCAACGTCCTGTAGGATATGGTACCCAGAAGAAGAGAAGTGTGACTTCGCAAACTATATGATTGGATTTGAAGCTACGTTGAGTGAATCGTAATCCGGAGCGAACCCGTTCAGCCACGCGGCTGTAAAGCGTAAATATAAGTATTGGGTAGAAACGGCATTGTCGGGATGGTGACATGTCCTAGGGACAAATATAAACTGCCCTACGTTGTTGACGCGTGCCCAATGACTGCTTCCCGGTGACCTTCAAGGTCTCACCACTTTATAAAAACGCCCTGAGTTGGGTACAACTAGACGCCGAATCCGCACACACGAAGTAAATTAATATTGGCATTTAATTGCAATTGCTTCCAAAAGCCACTCTTCGGGATAGCCGTTTTCTGCGTTCCTCCAGTCCTTCGCGATGTTTCGCACTCGGTCATATAACGCCTGATGCCTCCAACGTGGAAGGCAAAACGTCACAAAAGAGAGACGAGGAACGCTCGACAAAGTTATCCCGAAGGAGCAGCTTTTGAAAGCAATCGTACATCAAGCGGTGAAAACTTACATCAGTTGTACATTGGCGTTTAATGCTCGACAAGTTGCGGCAGCATCGATGGAATATTACAGAAAAAAATCATCAATACTTCTCAAAGTTTTAAGACCAAATACAGTACAATTAGTGGTTCATGCTAAATAGACCAGAATGTTTGAATGGCAATAGATGTTTATTATTACAGCAGCAAGTACTCAGTGAGCTTGCAAGCTCTAGATGCGGGATGCCTGCGACATGTTCGAGCTGACAAGGCATAAAACCAAAGGCCAATTAAACCTAGAGCAACTGTACGTGCATTGATGCAAACCTAATCGTAATAATTAAAGTAAAACAGTACCACGCCAGATTGCACCATAAACCTCGAAACATGGCTGTCATCGATTTCATTTTACTCTTGCGTTTAATTACCAAGTAGGGCGTTTGGGCCGGATACTCGGGCCTCAATTATGTTAAATACCGTTGTGTTATATGATATCCAAGTTATTTTGTACACGTTATGTTATATAGAATTAGAAAGTTTAAAAAGTTAAAGCTACCAAGAACAGCACGGCAAAATTAAGTACTACACATTCTCTGTCTCGTGTTTCCCCGTGTCCCCGTGTCTCATATGACAGCCAAGACTCGCGGGAACACGGGGCTGTGTGCGTATATCCGTGTCTTCGCTCGTGTGTGTCTCCATGCCTGTCCCCTCGACTCCTTTCGTCTCTTCTCATCAAAGCAGTTCTCTGATTTGCACCGCTTTGTCATCGTCAAATCTCAACGCACTGCGAAATAGTGGCCAAAAAACGGTGCAAAATTATTTCTTGTGAAACCATATTGATTGCTGCACGTCGCTTCATTCTTTGGTATGATTAATACGCACAAATAACGGTGTAATAAACTGTTTATTTGTGGGAAAGTAATAGGAAATGGAGTAAAAACTTAATTTTATGCACATACTGAAAGACACTTTGGCATGACCGTTTAAAACAACGTCACCTGACCGGACGGACATCAGCCACTTTTTATATAGGTGTTGAGATCTGCAAGCTACTAGAGAGTTTTACGTGAGAGTTGGTGTACAGTGGCTTTGCGATTCCATAGTTGAAAGAGCGCAGATTAGAGTCAGGTTGCGTGGCATTGATAACCAGTGCTTTGGGGTAAAACATTGGGGTTAAAGTTCCGCAACGGGCGTCTCTTATCACAGCAGAGTGTACCGTACGTCGGTTGACTGCCGTTAGGCGGCGTGCTGGGCGGCGCGGTGGCCCAGTGGTTAGCGCTGTCGCCTCACAGCAAGAAGGTCCCGGGTTCGAATCTCTC
>JAZEWT010000003.1:15436873-15448801 GCA_036362905.1 Mordacia mordax
CTGCCTTGCGCCCTGTGTCTGCCGGGATAGGCTCCGACTTCACCGTGACCCTGTATAGGACTAAGCGGTTTCAGACAATGAGATGAGATGACGAGAGCACGATCGCGCGCACGCCTGCGCGGAGCGGAAACGCGCGGCGCCGAGATCCAACCCCGCCTCCGCCCGGGTCTCCAACGCGACGCGAACGGGACAAAGCTCGGCGCGCAGCCGCCACTGAATGTTAATTGTAATGATGTAGGTTGCTTCACAAACCTAACATTTACACCCGCGCGTGGTAACGCGGCACTTGCAACTCGACCGTAATTATACGGCGAGTCGCATTGTGGGTGTAATGTATCAACAGCGGATTAATCAAAATCGGCGTCTTAAGCAAAACATTTCCACTAACACGGTTGCCAATTATTTTCACGCAAATGCATGATGATTGCCCTGCCTTGGGCCCTCTGTCTGCCCCCCCCGCCGCCGCGACCCTGTGCAGGATTAAGCGCGCAGTGATACTGGTTGATCTCTGCTTCCGTTTCGGTAACGTGCAAAGCTAAACAAGTGCTGCATGCCTGACAGTGCGGTCCCAACCTTGGCAATCAGTTGAGTTTTTATATAGACGTTTAGGATTACTGCAGAGAGTACCCAGTGAACTTGCAAGCTCTAAATGCGGGATCCCTGCGACGATGCCCCCCCCCCCATTGCCAGACGATACCCGTGTGCGACACCGCGAATTTGGGATCGTGTTGTGCCATGGTGGTACCGCGTGTCGAAGCTCTGTCGATGACTGCGCGCACACGGCAGGACGGTCCTGCGTGAAAATCCCCATCTCAGCTGCTGGTTTAGTTCAGTCCCGTCGGGGGCAACTCTGCCCATTATCCAGGGTGGACATATTGACCGTGTTGAAGACAATCAACAATCAGTAATCTTACGTATGCACTGGTTACCCGTCATAAGGATGTGGAATGTCCACCCCAAATGTGTTAAGAGTGGTTGTGCTCAGTTTGCAATAGGCATGTAACATTCAGGTTTTAAATGTTTCATGAGTAACGTTGTGTAATCAAATTCTCTTCAAACCCGCTTACTGCGGACAGTATAGCCGAGACAGTAGAGTACGCATTGCGTACAACACTGCAGTATAAACACACACGATTGAATCGAGAGGAATCGATCCAATTGTTTGATAATTCTCAGAATCGAATCGCTTATGGAGGAAGGGAAGCGGTAGTTCCACGTGCGCTCCACGTTACGCGAGTTGGAGTCCTACCTGCAGTCATTCAGCGTTGTTCCCTGGCTCCGCAAGCCCACAGCCATCGCTCCCTCTACAGGATCTGACTGCTTGGTGGCCTGTCTCTTGCCTCAAGGCCCCGCGAGATCATGGCGGCTAAGACCGTGAAGCAGCGGCCTGTGCGGGTGAAAGCGGCCCTTGGCGACCCCTTTCACCTGGCGTGGCCTCCCCTGGCCGAGACCCTGAGCGCGGAGCTCGTGGAGGAGCTTAAGGAGGCTCTATGCGCAGCGGGGCTGGGCAGGTCCAAGGGACGGCACCGGGGCGCGGGCGGGAAGCGCGGGGGGAAGCGGGGAGACAAGGGGAACAAGCGGAGAAAGGTGCGTGAGAAGGTGACGGGCGAGAAGATGGAGGACGAGGGGGAAAAGAGGGTTGACGAGAAGATGGATGTGGACAGCAGGGCCGTGATTGCGAGTGCGATGGTGGACAAACGAGTGGCGAGCGTGGACGATGAGAAGAGGGATGAGATAGAGAAAGCAGTGGACAAAGAGAGCGCAAACAAGACTGGCGAGGACGAGACTGACACACTTGCGATGAGGATGGATGAAGCGAAGGCTATGGACGATGCGAAAGTGGAGGTCCACGCCGACGTGTTGGAGGACAAAGTCTCAAGGGACGCGGGGCTCTCCGATGATCCCTGTCGCGGTGGCTGGAACGACGCGTCCGTGCGGAGAGAGGTAGCCCTGGGCGTGAACGAGGTGATCCGCGCGTTGGAGCGGGATGAGCTGGGCCTGGTGCTCGTGTGCCGCTCTGCGCGGCCTCCATTGCTGCCTCGACTCCTGGCCTTGCTCTGCGCGAGTCGCGCGGTGCCCGCCGCTCAGCTGGGCGCGCTTAGTGCCGCCGTGGCGCCCCTGCTGGGGCTGCGCTCCGTGCTGGCGCTCGGGGTACGCCGGGTCGCGCCGAACCTAGCGGTGGCCGCGGAGCGCATCGGTCAGAGGCTGCCCTCACTCCACGTGCCCTGGCTGAGCGGCGCGGGAACCACGACAGGCTCGGAGACGGGCGGAGAAACCGGAGCTGACCGACTGCTGCCGTCGTGCGTCAAGAGAATCGTGTCGAACCCCGCCAGGAAGAAGCGCAAGAGGAACTGATGTCCCAAGTTGTTTTTTGATTGGACTGCCGCTGTTGGAAAGCGAAACGAGCGCTGGGCGAATTAGGCGATACGGGCCCACTTTTAACGCAGAGTGGACACTTATTTTCTGAGTTGGAGAAACGCCTGTATACAATACTGTAAAGTTAAGCAAATTGTAAAGTGAGCAAAGCATATGCTGACGCATGCATGTAGTAATTGTATTAAGCTGTTGACGTAAAAATGTCACCACCGAAATTGGGTTAAATATGAATCGTTTGCACTAACCAGTTTTAAAATCATTGTAAAAAGACTACGCGTTGATTTGTAAAGTCCGCTTTCGTAAAACTCAAAGAATGTTCACCAATGCCCAAAACTGTTGTGCTTGACTCCAATGGTTATACAGTACTGCATCGCTTATTGAATAATTTTCTGTGAAATTTAATGCCAATAACGTAATAAAGGGCCTTGTCTAAATGTAACATCGTCGGAGTTTAAATAACTAGCACAATAATATAGCTTCCCAATGTTTACAAAATTCACAGCAGGTAACTTCTAAAAACGCAGAGCAAAATTCCGAAGCAACAAGACTCGGCAGTTTCGATGGTGCATAGCCCTTTGAAGCTTAATGTTGCTATCAAAAACTGCCATGTTTATCCAGGAATATCTGAGTACACATGTTTAAGGGCACTTAATAGGACACTTGGCCAGTCTCTTAACATTACACCTGTGCAAATACACAAGACTACCTGCATAATGCACACTAAAAGATGCTCAAAAATGCAGGTCATTTACTTCTGTACTGCAGTCATACTCACTGTCAAGTGCGACCCACTACCTCAACTACAGGCATGCATTTACATGCAAGGAATTAAGATCTTAAAGCTTACATCTATTGTGGTAATTGTTGGTAAGTCAACAAATGGCAGTCCACTCCCTGGAAGTTATTATCCAGTACAGTGTTTCATTCAGTGCACACGCAGCACACACCGACACCCCACAATGCGTTTGAGTTTGTTACGTACCACACATTGCATTTATTGATGTGGTAGATCCAGGGCAGGTGGGGAGGTTCCAACTTTTAAACCTCTGCAAAACTTAAATGCTACCAACGCTCATTCTTAAACTTTCTGGATCAGCCCTTAGGTATACATTTTATCAATAGCCGGACAAAACACTGTATTGGAGTTTAATCCAACCCCCTGGGATCTGCCGTAGAATCCATGTATTACCCAAGTACAATACAGCAATGAGTATCTTATAATTGCTGACACGTGGAAATGAACGTCAATATCTTAGGCCTATACAATTTTAATTCATCAGATTATGGACGTGGCTGTTGGGTGACTGTTCAAGGTATAACCACCAGCTTTGTGTGTGGCATAAGGGAATCTCCTCACCAGTTGTAGTGATGACATGGCACTGCGTAGGTAGTGTGGATAACTTGTCAAAAGCGCTGCAGTATGCTTCAGGTCGATTAATTTTTAAAACCCACACTTGAATACTGTCTGGCTAAATTACCAGTTACCAACGTCACCAACAACTATAATTCAGCATCTGTCATACAATTGCAAAGTATTTAATAATAAATATGTCTAGCCCCCCAACTGCACGGAACTAAGCAGTCGGTATATGCAAGCTCAATAAAGCTCATGATTTAATTTCTTACAGTGTTAGAACTTATAAATTGTACAAAAAACGGGGCAACACTGAGTCAGGCAATTTTAAAATGCAACAAATGTTTAAAGTTGTGTACACCTGTTAAAAAGCGAGTACATTATACTTTCCATTTTGCCGATAAAATATCGAGCCGAATTAATGAAATTGTTCACAATAGTTTTTCTTTCAATATGTTCATGTTTATGACACTAATCCAAGCAATGGTATTCCATTATACATACTGTATACAGTGTTTATTCAAGGCTAAATGTCTTGCTTTAAACACCACCCGTATTTGTTAGATTACCAAATTTTATGGCTGCTATGAGATTTTCATATGTAGAACACCATAACTGGGCTCCACACCCCATATATCCTCGTGTTTAATGATGCTGTCCATTGTCAAATTACTGCAGAGTCAGACTGCTGTAGAACAGCATACATTTCTCTATTAGGTCTGGCTTCTCAGGAATTCCTCAAGTTTTCACTGCAGAACGAGGCCCACCTGCATAAAGACAAATTAGAACAAGTTGCACTCAATTTCAAATCATACCACCGATTAATGTCAAGACGACCATACATTTTACATGCAGAAAAGTTAAACTAGCAAACTCGTCAGAAAAAATATTTAAATATCACTTAAGTGAATAGAGAGTTAATCATGTAACAATTATTACCAATTAAATAAATGACAAAAGAGCTGTTGTCAAATTACAGGTTCTATCCCATTAGCTTATTACAGCATTTGAAAACCATGACCCACCACAAAGCAACCAGAGTCCTCAATCTCCAATAACCTTGCTAGACATCCACACATCAAGACGTGAAAAGCAATTTTTAATCCCACACAGCAAACATAATATTGTAAAGCCAAAATATTTGACCAGAAATCACCAAAACGTAAACAGCAGTAGCTTGAATGTATTGGGGTGAAATATCTACATCTTCCATATAAAACGCTGTTCTTCATATCAAGTACGACTAAACTACGGAACTCGTTACTCATTCTCATCTGACAAGTATTTATTAAAATCAGATGTGTCTACACTGGTCTTAAGTAACTTTAAAGTAAAAAAATGCAATCAGAAATTAGACGTAGACAACGTATTGATGTAGGTCTTGACAGCTCAATGTATGAAAATTGCTTTTCATAGCTGCTCTTTTGGGATAGCAGTGTCAAGTGTTTATTCTCTTCTTCGTGAGCTCAATCCCGATAGAACAACTGAAAATTCTGCTTAGGCTATGATGAATTATTTTTAAATATTGTATGAAAATGGTATTTACCTTCTCAGGGCCCATTTGGGGACAGCGCCAGTTGTAGAGGTAATACTGCAGATTGCCGTCACCAATGCCGAACTTAAGCTTCTCCAGGAAGGTTTTGTTCTCCATTAAGTCGAGCGCGTTAAACACATCGAACCCTTTCTGCAGGGAGATAGGTGTAGATTTATAGTACGTCATACCCAAAGGCCAACAAACAAACTGACAAACATTTCACCCTGTTTCTATATTCAAGAGAGCAGGGTTCATATCAGCATACATTATGTTGTCAGATGGTAATAATGATTGATAATGAGCTCAAATATTGTGCCATGACACGAGTTTTTAAACACTTATTTGGTTTAAGAGCACATTAAGCCCAAGCTTTAAATTAAACATTAGGTTGATGTGATTTCCTTATATTAGTGTAATTTAAAAAAATCAATATTACATGGCAATGCATTGAAAGTCTAATACACTAATATATAGGTTGTGTGACACTTTTGGAGAAATGTAAAACACAGGAAAGGACCTGTATTTTGTAAACGAGTATTGAGTAGTTGTTTGCAATTTTAAAAACCCGTACTCCTGTCTCACCGATTTCGCCAGGACAAGCGCGTCGTTCATGAGCTCAAGCAGTGGCGTCTTGGTGTGCACGTTGTAAAAGGAGTAAGCTGCCTTTAGAGTCTTGTGCACTGCGTGGTGCATCACGGTGGAGGGGAGTGTGTAGAAGCTCAGGAAGTCCGTTATCTCCTTGGACTCGGGATTCTGCACTCACAGTAAGGTCCCAAGTAAAATGCATTAGTGGATATGGAATTGCATACGTAAACTCTAGATTTTGTTAAAGCTGCCTTGGTTTTATGTTCCCACCTCCACGATGAAAGTGTCGATGATGCCTTCTCGTGGTAGTAGCCAATGGGAAACCTCCTCTTCATCCATCACTGGTGTTAGATGAAAGCGCTGCAGGTAGAGGAGCAGCAAAGCATGAACGTGCTTCACATCACGGGCCTCCATTGGCCGGAGCCCTTGCGTCTTCAGAACCTGCATCAAGGGGAAGTGGGGGAAATATGGAAAAACAACAGTAAAGCACTCTACAACAAGCAGATTCCTAGATAAATTAAATAGGACAATGAAATTAAATCATTATTTCCTCTACAGAAACAATGATAAAATTTAAAGCGCTTTTCACCCGAGGGTCACAAAGCACTGCACAGAGCTATGGAGGGAACGGCATGTCAACAACAATACAATGCAAGAGTCCTATCTAATATGTTCCACCTGGTTTGAACGACTCTCTAGTCAATTATCTTACCATTCATAACTCATGAGTTTCATGAATGTTGTTGAGCCTGCAAGTTCTGACTCGCAGGATGGTGCAAGTGCGTCAAGTCAAGATTTAGTTATCTTCATTTAAAAAACATCCAATAGTTTATTTTACTCAGTAAAAACTGCACTGGAATATAAATAATCCTATCTAATATGAAGTACTAACAACAATAAGTGTGATATACCTCCGGCAGGCGGTAGAGCTTGAGGGTGCGCTGCATGGTCATGTTCCTGCTTAAGTGAGAGAACTTGACGTCGATGAGCTTCCGTGGGTTCAGCGAGCGATGCCAATACCTGCAAAGCAAGCCAACGTTATTCACACAAGATGGATGAGGAATAATAATTGTTTTAAAAGGATTATAACCCTAAAAATGCTTAGTGATTTTCTTGTAGATACATACCTACAATTATTCTATTGCTCTGGTGATGTAACTGCATTAACTCGTGGTAGACATGTGACTGATATTATCAGTGTCATGTGATGTTTTGCGTGGGTTTGCAAGAGTGGACAGTTTACACTGTTTTGATTAGGTGGTGATGTTATGGGCCTGACCCGTTTAATTCGAGCAAATGCTTATGTAATGCTTACAGTTAATCGATTTAATCGATTCCCAAGGACGGATAATAGAGAAGATTCTTCAGTGCTAACACATGGGGAATGAATGGCAGTAATCGGGTGATCGATTTGGTGACTGAGTCGAGTCAAATATCGTGATTATTTTACACTAAAAGTCAGCACCATGTTGAGCAATCTGAAAGAAGTTGTTTTGTTTGTTGGGGAGTCCAAGAAGATTGTCTTTTTACCAAATTACTGGATTGTACTGCAAGGCTGGAAGCCATACTCCTTAATAAATGAAGTTGCCATCTAATCCTATCTATATTTGTGAGGGAGTGCCGGTTAACTCTTTGTATAGCTCTGCAATGCAATGCTTTGCGAGGACAGAACAATGCCAGATTGGGCTAATATTTGCATTATCAGCATCGGCGGGTAAGGCTCTGGATAAGGCTCAAATTTTTGTTTTATAGGCGATCCTGGCGCTCGCATTAGTGCTAATATAGATTTCATCACAATTTGTTCACATTTAAATGTATTCTAAACAATAACTTTACATCTCTCATATTGGAGATATGATAATTATGGCTGAGATGACTACAGATATAATTATGGCTTGAAAAGAAATATAGATGATAATCTAGCTTTGGGAATAATCTGATCCACGAATGTGAGCCTCACATTCACATTACACAGTAGGACGACCTTGTTCAAGTTCAAGAGAAGAGTTTAAGATATATTCACATTTGTGAAGTGTTTGTAGCCATTTCAAAGTAAATATATACTTTTTTAAGAATGTTAATTTTAGAATAGTGTATTTGTAATTTCCCATGTTAATTATTTATATCGGCCAGTATATCAGCCTTGCTTGTCTCTAAAATATTGGCATCAGTCTTGAAAAATCTATATCAGTCGACATCTAGTCATTATATATTTCACCACGAGTATATTTTTCCTAGGCAATACTTCAAGCTTCAATAGCTCGAGCACACAACCCAGTTACACATCTCCAAAGAGCATATGTTATATCAGTTGCTTCTTCTTACCACTAACATTCAAATAATATTAACCTTTATCCACATTATGCTTCAGAACACGATGCAGGTCAGTTATGACTCCTAAAAGCAGGCAAATGTGCATGCAGAGGGGGCACCTGCAGGTGGACACGGGCTTAGGTAGCACGACACCGGCTGTGTATACGGCCTGGAAGATGCCCTCTCGGTTGACGCGGCGCGTGATCTCGCGGATTAGCACGGGTGCCACCCGCTTGGAGCGTAACTTCTTGTGCACGCACAGAAAGTTTATCTCCACCATCTTCTTCATGCTGCACACACAATGAGCTTCATTGAACAGGGCTGATGGTGGTTGCAACGGTTAATTTTGTTAGGACAATAACTTATGTAACACTGTGGTGCAACCCTACAAATAGTGTACATTTAAAATAGTAAAACTAAATGATGCATGACAAATAATTCGTTGGCAAAACACAAATAAATAATGTTTCTGTAGGTGCCATTTATTTCATTGAAGTAATTTATTATAAATTACGTGTAGTTCGGTATAACTGAAGTCTGGCTTAGCAGCACTATGCCTGAACAACAATTGTAAAGTTGTGACTTTGAAACTGGCACCAATAATAGTAGTAGTAGGACTAAACAGTGGTTGTCCTATAGGCAGATTTTCTCCACAATGAAAATAGAGACTTTATGTCTTTGCCTGAGATCCACCAATGAAGGTGGGTATCCCAAATTCTTGTTTGAGTAAGAAACTACAATACATATTTGAGGTAATTACCAGGATTTAAATATCACTGGCAACAAAACGTGAGCCAAATATCATCATGCATAAGTGCCTGCCCCATGTTTCTCCACTCACACATCGTAGATGCGGATGGTGGCTGGAACGGCACTGATGAAACCAACCAGCTTCTTGTTGGAGACAACACGAACACCGCAATGCCACTGGGACATCCAACCCGGGGGACGTAGGGCCCTAGAGCGTCCAGATGTTAACTTTACCAGCATATTAAAAGGCACAAACAAAAAAACCAGGATACTGACAATACCATTCAAAGTCATTGCACGAAAGCATATAACAAATTACCAGTGTGTTTGAGAGAAACAAGAGGTATTTTTGACACACTTACCATTGCAGAAACTCTGGGGAGTAGTCAAAACGAAACATGTTGTCATCGTCTTCGACGTAGTTTTCATTCAAGAGCGTGTACAATTCTTTAAGCTATAGCAGGTCACACACACAACACCGATTACTCCGTTATCACGCCTTAAAATCACACTTTAAACTTTGGTGACCTGTGCATTTTTCAAATCGCCTGCTTTTTTCTAATAACCACTCCACTGTCATCTGACGATTGAATTTTGACTCCTAAGATAAAATTCATTATTCTAATAGATATTGAAAGTAGTGCATTGTATGAGCCTTGTCCTAGGGGGTATGCATCACCCACCACAGCAGCATTGCTGATGTCAAGTGTGTCCCACGCGAAGCCGGCTGGCAAGGAGTATGGCTCTTGCCTCACACTATCCTTGTCGGGCTCTATGGGCCCATGCACAGTCACATCCTCATCTGTAGAGTATACACATACACGCAAGCTTATTTTTCAAATTAATAACACCATGTATACGCTTCCCAACGTCAATGTGTCGTATAATAATAATTGCATTTATAGAGCGCTTTTCATCCGAGGGTCACATTGCTTTTTTTGGGTTTTTTTTTTTTACAAATCCTAGCTGTGAAGAAATTCTAATTCACCTTGGCCACTAGAGTGAAGATCTGAATGAAAATGGACATGGCAAGGCTGCAGCTGCCTTGGGAACACTGTATAAGGCAATCTAACATTTTTAAATTGGTCAACACTACCCTGATATTAAATATATATTGCAGATGATGTTTCAGACAATGGCTCTTCTTTACAGTATATGTGCCACAAAAGTTGAGTGTTTAACACTTGGAGAGTACGTTACACCATTATTATTTTTGATTCCGTTTTAATAAATTTGTCATATGAATAGCTACCAATGAGTAGTTATTGAGAAACCCTTCAAAAAGTATTAATGCATTTGTATTAAAAGTAATATTGTAAAACTTTGCTAATACTTTACACATCAGCACATCTGTTGCAGCGAAAAAATGTAACTTGGTAATATTTTCCAAGGTCCAATTTTAATATCAATAATTGCAGCGCTCAAAAAATGTGTCACAAGGGAAAAGAGGTCTTGCAACGATTTTAATTTCCTGAATATTGCAAGTATGGAAGGATTATTTATGAAATGCAATTTAAAAGCAAGCGTTATTTGTCTTAACCTTCCTTTCTGAGCAATTAAATGTGTAATTGATGTAAATTTGCAGCCCAAAAGGAGGCACACCATATATGAAATTAAAAAAGGATAATGTTTGTCTAGCACACAATAATAAAGCTTTGTTTTACGTAAAGATATTTCCATTCATTCATCCTGGTTGAAGGGTTTGAATGAAGCACAATTCTTTGCTTTTTATGGTCCATTTCCCACGAGAAATTAAGACAAGACCACATCCTGACATGTCACCAATGCTATGATTCCCAATGTTGACATGATTCAGGTGACACAAAATAAAATGAGAAAATGGATCATGTAACAATGTTCATATATTACTACCAAGAAAGCCTGGGTACAAAATGTATTCATGTAGATCCAGCATCCTACACATACCAAGCTTAGGAACGGGCTGGGTGTCCCAAAACTGGTAGTTGCGCTTGCTGGCTTCCTCCAAGTTGCGGGCTGGGCCCGGGCAGACATTGAGAAACTCCATGGCACGCTGCAGATCCTGCAGCTTCTGCACCAGAATGGCAGCCATGGCGTTACCCTTGACATATGGCAGTGATCCGTACCAAGTAAACAAAACTATTTACAACTACAGGAATGCCACGTGCTCACTTAAAACATGCATACTTTAAGCCAAACCAACGACTCTACTGTTGCGAGACTATATTACGCAAACTCTAACCAATCAGAAGTCAATCAAAAGCCCAACATCTCACACTTCAGTGTTACAAAACTGTGGAATAGGCTAAAGCCTTGGATCTACCTTCACATCCTGGGAGTCTGAAGCAGAGTCAGACTTTGTCAGTCCCTTTTCCTTTTTTCTCTTTTGCTTCTTTTTCTTCTTCTTTGCTGCAGTTGTATCTCCACTGGGGCTCCTAAAGTACAAATATGCAACAATGGTTAGGTTGAGCATGGAAAGCTGGGGAGAGCTGAGGGAGTCCAGGCTGAGTCACTAAGGATAATCAGGTGTATGTACAGGATCGAATTCAAGATCCTCCTTCTCACCTACAAGGCTCTCACTGGTGCTACTTCGACATACATCCGTGATCTACCTCAGGCACCCCCCTCATGACGGCAACTTCGGTCCTCCAATACGGGCTTGCTGCATGTGCCCACATTGCACCTCTGTTCGATGAGTGACAAGAGCCTTCTCGCGCACCGTTCCCAGACTTTGGAATGCCCTTCCATTAGAAATTTGCTCAGCTCAGTCCCTGGGCATCTTCAAATCTCCTCTCAAGACTCAGTTGTTCCGTAAGGCATTAAAGTCCTCCGGCTAGGACTGTTGATGCTGCTCACTGCTATTGGGCTTGGGTGATGGCTCACTGTGGACCTGCACCTGCTCATGAACATGTACTCCTTACTTTATTTGTTTAGCAATTGTTTTTATCTGTTGTTTTGTGTCCTTCATTGATCTGCAGCCATTGTTTTGCGTTAATTGAGCTACTCTGTTTTTTTGGTTGACATGCAGTGCTCTCCA
>JAZEWT010000003.1:15463571-15475143 GCA_036362905.1 Mordacia mordax
TACGTCATGGATTACGGGAGCAGACACTAACCAGAAAACTGCAAAATACAGGACTTTGCACTGCACATTAATGGATATCTGCTGCACTAAGAACATATATTCATCAATGATAATTAATGATGAATGCCTTTTTAAGAACAGCTTGCAAATTATATACAGTACAGTGTAATGATGTAGGTTTTCACGGCTCGATACATGATGATTGCTTTGAAAAGCTGCTCTCTCGGGACAGAGCCATCGACGCGGCTGTCCCGAGAGAGCAGCTTTTCGAAGCAATCATCATACAGTACAGTGTTAATAAACGTACTTGGATTAAAAAAATTGTATTTCCCTGTGTACAAACTAGCTTAAATCTTCAGCAGAAAATAACTGATGACATGCATATGTTTCAGATTGCTTTGAGGTATACGACCTTAATGGAGATGGGTACATTTCACGGGAGGAGATGTTCCACATGCTGAAGAGCAGCCTGACAAAGCACCCATCTGATGAGGACCCTGATGAAGGCATCAAAGACCTTGTTGAAATCACTCTGAAAAAAATGGTACCTCTTCAACTGTTTAAACATTCAAAGTTTGTCTCCACACTGAAATGAGCATTGTGCATGACCTTTGTTGTTGGCTTTGAGTCAGTGGTGAAAAATACATATTGTTATGGCTCAGATAAATCTCCTTGTAGCACAACAAAGTTTGACTTACCACAAGATGCTATTTATTTATTTCACTACCTTATGGGATTTAAGAGTTCGATTGGTTCTCAGCCATGATTGTAACTCTCGACTTCCATTTGCGTGGTCACAGTGATATCTCTACATTGTGTATACAGAGTATATAATACACATTCTGACTCACACCTGTGTTTTATCTTGTGTACTTGCTAACCTCTTCTCAAAGTATGTCCTCTATTGCATTTTACTGATAACTGTACATTGTGTATACAGTATATAATACACATTCTGACTCACACCTGTGTTTCAGCTTGTGTACTTGCTAACGTCATCTCAAATTACGTTCTCTTGCATTTTACTGGACCGGTGCATTGCAGTTCAGCCTGTGTTTTATGGTTGTGCTCTTGGCATTGCAGGACCATGACCATGACAGCAGACTCTCGTTCGCTGACTTTGAACAGTCTGTGCGGGAAGAGAATTTGCTTCTGGAAGCATTTGGACCGTGTCTGCCAGATGCCAAAGTATGCGTATTAAACAAAACTTTACAGTAGTTTAAATTGTATTATGTCAGTTTGAAACACACTGTACAAACCTATGTTTAATAATTGCCTTCGACATTAAAATTTTTACTATAACAGTGGCCCATATTTCTGGCTGAGCATTGTCTCGGGGTCATTACACATTCGAGATTGATAAAAACCATGCAACTGTGACTGAAGGTCATCCCACCCATTATTGCCACATTAGCTTTACACGATAGTGTTATACCAACGTCATGTTTATCACAATCTCCGCGGTTTTAGTGTGAGTTACTTGCGATAAAGATTAGGATCATTGTGTAAAGGGGAAGGCCTGAGGTAGGCCCCCTCAAAGGGGGGAACTGAAGGTCCAATTCTGACGAGAGGTAAGGAGCTACGCAACCACACAATGAGGTCGAGAGGCGGTTTAACGATTGAATGAAGATCATCAAATTAATAAAACCATTTACCTGATAACACAACCTGTAACCGTCACTAATCCAGTCCGCGGTATACGAGCTGTACTGTACTACGTTGTACGGTGTTCAGTGAGACGGGATTTTACCAATACTGTTGTGAAACCATTCTGCTTATATGTTTACAGAACAACACGCGCTTGAGGGCGTGCATATGCGCGTGAGTTAGCGAGAGTGGTTGTTCTGCAGTCCCCGTGGGGGTAATGTGATGCCATGACAGAGCAGTGGCCGGGCAGCATCCCACGGACCCTGCACGGTTAGCACGGAGAAGTCTCATTCGCCGTTGTCTGCGCCCGTGGTAGTCACTTTGTTGCTGTTGCCTGAGCCGTTGCAGGTCGCTTGGTCGCCGTTGTCTGAGCACTCAGCGGGTCTCTTGGTTGCTTTGTCTGAGCACTGTGCTGGTTGAGTCGCTCGCGCTGGCCAGTCGGCATGTAGGGCAGTCACAGACCCGCCGGTGTTGCTCTCTCTGTGCCGCGATGTTCTCGAGCTACGGTTTACTTTCCACGGCGAGTTGCACAGCCGTGTCTCTCTCTGTCTCACTCTGTCTTTTTTGGCTGGTCGGCGCATGCTGGTTCTTGGGTAGGTTCTCTCTTGGGCAGCTCTCTGTCTGTCTCAGGCATTTTTTTGTCTTACATCTCTCTCAACCTCCACTACCAAGTTTCACTCGACCAATCACACGTGGTCCTCGCGGCAATCCAATCTTCTCACAGGTGTTCTGGACGCAGATGGAGTTTCAGACAGGAGTTCAGTCGTTCCACATCTGGCCATCAATCAAATTGTGTCTGGGTCAAGTTCACCCATAGCCACTTGCGGCATTGTTTCGTTGCTGGCTGGTGCATTCTAATTAAAGAGTATCTGAGTTAAATCAAACTATCCCTACTTGCGGTGCCGTCTCGCTGTGTGTACTGTTATTGAGCATGTGCACAGCGACCGTGACAATGTTTACCAAATTAACTGCATAATAACACTTTGTCATTTTTTTCTACAACACATTTGGAATCACTTATCCCAGCTACATTATTGTGAACAGCAAATATACCAGATTGTATTTGTCAATAGATGTTTTTACCGTCAGCACTCCATATTGTGAACATTTATCTGCGGTAGATACAATACATTTTGCAGATTACAGAGTACAATATATAATAGAATCAGGCATGTGTCAGGTCACTAATAATTCCCTGGCCTCTCACTGATTGACAGCTTTAATGACAAAGCAATCAGCCTACAAGATGGTGTGCAGATTATATTAAATTTTACTAATTTAATTTCATTTATTACGCTAGTCGGTCGTTTCACGTTACAAGTCGACAGAGTATCTTGCCAATCAGCAGCAGGCTCTTCGCATCATCGCCATCTAGCGGTGACCACAGATCTCACCTCGGTGGTCATAGGCTATCAAGTGCCAGTGGTTATCTCTCATCTCATCTCATTGTCTGAAACCGCTTAGTCCTATACAGGGTCACGGTGAAGCCGGAGCCTATCCCGGCAGACACAGGGCGCAAGGCAAGGATATACCGACGATGGGACGCCAGTCCATCGCCGGGCACTGCGGGGCAATTTAACCTGCGAGCTAATTAACCTTTGTAGCAGCATGCTTTTTGGACTGTGGGAGGAAACCGGAGTGCCCGGCGAAAACCCACGCGGACACGGGGAGAGCATGCAAACTCCACACAGAAAGGCACCCGAGCCGAGAGATTCGAACCCGGGACCTTCTTGCTGTGAGCAGCAAGAAGGTCCCGGGTTATAAAGTTACTTAATGAAGGGCAATGAGGCTAATCGCCTCACAGCAAAGCATCTGTTTTGTTATATGAGCAACATGTGTGACAACGGTCCCTTTGTGATGCAGAGTGCACTGGCGTTTGAAATTCAAGTCTTCAAAGACAAGGGGAGCAGCTGAAGAAGGTCACTGCCGGGATTCAAGCCGCCTTTTTCTGATGTTGCTGCATTCAGGTGTCTACACACGTTAGTCGATGATTAACATTTACAAATCTCATTGGGTTGGTTTTGAAAAGCTGCACACAAAGCATTTTGAACTGTTGCTGTTCAAATATCGGTTTGTATTTGTCAATAAAGCATTTGCCAAGGTAAACAAAGTCAAATTTGGAATTTTATTTATATTGATTATTTCCTGGTTGGACATGACTTTGTATCACTATGCAGTTCGTAAATTTTTTTAGATGTTTACGTTTTTAGTGATACATTTTATACAAATTACTTTAAATTTGATGTATTTTAAGCACATGAAGTGAGCATCTTAACATATATATTCCCCCGCATACGAAATAGCAATCTCTCGCCAATCGTGAAAATGTTCTTTGCTACCGATACGTGACTATGTTTCGTAGTTTATTTCAATCAAGGCTCATAAAATGCAACTTGCACAGTCGTGACAACTGTCGCCCTTATAGTTGCCACAAGGTGGCAGTGTTTACACATAAGTGTATGGCCAGTGATTTGAAAACATACACACGCAGTCTCATCTCATCTCATTGTCTGAAACCGCTTAGTCCTATACAGGGTCACGGTGAAGCCGGAGCCTATCCCGGCAGACACAGGGCGCAAGGCAAGGATATACCGACGATGGGACGCCAGTCCATCGCCGGGCACTGCGGGGCAATTTAGCCTGTGAACCAATTAACCTATGTAGCAGCATGCTTTTTGGACTGTGGGAGGAAACCGGAGTGCCCGGCGAAAACCCACGCGGACACGGGGAGAGCATGCACACTCCACACAGAAAGGCACCCGAGCCGAGAGATTCGAACCCGGGACCTTCTTGCTGTGAGGCGACAGCGCTAACCACTGGGCCACCGCGCCACCCACACACGCAGTCGTAATACTATAAATATGTGAAAGGCAAGGGGAATCTGATAGCACCTGTAGAATGCAAATCAACGACTGAACACATCCCATCTTTGTGCCCCTGCATTGAGTGCGAGGGAGCCTTTTCGCATTATTCATTAATATTGCAGCATGGATTAGCGAAGTCCAGTGCGTGGAGTTGAGTCAAGCCCCTACATTAATGCAGATAGTGTTATAAAAACAGATTTAAATGTCAAATTGATCCTGCATATACGTAAGTAGTGCATACAGCACCGTACTCTGCTTGTCGTGGTTAGATCATACATTTCCTCTTTTCTCACGTTCATTATTAGGGGTTTTCAAACAGCTGATCTATAAATAAATAATAATAAATATTTCTACCCCTTTACCATAATGTTATGCAAGTACTGCAAGTTGTGTTTTCACATTACACAAATCTGTTCCCCAGCACCTTGCAGGAAGGAGTGTTTATTATTATGCTGTGTTTAGGCTGCAGATTCATGATTCTCTATTGGCCATGACAAATTATTTTTAATGTGGCATTACAGCTGGGTGAACAACTGGTCATGTACATTGTTGATCTCTTTAAATATTGACAACATTGTTTATGATTTTAATCTGATAAAGTTTTCAGTCACATTTCAAAGTTAATGCTATCCCATTTAAGCAGAACTTTAGGAGTGTCGTGCTGCATTAATGAACAACTTGCTCCAATATGTTTAGTTACTTCTTGCAATTCTTTAAAACTAGACTCATTTTAAGGGTCAAATTTTTCAACTGCAAATAAATTTAAAAACTGTGTTCATTTTATTACCATGTTCCCTTGCTACATTTGCATTAGTCAAGTCCGTGCATGTTTAAACTATAAAGGGGATGGCTGCTGTTAACCATCCTGCTTCCTGAATCGGCTGCATCAGTTATCCTTCCTGACAGTGATGTTATTAAAATTTTACCAAAAATTTCAGCGTTTAAAGTACAAGTGTGCAATAGTGTATCTATCTGGGACTGCCAACTTGCACATGGCTACTGCTTTGAACTTAAGGAGACGACTTGGAAGCCTTCCATGGTAAAAATACAAACCTTCCAATGCAGATGAACATGAGCTTTTTGGTAACTATATTTTCATGTTAAACGTAACTCAAAAGCACTCACAACCCACCGTGTGTGACTGAGATGAATTGTACAGAATAGTTTGTCTTGGTTTCCATCAACAAAGGCCACTTATTCAGTGGCGTCATCCTGCAGCCTCCTTCATTAAAGCCTCGTCAGCCTGCAGCCTCTATAAAGCCTCGTCAGTTGCTCCTCGCAAACTACTCTTTTGAGCTATAGATCAAACAACTCAAGTTTCACTTGCCGTGAAATGCGTTCAAATGTTCTCCGCTTTATTTTTGTGGACACCAGCAAAATACCCTTTAAAGTTAACCGCACTACAAGGGTTCTTTCCTCACTGTTTATTTACCACAAAAGTGGTACTTTTCATTTGAAATCAATTTTGGGGGATGTTTGACTGAGTCAACTGCTCATAGGATTTGAAGTTACATTATTTTTGTGCAGCATTAGTGCAGAGTGGCATATGTTCAATATAAGGCTTGGAAGAATTTTTAAAAAAATGCTCATTTAAAGGCAGAATCCTAAGAAAAGGGGTCATTATTTATTTAATCTGCAAGGAAACGCATGACAAAGGATCAACAATAACATTGTTTACTACGACCCATTCTACCCTGAAGACAAGTTGAGTGGCAAACATGTTGGTGCTAATGGTTAAACCAGTAGTGTAATTACCAACTCCCATACGTCAGTGCAGTGATCAACATGTTTCTGATAGCAGAGATAGAATTAGTAGCAGCCCTTAACAAACGTGCAACAGCTGGCACTAAAGTATATCCTAACGCCCGCAATATTTGAAAACCATTAGCACTATGTATTATTTTTGGATTATCAACCTCGGCTTGAAATAGCAAAGATATGCTTTAGAGTGCCAGTAATTTAGGAACGACCTGACCGCTCAAAGTTTCGGGCATGACAATTATAGACTTTAAAACATGCATTTATAAAAGTATTGACAGAAACAAAGCACTTGTGTTAGGCTCCATATATACAAACTTGAATGCTGGTTGAATCCCCAAAGTTGGTTTGCGAAAGGCTCCATTCGCCTGTTACTGGTGAGCTTATTGTGAGTTGCATCGGCTCTCCCCCACAACTGAAAGCTGTGGCCCTAAGCCCGTGTGGGTCTCTCTGGGCCACATTAAGCAAGTTCAAAGGTGGTCATAGGCCCTATCATCGGCTCCCACTGAGGGCCCCAATAACTGAGTGCCCTAACCCAAGAGCATAAGACACCACACTAATAAAATGGCCCCATCTCTGCGGCTAAAGCCTGTAATTTAGTAGCCTGATTAGTCACTGCATCCAAGCAGCAAAAGCATTACCTCTTAATTGTCTGAATACTTGTGTCCCAAACTAACAGACTTCCTTCACTTCATGAACAGCACATGTGACAGGACTGCAGGATTAATGTTATTTTGCAGGTATGTGCTTTACATACATTTCAAGTTAATGGCCATAGCGCTACTAATGGTAGGTGTGCTTTTCATAGAACGATGTTATCCAAAAACACTCGGACAGTAAGGCACTGGTCAGTGCCCTACCAGCCAATGAATATCCACAGTACCATATGATGTTATTACAGCAGACATATGAAAATCCCATGAATGCACGTTAACAGATTAAGCTACGTTTAAGGGAATGATTTAAAATTCTGTATTGAAATTTGGCCCAAGCATGGTTGCTTGTATGGGTTTTCGTAACTTTTAAAATGTTAATTCACTAAATATTTTAACACAAATTGGGTAGCTTTGATCCACCAGGTTGAATAGACTAAGGGGTGCAAATCGCTGCCAAACATCTGCGTTTTAATGATAATTTCTGCGTGAGTCCCGAGTGATTTATGCCAAGTTTGGCTCAGTGTCCTCTGCCCCACGTGTGGAAAAATGCTTAGGCTCATCAGTGAGAGACCGTCGTGCCGTGGGCGTTTATACAGGGCCTAACGAGAAGGGCAGCCTGGGTTTCCTGCAGACACTGATGGACACCAGGGAAATTCATCAGGCCACTGGCCAGAGCAATGCCAGCACTACCTACTGTCCAATTTATGTATTTTAAAAATTATCCTCCGATGGATAATTTTCCCAATTGACTCACACACGCCTATGGATTTGTCATTGATGTTTGTATTGACAGTGTCTATGATTCTAAATGCACATTAGTCTTGGGATACTCATGCTTGTGAATATTGAGGACTACGTGTGCAAAGAGGCTGGTAGCCTGTTTGTTGTACCACATATCAGTCAATTCCTCTGTATAGTGTTCGTCTCTAATAGAACGTTACAATGCCTCAGCAGGGCTTCGTTAAAACGATTCAGCTAGTTTACTCAGCAACCAGCTCACTATTCCTCCTCCTTCATAAGCATGAATTACACTTGGTCTACAGGCTGCTTAAAGAAAATAGTATGACATTCAGATATTTCACAGAGATAATTGGCTAATTTTACTCATGGTTTAACCCGAAATGTTAAGTTTAAATTGTGATTGATTACGTCCTGTGAGCCAAACAAATCTCAATAATGATTCGTTTTTCAGAAATGATGACTTAGGCAATTTTTCAGCGTAAAGGAGGCACAGGTTGTCATGGAACACACATCAACAATAAAGTCTCTTTAGTAATGATACGTTTGTAAGTATAATTGTGCACATTCAGAGAATAATAATTGTTAGCCTGTAGAATGTAAAGGAAGCAAAGTGAGTCATGCAGCTTAGAATGTGTGGGGAGCAGAGTCCTATGGGGCCATAAAATCAAGGCCTCCTTGCTGGTGACTTCACGGGAATAGATGTTCTTGTCGACCTTCAGTCCTTAAGCAACGATACTGGCATGGTTCATTTACTTTAAATAATGTGCCCACTAAAGAACATCAGTATCGTTTGTCACATTGGAACTTTGTAGCCAAGCGAATTCATCACAGTCAGCATGATAAAGAGGGTAGTATAGCACAATTTAGTGCTGTCAGTGTTTTTAAAACGAACGAAGATAGTGATTATTTTTCTTACACGGTTGAATCTTGCATACAGTTTGTCTGCATCGAGGTGATGGGCAGCTGCCGTCATAGCGTTCAGCACCATTCCTGAGCCAGAGCTACCAGGGCTGTGCACGCCAAGGCACCTGGAGCAGGCAAAAGGACATGACCAAACAAGGAAGGGCATTGGGTCAGGATGGGAAACACTCAGCTCTCTTTAATAACTCCAAGGAGAGCGATATGGGAGCTACACCAGGCCATCGCTACTCTGAGAGCCAAGTGAACACGTGGAAGCACTAGCAATCCATTTGCCGCGATCACTTGTATTCCTGTCTCTACATAGATTTTGCGTGTGTTATTGTAATTTATTTCCAGTCTGCACTCAATCACCTGTCTAATAAAATCATACAGTTGCAATTAGTTTATCAACGTCCCTGCTCCAACATTTGCAATGCTTTGCACCCCTTTGTGACCCTCGGGTGAAAAGAGCTCTCGAAGTTCAATTACTGTTTTTACATCTCAAATTAAGCTTGTGGGCGGCACGGTGGCCCAGTGGTTAGCGCTGTCGCCTCACAGTAAGAAGGTCCCGGTTTCGAATCTCTCGGCTCGGGTGGCTTTCTGTGTGGAGTTTGCATGCTCTCCCCGTGTCCTCGTGGGTTTTCGCCGTGCACTCCGGTTTCCTCCCACAGTCCAAAAGCATGCTCCTGGATAGGTTAATTGACTCGCAGGCTAAATTGCCCGCAGTGCCCAGTGATGGACTGGCGTCCCATCGTGGGTGTATCCCTGCCTTGCGCCCTGTGTCTGCCGGGATAGGCTCCGGCTCACCGTGACCCTGTATAGGACTAAGCGGTTTCAGACAATGAGATGAGATGAGATTAAGCTTGTAAATTGCAACGTTTAAGCTCACGTTTACATTTATGCATGTTGTGACTTTCTCCGATCCGTGATATTTAAAACATTCACACCAAAATATATGCCATTGTAGGTTGGTTTATTTTTGTTTCATTGTGCTCATATAGTTTGTCAATGCGGATAGTAAACAACAAGATATCACCAAGATTATCGTGTGTTTTAGGAGGTAAAGAAAACACTCTAAATTGCCAGCATGTGCAATGTATCACAGACATTTTTCCTATAATTAGTATTTTTTTAAATGGCAAATATATCACGTTACTATAGCGACACATCCATCATCCTCATGCAATGACTCAAAGCCCCAATAAGGCTGACAGTGTCAAAAAACCCATGCCTTGCTGAAGACGTCGTCTAAAGCCCTTATTATAAAGTCAGGAGTATTTATGTTATTGTGCTTAGGTATAAAATGTCAACGAAACAAAACTAAATATTTGTCTTCCCACCATGGGTCCCATTTTCTTTCTACCGACCTCAGTCTGCACCATACGGCCGAGCAACAGCCGAACACTCTCTTGTGAGCTCATGCCCAGCGTCCTGTCAGCTCACCCTAGGTCACTCGCCGTTTTGTCTGGGTTCTGCACATTTCTCTGTTTGTGTTAAATCAAGTTTATTTAACCGTAACAGTGCACAGCGGCACGTAGCAGGCTCGGCATTCTGTGCGTTTCATGCTCGAGCCCTGAGCGCCAACCTGGTGCGTGCAATGGCACCACCGCTGTTATGGCAGTGCGTGCTGCTACAGATGAAGTGCTCGCAGCCTCGCTGCTAAATGCTGCTATTTTCGATTGGTCCACAAACTAGGCAATAAGTACGGCCTCATAGCAAGGCGCCGTGTGATTACTAGATTTCTGGCAGCAGGAGGGAGGTCAAGGCTGACGGGTGAGGTCAGAGTGGATCAGCAGAGTCTAGAGCTCAAAATATGCTCAACCCTGACTCGTAGCATTCTTGGTCAAGGGCACCAGACTTCTACACATAGAAGAGGTCACTGCGCGCTCCCCATAACCAATTTACCATGATCCACGGCCGTCGACATTCAAAACACTCTCTAGAAAGTGCTTTATTACCTGGGCACTCTGGCACCAGTGTTTGAAATGTATAAACAAGTTGTCGTGATGACAGAGGCAGCTGATTAAGATGAGATGCAGCACACTTGCTGCAGCTATAAGGCGTCGGGTTAACTCAGAGGAGCAACATTCCTCTACAAGCTCAGGGTGTAATGCATGAAACCCATTTTCGAGCCCAGGTCCGTGTGCGCACAGCTACAGAGGACGCTGTTCCTTGCACAGGGTGCAAGCACAGGGTGCAAGCACCCTGTGCACCCCCATAGCTCTCATACAGACGGGAGCCAAGACTTGCCAGCGTTTTGTCCAAAATCACTATTCACTGCATAGGCAATTCTTCTCATGAGCGATACTTTTCAAGAGTAATATTTTTCAAACCATTAGACAGGACAAGCTGTTCGCATTTAAATTTGGTTATTAATGCATATCTTCATAAAAATGTATTATGTTTCGTGAAGAGAAATCACTCAGGACACAATCCACGTGTATTATTCTTATTATTATCGTGTTATGAAAACACAGAAGAGTTTGCTCACAGGTGCAAGTGGTTGTGTTTGTAGGGCCTTGAAAAGTGGCCAGACTTGACGTTGGAACGTTTATTATGCCCTGTCTTGATGTTTGAATAAAACACTTGGTGAAATGGAAATAGTGACGATTTTTTTGCTTTGTACTTTTAAAATGTGTTCCATCAGCCAACACCAAAAAGCTGGGAAATAAGTCTGAGCAAGTAAGTAAATTGTATTCGTATAGATAATTTTGTTTATGCAAGTTGGAGAGAGTGTTGTCTTTGTATATTTTGTTGCTGGAAAATTTGCTCTGAAGAGCAATAAAACCGGACTTAAAAGTCAGTCTAATTATGAGGTGTGATACTGCATTAAATGATTGCATCTGTTTGCATTAAAATACTGAAAAACTCCAATGAAATTTAAAGCGTTGTATGTGTTAAATAAACGTCTCATCTCATTATCTGAAACCGCTTAATCCTATATAGGGTCACGGTGAGCCGGAGTCTATCCCGGAAACACAGGGCGTAAGGCAGGAATACACCCGA
>JAZEWT010000003.1:15490898-15503576 GCA_036362905.1 Mordacia mordax
TTGACATGCCGTTCTCTCTACAGCTCTGTGCAGCGCTTTGTGGCTCTGGGGTGAAAAGCACTCTCGAAATGCAATTATTATCTCCATCATGACCCCTACCATCATCACCACCTTTGCCTACCCCAATCTTCATCCTCCACCCTCTTCCCCTCACTGCCCTCCCCCTCCCCCCTCCCCCCTCCCTCCCGTGCTCACTGCTCGGTTGAGTGCAATGCTCGTCAGCTCGGGCCGTGCCCGGCACTTTGATCGGCCTGGCCGGGAGGAGGAGGAGGAGGAGGAGCGGGAGGAGGAGGAGGAACGGGAGGAGGAGGAGGAGTGATGTGCAGAGAGAGGCGGCCGGCTGAGAGAGAAGCATGGCCCCTGCACCCCGACGCTTGTGCTGGCTGTATTTGATGTGCTGCTGGCGATCGGTTCTCGCTCATGCAGGTATGGCATGCTCCCTCCTCTTCACCTCATCGACTTCTGCACCTCATTAGCCTGCACACCTCATCATTCACTCACGACACCTCAAAATGACCAGCTCGACTAAACGACGTGCACTCAGCACATCAATTCACTCCACACGTCATTGTCCATCTGCACCTCGTCACCAGATCATCGTCTGCGCTGGATTACTTTCCGCACATTATCACCATACACGCCTCGTCATTCACCTCTACGTCTTATCATTCATGTTATTCACCTAATCGCCACTTTGCACACGCGCAGCACGTCAACCACCGTCACACATCATTACCCCTCCGCATATCATCACCAGCACTTGATCTGCACATCCCGTCACGTGAACACTGTCTACACCTCATCGTTCATTAAGTTCTACGCACTCTGTAAATACAATCGCCGTCAACGCATCATCATTCTCTACACATCATCATCCTCTTCGTATAATTCCTACACATCACCATCCTGCATGGGCATGCATTCCTTGACATATCTCACTTGCTTCGAAATAATTAACGCCTGCTCCGTTACAATTCTGCCCTCTTGATTGGCACTCTACCCTCTTCACACAACCATTCTCTCATCATCGCCCTCCTCTTTACGCTGAGCTGGGACAACTAGCCTTACGGTGCGTGTGTTTGGGTCTCATGCTCTCGCACCTGGTGAGACCAAAATAGCCTCGCGTGGGGGCATGGTTAGTTATTGCCAACATGTGTACTACTGGCACGCGTGCAGCACGCGTGCTGCCGTTACGCTTACTGCCAAGGTGGTCGGCACGTGTACTACTGGCATGTGTGCTCCCAACGCCTGTCCTGTGGGCACATGTGCCCCATGTGTATTGTACTCGCGGCACGTGTTGTCCAAACACGCGTGCACCATCGTCGACACGTGAGTACGGTGTACAAAGAGACAAATACCAACACCCCCCCTCCCCGTATAGTCTTGGTCTGCAATGTGACGTGCTGTTAGCGAGAACCTATGAAGGCCGGCACGGCACATGAGGGGGTGGGTGGCCAGCATCACTTCCGGGCGCCTTAATCTCACTTGTGGCGATGTTTACACAACGTGCATGAGGCACTCATTTGTGGCTTAGTCGACCTAGAGGGAGCCCAGGACCGGTTCAAATAGTCGTCACTGGCATTGGCCGTGGACAGGAATAGAAATCCGCTGGCCGAGTTCGTAGCCCAGCGCGCTAACCGCTACGCTAGCGCTCCCAACATTAAGGTGTTGTATACCGCGTGCTGGACACCACGTGCGGTGCCGGGACGCGTACGCGCCACGTGTGCCGCTCTGGCGGCGTGCGTTAGAACACGCGCGCCACCATCGCGCGCTGAAGGACAGGTGGGTCTAAGAGAGTGACGTGAGTGAGTAGTTGAGCCTCAATCATTCATGAGGGTCAATCGCCATGTTAAAGCTTCAGCAAACCGGGTCTCCTCAAATCGATTGGAAGTTAGATATGATGTTGTGAGAAGAGTCGAGAGACCAAGATGAGTCTCATTTGCAAGAGTGCCCCGTGGCATCAGTCTGCCAGTAGGGGACGATAATTGTTGTGTATAATCCTATTTGAGTAATTTGCTGCGCAATTTTCGAATTTGGCCAAATTGGATCCTGACGCCGACACACAATGGTCTACTCATGTAAATGACATCGGTGTCTTAAACGTCCACTGTGAAGCATACGGCGCTCAGTGTGTCAGGACTGTTATACTCGCAGTAATAATCAGGGTGTCTGGTGCAGGGTTCAAATCGTGAACCTCTGCAAAAGCTATGCCACCACTCTAATCGCTGAGCCGTTCGTGACCAAAGAATAATTACGTTTAGATCAAGGCTGCACAACATACGGGCCACGGGCCAGATCCGGCCTGGTAAAATTTTTTATTTAGTCCGTAAATAATAATAAAAAAATCAGTGAAATTGCATTGAAACAATGGTGGCGCCATGGCGCAGTGAGTAGCGCTGCTGCCTCAGAGCAAGTAGGTCCCGGGTTCGGTTCTCGAGCTCGTGTGCATTTCTGTGTCGAGTTTGCGAGTTCTCCCTGTGTCCGTGTGGGTTTTCGCCAGATACTCGCTGCTGCTTAGGTTAATCGACCCGCTGAGTAATTTGCCCCCCAGTGCCCTGCGATATTACCCTGCCTTGCGCCCTATGTCTACTGAGAGAGGCTCCCGTGACCCTGTACAGGATTAAGCGGGTACTGATACTGACTGCCTGAAAAGATTTTCGCATATGTTAAAATACGCCTGTATTTTGACCAATACCGCTATAGCCTGGTGCAAATGTTCTCTGTGCCTGCAAAGGGAGAGGGATCCGCAGAGGGAAAGAGGTTCATGATCAGTTTGTGGTCCTTTGGTTATTTTATCTGGCACTCATGAAAAATGAGTTTTGCAGCCCTGGTTTAGAGCTATAAGAAAATAATCTCATTTCATTGTCTGAAACCGCTTAGTCCTATACAGGGTCACGGTGAAGCCGGAGCCTATCCCGGCAGACACAGGGCACAAGGCAAGGATATACCGACAATGGGACGTCAGTCCATCGCCGGGCACTACGGGGCAATTTAGCCTGCGAGCCAATCAGCCTATGTGGCAGCATGCTTTTTGGACTGTGGGAGGAAACCGGAGTGCCCGGCGAAAACCCACGCGGACACGGGGAGAGCATGCAAACTCCACACAGAAAGGCACCCGAGCCGAGAGATTCGAACCCGAGACCTTCTTGCTGTGAGGCGACAGCGCTAACCACTGGGCCACCGCGCCGCCCTTAGAAAATTATAGTAGAGCTTTAAACATAGGTTACGTGACAAATGCTTGATAAATGATGTCCGGGTTCAAATTATTTGTGAGTACAGGACAAACAGAGCAATGGCTCAAGAGGCTGCCTCGCTGCACTCTGTTCAGTGCGCAGGGTGCGTCCTCTATCCAGACAGCGTGCAGTCGCCAAACACGCGCATTGCGTGTAGGCTGCTGACAACTCAGTCAGCCTGCCCATGATGGAGGCAATATCTACATTTGAGCGTGCTGTTTGCTCTTTGCTGTAGAGTGCTAGAGGGAGCTGGAGGGGGCTCTGCCACAGTTTTAAATCCTTTAAAATACGTGTACATAAGTGAAACGTTTGTTTATGCACCCCCTTCCAACATCAACGGCTATGATCATGATGAATTCTTGATCTGATGTTTGATGTTTAATCAAGGTCATGCCAAATAAAGTACGGGGTTGCCTGTTAGAGAATTGTTACTCAGCTGCGTGACATAAGTGGTTGGAGGAAAGCATGTACCCCAGAGCATTGGCTCGAATCGTTTGCGGCTGGCAAATTGCATCAAATAGTACAGAAAACGACTGGAAACATGTTCACAATATTACCATGAATGTATTTACTCGAAACATCAGTGGATACGCATTTTCTTCCAACACTTGAATCACACTGTAAGACGTAGTATTTGTTTAAATTTTACCAGGGTGTAAATTTTTATGTTTAGCCAACGAGGTGGCAGTGAGAGTTTACTCTCATCATAACTGCGCCTAGGGCCGTGTTGGTAGGGCTGGTTGACAATAGAAGGTAGTGGCAAAGATAATTTTACACAAATGTAGGTCAGCGATGTAGAAACCACAACTAAATGATAATCCCAAACGCGTTTGCATAAATCACGGGGAAGCTCATGAGGCAGCGGTTCACTGGCATAAGCCCCGCTGGGAATTCGACACGCAGAGCCTGGTCTGAACGTTAATCTGGGCTGAGCCTGGGATTCTCTACATGGGAGGCCAAATTGAAAACTCTCACTCGATGACCATTGCTCGTTGGTGGCTGCAATAGGGTGCGAGTCACATCGTTTATTCCACAATACGTTTGGCTTTAGGTCCATTGTTCGGCTTGTCTGGAGTGTGGTGCAGTCCTGCAGTGTACAGAGCACAACACAGCTCTCTGTCTACTACACTATGGTATATTATTATGTTATTTACCAATACTCCAGACTTTAAGAGGGAGGCTGCGGCTTGTTAAACCGTATTGGTGCGTACCGATTTTCAAAGCTAACCATACCACTATATTTAGTAACTGGATGGTTTTCTTGAAAGTCATTATGTTAAAAAAGGTTTTAAAGCTGATAGCCTATGGGGTTTAATTTGCTAATGTTGGCTAATAGTTTGCTGGCATCACAATTTCACATATTTAAATTGAAAATGATCAAGCTAAGTAACCAGTACATCAAGAAATGATTGCTTAAAAGCTAACAAAAGCCACTCAATAATTCCACTTATGTCAAATCATTTTTAGAACCTGTAAACCGCTGGGAATCGCTTCCCATTTGAGACATCCGTTGTTGGTCACTGAGCCGCAGGTTGTGTCATCGTGCCCGTTGCCCGTGAGCTATGAACGTGCCGTCGTGCCAACAACTCCAGCTGACGGTCACGAGCAACGCTAACGTTGCATTTTTTGGCTGCAACAGCTGTGCACTGTGCTCTTGCACCGGCGAAAAGCAATGAGTGAGTCGCAGCAGGCCTGCTTGCTCTAGCTCAGCTTTCTTCCTTGGAATGTTGAAGTTGCAATCTGATGTCAGCTGGCGTTATAATTAGTGAGCAGCTGAATTAGCTCTGTGTTTTGAAACCCCCTGGTGTTGCTTTTGAAAATACAATAAAATTGTTTATGTTTTAGAATATGGCGTTCCTTAAATCCATGGAACGGGAGGTCCAACAGTAAAGGCTAGGATGTTATATTAATCGACCATAATGTTCGCTCCAACAGGGAAAAAATACTCATTGCCCGCTCGTGTCAGTAAATTCACTGGCCTTTACGTAGCAAGTAGGTATTTGGAAGTCTACGTTCATTAAACCTACCTGCGTAGACACTGTTCTATACGCCAGATGATCCCACCGACTGATCCAACGAATCCTTCAAAAACTCTATCCAACTATGTAAAAAAAAAATACTGCATGCGAATCGGAGCTTCCTCCTTAACGTATCTTGGTGCGTCTGGCCAAGCCACCGAAGAAACCCGGGTTGGATCCCTTCCTGGGTTCATCTGGGATTCTATCCTTGTCTGAGTGCTACTGGGACCAAGATGATGGTGCGGCCTGTGACGAGACTTCGTGTGAATTAAATATTTAAAATAAATGTTTACATTTACAATTTGTAACGCACAGAGTATTTATTCAGTGTCGAAGGCATTCCTTTGCAAAGAGAACATATCATAGGTACAAGTATAGCACAGAGATGGAGGGAGTCAGCCACACGGTCAGCCGGTGCCAAGCCACCAGACAATATGTCCTACATATTATGATCTTATCGGCAAATTAATTAATGATTTTTTTTTAGTTGTGGGAGAAAACCATAGAACTCGGATGCCACCCACGCAGAACAGGCAGAGAACACAGAAACTTCCCACAATAAGGCTCCCGACGCGAGAATCAAACCGCCTCGGGCATTATCTTCTATTTCTGAGATGCAGATGTTACCACTGCGCCAAACTGCCACTCTATTTGTGTGTGGACAATCTCTAACTTTGGTATTCGATTGCAAATATTTATTTTACGACGCAATTGCTCACCTCCAAATTTAAATGTTTTACTGCCATGTATGTTTATAGTTGTCACATGGATGATCAAAGGTCTCATCCAGCTAACCTTGTGGCCACAGGGGGTTCTTGCGGTAATAACATCGTTGTACGTACTCTCTAGCACAATAACTCATCAATATATAAGGGAACAAGTGTTCCCTTATAGATTGTATGTTCACACTAAGGGTATCAGATTCGAATCCAACGTAGGTAGACATTATATCTGCACAACACCAATGCTTTTAAGTTATATTTCAGCTTTAGTTCCCACATATTGATTACACTTCTGAAACTTTAGAAAGCCAACAGTTCTTCCGAAACGACATCGGCAATAACTCGAGGTCAAAGCAATGATGCCAGCAGAAAACGTAAACGTCAAAAGATGTTTACCCAGGCAGGTATTCTGCTGGTATATATATATATATAAAAACCCCTACATTTTTAATTTGCAGAACCTTTGTTAGTTGACTGCTGTATGAAGATATCCCCACGTCATGCCAGCTAGCTGTTTGGCAATACTTCAGCACACTTGTAAGTGCATATCGGAGGATAGAAGTGACCCAGGAGCGTCCAGATTAACTCCCCACTGGCGTTAGCCGAGCATGTGAATCAACCTAGTCATACAGGGTACCGTTACTTTCTTGTGTTTCAAACGCAGCGCTTGTGAAACTCTCTTCCATAGTCCCCGAGTGCCAGCCTGGAGGGCACAAGGTGCTGGACAGCCCCTACCGCAGTGTGCAGTTCGACTCGACGCAACTCCAGCAGTCGGCCATCCAGGACCTCATCTGCGACCACTCACTCAGCGCAGGATGGTACCGCTTCAGCATGTTTGGCAAGGCTGCCCAGATGCCCACGAGCTGCGTGGAGGTAGTTCCTGCACACCGTCATACGGACGCGTAACGTGCTCATGTCACTCAGTTTAGAATCTCCACCAGAGGCTGTTTAAGGCTGATCGGTTGCAGACACTGCATGTTTAGTGGTCCGTCATTCACTGCATGACGTCTCGTTAGAGTCGGTGTTGCAAAGTTTGATGAAAAGCAGTTCTCCCGTAATACATTCTATTAATAGGAACTAAACGTCATGAATTGCACTTGCACAGGTAGCGCATGTGCACGGCAGTGTCTATTGCACTGCACATGTGTCGGGCGTTATTCGTGGAGTGTTGCGTTTAAAAGTCGACGTTATTGAGGATTGAATGCCCCATCCAGCCTCCTGCTGAGCGTGTTGGCAGATGTGTAGCTCTTTTTGTGCTCAACAGCTGCTGTGTTATTAAAGCCAAACCGACTACAATGTGGGGACTTTTGCAGATTCCTCTTGGTAATTTATTATAGGGGCCTCGCTTCTCGGGGAAAATCACTTAAACATTCTCGATTTATGTTTCCCTATAGCTTCCCCCAGGTTTTACAAGACCAGCTATTGACGTTTTGCTGGCGCGTACATATTTATCTGAGGAGGACTCCCCACCAGCGCTCACTCTTTTCATGACGTGGCGTCCTTGCTCTTTGAAGCTGGCGAATAGGGCCCAGCCTTGTTTGGCCATTCCTGCGCTGTCAAATAAGCATCACCTGTCTGCCAGTGTGTGTGTGCAATAATATTTTCATAAATTACACGTGAGCATAATCATAGACTAAGCGCGGTTACGCGTCGACGCGAGATGTTCATCGATGTTTTGACCGAGCGGTGCAGCTGCTACAAGGTGCTCTGTGTCGCCTGCAGTTGTCTTGTTTTAACAAATGCCAAAAATACCATGAAGCTTGTCTCCAATATTGTAAGATAAAGAGTGATGTTTACCGCGTCGTTTCAAATAGTTTTGTTTTGTAGACATCACGAGCACATGTTGAACCTTATTTGTTATTTTGGTTGGAAGTCAGAGTCAACTTATAAGGAACATTCACGTCTACATGAACAGAACACGGTGCTAGAATACTGTTGGTGAGGTGTCTTATTGCTCTCGTGGCCCATGAACTGCTGGATTTAAATTTCAGTATTACGAGGAACAACAGTGGAGATCAACATAAAAGATGATGATTGTGGCCCGATCACATCACACCGTCTTTCACAACCTCGTGACAGTTTTGTTTAAAGACATCCATTTGGCAATCATATTGAACCAGGGCAAGATGTACTTCGGTTATGAGATCAATGTTTCCTGTTTTAAATCACACATCCTTGATGAAATCCTTGAGCCAAGGAGCTGAGAACTCGTCAATTATTTTGCATAGCGATATGCTCCTGAGCTCATATTACTGTCGGGTCAATTATTCACGAGGGGACTTCAGGATAGAGTTGGTATCGTTTGGCTGTTCCGTCTCCACTGAAGGAGTGAAGACTTTAACGGTTTGCTGTATGGTCACACTGTAAATGTTGTTTCTTAGTTCAAATTCTTCAGGGTCAAGGAAGAGTATTTGGCCAATGGACAAATCAGTTTCTTAAGGCCACCAATGCAGGGAATTGTTGTGCCTTGAATCATTAAGCCTTGAGGTGCTTATTTTCAGTTTACAGCCTTGAGCCAATGGTATAAATTTCATATTTCTATGGCAGAGCTTCTTATTTGTATATGACAACCACTGGTGACTTCGTCACAAGGTGGTTGTCGTGTTATCAAACTCAGAGTGATGGTGGACTGGATCAACCTCCAAACCAGTCCATAATCACTTTGATGATGGACCTTCTGATTGCGAGCCGCTCGCTCTCCCGCTGAGCCACCCTGCTGTATGAATATGAAGATGGGCTCCACGTTCGCAGGAGCGCGCAACACGGCGGCAAAGCGGGTGCGTGTGTGCACACAGATGAACCGCTGCGGCACTCAGGCGCCCGTGTGGCTGTCGCTCCATGGCTCCGAGTTGCTGCCGGGGTCAGGCGAGGTGCGCCAGCTCACCGCCTGCGCTACCTGGCAGTTCTTCTTGGGTTCCACCAAAGACTGCTGCCTCTTCCGCATCCCCGTGACCGTGCGCAACTGCGGCGGCTTCTACGTGTATCTGCTGCAGCCGACACAGGGCTGCATGGGCTACTGCGCGCAGGGTGGGTGCGACGTTGGCCCTCAATTGGTGGCCGGTGGCCGTGGTTACTTCACCCGAGCATAGCCCTTCCTGATCGTTGCGTGTTCAATGTGCAGATTTCTTTTCACCTTGTTTGGGGCATTCGGTCTTGTTGCCAGCTTCTATGTAATAATAATTGCATTTTTAGAGTGCTTTTCATCCGAGGGTCACAAAGCGCTGCACAGAACTGTGGAGAGAACGGCACATCAACATTGTGGTCACGTATCACAGCATAGGACCACAGGGCTTTACTTGGGCAGTTGTCAGTGACACTTCTGGCTGTGCTCCCAATGGCTTATTTAGTGGATTGCTGCGTCTCCGTGCGAGTTACAAATTATACAGCATTTTGAGAAACAGCTTATGCAAATTATGACATTTATATAAAAATTAAACAGGATTTATTACTTTAATGGGAATTTATTTCATGGCCGAGCACATACTCAAAGGCTAGCCAGAACATAGGCACAATGATTCATTGTTTGGACATTAAATGGGCATGGGAGTGGCTTTGAAGAGGTGCTCTTTCTGGATAGCTGTATCTGCTATCCCGAAAGAGCAGCTCTTGAGAGCAATTCTCATGCATCGAGCCATTGAAACCGACACCAACACGTTGAATGGGGTACTCAAGGTTCATCGATGGGGTGGGGCTGGTGCACAGGGGGCACGAGGCACCTCTGAGCGTGAGCCCTTGTTTTGGATGCAAGACTATTGTGCGCCACACAACAGAAGAACGTGAGTGGGGGATGGTGGTTCTATTTACAGTGGTTCAAGAAGCACGTGTGGTGTCAGATGAGACCGCTGTGCTAGTTGAACCGGTGGCACTGGAGGAGGAGGCTATTCTGGATGAGACCTCTCTGCTTGTTGAGCCGGTGACACTGAGGGAGGATGCTCTGCCGCAAGGACCGGCGCTGCCAGAGGAACTGCTGGTGCCTGAGAAACCGTGTGGCCCTGGGGAGGAGGAGCTGAACGGCGCCTGCAGAGGTACACCAATTGGTGCACGGACAAGATAAGTGTGGCACACACACCTGTCTCCAAGTGTGAGCAGTGTTTGTCAGGTTTTTCTGTTGTGCCGTAGAGCTCTTTGATTCGTTTTGGTTTCTTCTGTTTTCGGAACGATGTCCACCAACGGCCTAGTAGATATGGAGGGTTGGGCTAACATTGGTCGAATGGTTAAGAGCACATTCCGTGCTGGCATGCTCGCCAGGCGAATATCAGTTAACTTCCTAAATGAGCTTCTAGGACTTGGAGCAAAATGCAATTGACATATATACTTGTCTCATTACATACTGGTACAATAACCACCCTATATCTGATTAACGTTACTTTAACGTCATCCGAAACTCTGCTTTGATCAGTCGAAAAATTATAATATGCCAGAGCTGCCTTGCGCTGAAGGGACATTAATTTTTGTTTGTGCAATATGTTTATATTTCTCGTGTGACACAGTTATTTTGGATCTGCTTTCTCTTTGCTTCATTGCTTTACTTTATTTTGATAATTGCTCGTAAGAGACATGGCCAGCCATGTTAAGAACTTGGCCTCTCGATACGGCTGTCATGAAGAGCATTTCTCGTACATTGAGCCATGAAAGCCTACATGAATACATTTATTTGAATTACAATACTTAAGTATTTGCTTTTATGTTGTTATTTTGGTGACCCCAAGGTCACTCCTGCCAATGACACTCACGATGGCTTATTGACTTCTCACCTGGTTAAGTAACATAACCTCAGACGGTAAATGATGACGGTAGCAATGATGGTGGCGGTGAGTGACGATGGTTGTAACTTTGTATGCGACCACCAGCGGCGTTGCCGGCGTTGGCGACGCGGCCTGTGCTCTCCGCGGCCCTGCTCGGTGGTGGCGTGCATGTGCGCTGCGTCTTCTCGGGCCCGGCGTACAACGGCACGCTGGGATACGTCGTGGAGTGGACGCGCGTGGCGTTGCGCGGCCAGCGCGAGGCTCTTCGCCGCGAGACGTCGATGCAGCCGCGAGCCAGCATCGAGCTGGACGGCGTCAACATCCGCCTCGGAGACTCGGTGCGCACCCGCACCCTGCCGCCCCATCGCTGTAATGCACGACCCCAACTTGCGAACTTAAGCTTCGTCGTGGAGCTGGGTCTCAGTAGCAGCGATGGGATGAATTTAAGCCAATGTAACCTTGTTAAGAAATACGCGCAAAATCGGTATCGTTCAAACAAGGGAATTTGGTTGCAGCAGAAGATTATGGATTATAAAATCAATTAAATGAAATAAGTGGCATATCAAACAAATAGGTTTCAAGCGGTAGTGATGTACAATTGAAATAAAGAGGAGGACTGAACAGTGATACAGCTGAAATGCTTAGATTAATGCTTCCCGTCATACCGTGGGCGGGATCTTCCTGAAAAAAATTAGGATGGGCACTTATACTTTTCAGGGCGGCGCGGTGGCCCAGTGGTTAGCGCTGACGCCTCACAGCAAGAAGGTCCCGGGTTCGAATCTCTCGGCTCGGGTGCCTTTCTGTGTGGAGTTTGCATGCTCTCCCCGTGTCCGCGTGGGTTTTCGCCGGGTACTCCGGTTTCCTCCCACAGTCTAAAAGCATGCTGCTGGATAGGTTGATTGGCTCGCAGACTAAAATTGTCCCGCAATGCCCGGCGATGGACCGGCGTCCCGTCGTCGGGTGTATTCCTGCCTTACGCCCTGTGTTTCCGGGATAGGCTCCGGCTCACCGTGACCCTATATAGGATTAAGCGGTTTCAGATAATGAGATGAGACTTATACTTGTCTGTGTTAACAATGGAATTTAACAGTTTTGATAAAAATTCAGCATCAGGGTGGAAATCCTCAAAATGCAATTGGGAAGAAATAAAGTTCCATGAAGGTGGTGCATCGGTGAAAAATGGGGATTGGCCAAAACAGTTATTTACCTCGGAAATAAAGTCTATTTGCACCTGCATTCGACAGAGAGTGTGTTAGGTTCAAATTTTGTGTTCGGCAACTGACTCGTCCCCGTTTGCCTTGAACGTCCGTGTGATCTGCTTGATGCTGTCCGTTCAGATCGTGTGCAGTGTCGCCTGCTTCCTCTTGGAGTCTCCACAGTTGCAGGGCCCTGCTGTAGACAGCGAGGAGTTCTTTGCCGGAATTAGGGTATGGAACATTTCCATTCCCAACGCATAGGGCGGCATGGTGGGTATGCAGCAGTGGTATCCACAACTCACAGAAAGAAGGTCTTGCCTGAGGTGGCTCAATTCACACCTCGGGTGCCTTTCTGTGTGGAGTTTGTGTTTTCCCCTATTATGCATTAGTTACCTCTAGGCTCTTTAGTTTCGTGCCATAACTAAGAAACACCCATTAATTGGCCGATAACATCATGATATACGGGACGCAGTGATTGGCAAAGGTTGACACCGGCTGCCCACGTGGCTTTCTCTCCACGTCTCTGCTGTTCCCTCGCGCCTCCGAATCGTTCTGTCTTTGAACAAATATCTTCGACATTGAGCAAATACTGTGCGCATAAAAAATTGGTCAAATCATTATTTTACACGGCGATTCCTGTTAAGGGCGGCGCGGTGGCCCAGCGGTTAGCGCTGACGCCTCACAGCAAGGAGGTCCCGGGTTCGAATCTCTCGGCTTCATTGTTTTGCGCTTATTCGTGTTATCCCAAACGAGCAGCTCTTAAG
>JAZEWT010000003.1:15503776-15516168 GCA_036362905.1 Mordacia mordax
ATTATTTTACACGGCGATTCCTGTTAAAACACTCGGCACAATGTGGCCTCGTCTAAACACGTTTGTAGAGTCTCACCGCAGGGCGTGGTGGGGAGGGGGCGTCGTGTTGTGGCTGCAGGTGAGCCCCAGCAGGCTGGTGCTGTCGGAGGACGGGCGGGAGCACGTGCTGGTGCTGGAGAGCAGTGTGCCCGTGCCGTGCAGCGAGCCTCGCGCGCACGACGACTGCGCCCTCGCACTGCAGCTGCGCTGGTGGAGCGACGGTGAGCGACTCGGGTCGGCAGAGAGCGGTGACACCGCAGCCAGTGATGCACGGTGCCCCTTAGCGTTTCTCGGTGCGCTGAGCAGCGGTGGTGCAGTTCTATTCCCGGCTTGGGTATTGTTCTACGTGGTTTTTGTGTGGTCTTCGCTGAGTACTCCGGTTTCCTTCTTTTGATAAAATAATAGTTGCTAATTGGCTGGCATCTTAATATATAGAGGATTCAGTGTGTGGGTGCCGGCTTACTGCATGACCGCCTTCCTTATCCCCTGGTCCCTACAGTTTCTCATGCTCATTGTTCGAGAGTGATCGAAACTGCACGCATTATACGTTGTAGATTATAATTCTTATTATTATTCTTAATGTGCAGAAGCATTTGGCATAGAAATTGCATGCAGTAGTACAGGTACGTTTGGTATTTGTGATCTCAAGGAAACCCAGTACCAACTCTTAACACCTGAAATACTTGAAACGGGTTTGCTTGGCTGTGGTTTTTTGCACTTGTCATATACTTTCAGTAAAAATAAAACACAAATATTTCGTCTTTTTCCTATTTTTCTCATTATCAGGCCATGAGATGAACAATGAATTTGTATCTCTCAGTGCAATATTTCATTCATAAGAATTACATTACAATCATAAGATAATAAGAAGCAACACAATTTACAACGGGTACATGTTCGTTCAATTTCAAAGGTATTAATTTGAAGAGAAAATGACTCAGAGGAGTGAAGTAACGTGCAGTTGTGGAGTCAAGCCACGTGATCAGTTGGTGCCAACCCGCCAGACACTGCGTCCTATATATTATGATGTTATCGGCCAAATAATTAATTAGTGTTTTTTTTAAACAGCTAGACCTGAGCTACTAAAGTGCGGATATTCATTGTCCTGAGCTGATTGCCTTTTGGCAACAATTGGCTGACACTCAAAATCAGGCTCTAAAGAAAGCTATAACTGGTGTGGGCCAATCAGCTTCAAGGACAATGCATATATTATCAAAGCTTTTGGTTTGCATATTTTTCTACAAGTATGTGTGGCTTTTTGCAAACTGGACACTTTATGAAAGGTGTCTATTTGGTGGTTTAAGATCTTAACACCCGTTTTATTACAAGAAATGGTAAAATCTTTTCTCTTTTTTACGAGTGTTTTTTTTTACTTTGGGGAGTAAAGTGGAGAATCCAGAGGAAATTCATGGTGAATAGGGGGAGAACACCCAAACCCCACACAGAAAGCTGCCTGAAGTGAGAATCGAACCACCTCCAGCAGGACTTTATTTTTGTGAAATCCAGATGTTACCACGACGCCACTCTGTGTAGCGAACAGCTCACAGAAATGGAGATCGTAGAACATCTGAGGTGCCTTAGAGTGACCACTGGGCCACTCATTTGGAGAGAGCATCTTCCTACCTACCCTATCACATACAGTAAAGTTTATCCCATGACAGCCCAACTGATATTTTTTTAATTTGTGCTGGAAATTAGTCAAAGTAAGTTCCAAATCTGATTTAGTAGTTTGCGCAATCATTGTTAACTGAGTTGCCAGCTCCTTTATCAATAGCAGCTGCCTGGATTTGAACTTAGGTTCTCAGCGACGTTAGCTCAGCACTCGAGACAAATTAGGTTATTACGGTAGATTTCAGATTTGTTTGTATGAGCTGCTCTTTCTGGATAGTCATGTCGAGCGTTCATAATCTCTCCTTAGCCATCAGGCTGATTAGCCAGATGATAACTGCAACATGGGGGCGAAACGTTGTGAAGGGAAGCTCGACACGACCATCCCAAAATAGTAGCACTTGAAGGCAACTCTCTTTCATCTATCAGTGAAGACCTTCAGCAATACGGAGTAGATTTCAGCGGGGACGTGTCCAGTATTCTGTGGGTCGTGGCTTGGCGGGCAGACGGAGGCCCTGACGACGTGGTGCTGTCGTCGTGCCGCGTACTGCTGCCGCCCGGGTCCTGTGCGGACGGCCGCTGCTCCCACGTCACCGTCCACGTCACGGCCGTCGTAGACTTCACGCTGGATGGCGACCGCGACAGCTTCATCTCCGTGGAGCCAGTCGGCGTCTCCGACTTCCTCTGGTCGGGCTACATGCCCCCGCCGGTGCAGGTGATGTTGTCTCTCCCTGCCTCGCACCGCGGGAGGCGTGCGAGGTCTGCCGAGTGGTGGCAGTGGTGGGAAGTGCTGCAGCGGAAAGTCACGACGGCTGGAGTGTTCATTAGTGACGCTCTGAGTTGAGACGGATTAGACGCTCAGCCTTTGGGTTTTTCGCGACGTCACTTTACGATCCTTCTTTGCCATAGTGAATGATGATGCCAGCACGCAGTTGGCCGCTATTTTGTGAATGATGTCACAGATTCTGTATCGTTTTGCATAGCAGGTGGACGTCTTTTAAATGGGTAATACACCCCTTGAATAAACAGGGTGCTCTGCCAGATTCAAACGGTGATTATTTGTAAATAGCTTGGATCACGATTCCGTTGGACAATGGCAATGTTTTAATCTTTGCACGTTGGCCCTATCTCGCTGTTCCACTACCACGTTATAACAACGACGGGAAACATATGGATGGGGGAAATTTGAACCAAATTCCAAACTGTGCACTTGAACGTTAATTTAAATGGTAGGTTTTGAAAAATGAGTAACGTAATTGACTCGAATGTTATTCCTCTCCATTTGTTGCATGTTGGGCCATTACTCAGGACACATTTGTTTCAAGGTAAATGTGATTGTGGCCAGACGTGGACCGTCGAAAGGGGCTGACACCCATGTGGAAACTCCCTGCAGGTGACGGTGATGGACGTGCCGACCCCGTACTGCTACTCACTCACCGACCCACATGTCATCACCTTTGACGGCAGGTGAGTCTTTTTGATGGCCTGTTAAGGTGACTGGGGAGATCTGGGTCCTCAAGTTAAACACTGGCAGATCTATGTTGGCAATTGTTAACATGGATCTGTTTTGTAACTAAGCGCTCCCATGGTCGTGGTGGAAGAGCTTGCGTGTTTCAATGAAACCCAGAGCTATGTCGCTTGGAGTATACTACTTCTGTTAAGGTCTCCATTGATAAACAGGTCTTGGGGGACTTTCCAAACATATAGTGAACCGAAGATCCTCTAACTAAAAGGGGTTGGTGTCACAAATGGCGTCCGGCTGTATAATTCTGCTCCAATACCCCAACTATTGTGGGGTATCCAGCCCACCTGAGTCAACTTGGATACCAGTCATTTAACCGGCAAAAGTTAAGCACTTCCATAATTCTACCTCACACATGAGACCAACATTGGTCTAAAGTAATTCCATTGATTGTTTACTGGGTACACATTATACTATTGCGTTGTTACAAACACGTGAGTAATGACTGGTTGCAGTGTCAGGAGTGGAGAATGCGTTTTTCCTCTGTTCGTGGGTTTTATTAATGGTGGTGCCTCCTGCTTGGCTCAATCCACGGTTGTGGTTCGTGCCAATAATAAGAGAGGAAACTAACTAAGCAGTGCACATGTTGTTAATGAGATGTGACACGGGGGCCTCCTGCCCCCTATGTGTGTGGAGTTACTTTGCTCTGTTTATAGCTTGTGCACTTTATTATTGAAACTATTCCAGCTGGGGTTTATAACCCATCATCTCTTGAAGGAGTCAATAAACCATTGTGTATAAAATCAGCTGTGATTGTCCTCTGGTTGAACTGGTCTGCAACACAGTAACGTGGACTATTCACACTGCCTCAGTCACCGATGGAGCTGAGCACCACCCCAATATATTTTGAGCAGGATGATTTTTCACCTTAGCTTTGTTTCAGTCGTCGTGATGGGTGGTTTTTCTTAACCCATCTATGGGATGCTGTTGTGGTGTGACTACGCTGGACTCGCAAGCCAGAAATTTTCCCCCTTGTCCAGGTATAACAGTTGACGTAATGTGTTTCTAAAATGCGCCCATGACCTCTGTCCAAGCCCGCAGTATAATTGGTTTCACCACAGTCGATGAGTAAGTCACGTGTCTAGCCAAGACGTTTGGCTAGCATGGAGGAAAAGCACAAAATACTCTCTCGTCTCTCCAGCGGAGACTGTCGCAAACATGGGGCGCACCGAAGTCATCCCCAGGGTTGAAAGTAACTTAAGTTTCTTACCGGTACGGTCATATCACAACCCCTCTTCTCATCCGTTTGTATTGAACGCTTCGGTCACTTAGTGGCAGGGTGGTGCAGTGATGACACCTGCTACTTCACAGAAAGAAAGTCCTGCCCGAGGCAGTTCAAGTCCCGCCTCGAGCGTCTTTCTGTGGAGCGTTTGTGTATTCTCTCCCCTATTCTACGTAGGCTTCCTCCGGGTTCTCCGGTTTTCTCCCAGAAGTGTTGTTATTCATTAATTGGCCGACAACATCATAATATTCATAACTCAGTGTCGAGCAAAAATTGGCGCTGGCTGGCTGCATGGCCACCTTCCCCCTTCCCCCTCTCCGCAGTTTCCTCACGCCTCTGTATCTGCGCCTCGTCCATGACCGGCACGGAATTTGCACGCGGAATAAATTGTATAAATATTATCAACAGTGTGCCGTACCGAACCCTACCGGCTTACTTTCATCTCCGCTCGTCGTTGTCGTTCCAACGTAGGCAGTACGACAACTACGACACTGGCACGTTCGTGCTGTACCGGAGCGCAGCACGGCCAATCGACGTGCATGTGCGCCAGTGGGACTGCGGAAGTCGCGAGCACGCGGTGTCGTGCTCGTGCGGCGTGGCGGCGCGCGAGGGCCTCGTCTCCGTGCTCCTCGACATGTGTAACGGCCACGCGCAGGAGGAGGCGCGGCCGCACCTCTCCGTGCGTGGCCTGGTCCTCGAGCATGGCGAGCGGAGGCCCCGCATCACCGAGGCGCAGCAGGGCCGCAAGGTCACGGTACGGGTCACTGACGGCCATGCTCGTGTCACGCTTTCGTCAAGGACAATGGGAAAGATTCGTTATGTCGCGCTAACAGGCTGTTCGGTAAAGTGCTGTAACGGAGCACCGACAAGGCAGTTTAGAGTCTCAGCATGACTCTTGGTTCCTCACTCAACTTTGAGACACACATCAAGAAGATGCGACGATGGACTGGCGTCCCATCGTCGGTATATCCTTGCCTTGCGCCTTGTGTCTGCCGGGATAGGCTCCGGATTCACCGTGACCCTGTATAGGACTAAGCGGTTTCAGACAATGAGATGAGATGAGATCAAGAAGATGACGAAGGTAGCCTATTTCCTTCTCAGAAATATGGCTAGACTGCACAACATCTTGTCACCCGGTGATGCTGAACAACTAATACACATCTTCATCACCTCACGAATCGATTACTGCAATGCACTGCTCCCTGGTATCCCTGCCTACCTGATCAATCGTCTCTAACATGTGCAGAATGCAGCTGCTAGAGTACTCACGGGATTATATTCAAGGTTCTCCTTCTCACCTACAAGGCTCTCACTGGCGCTGCTCCAACATACATCCGTAATTTACTCAAGGCATCCTTCTCAACCCGACCACTCGATCCTCCAATACGGGCTTACTGCATGTGCCCAGATCGCACCTCCATTCGATGGGTGACAGAGCCTTCTCGCACGCTGCTCCCAGACTCTAGAATGGCCTTCCATTGGAGATTTGATCAGCGGAGACCCTGGGCATCTTTAAAACTCGTCTCAAGACTCGTTTATTCTGTAACGCTTTCAAACCCTCTGGCTAGGACTTGATGTGGCTCAATCTTGTTATGCCAGGATGATGGCTATCTGCTCACCTGCGCCTGCTCAGGAACATTTATTCCTTCCTTGTTTGTTGAAGAATTATTTTTTTCGCCGCTTATTTTATGTCCTGTAATTTATTGCTAATATTTGACTCTCAGTAGAAATGTTCTGATGTTGTTGACATGCCGTTTTCTCCACAGCTCGGATTTGTAAAAAAAAACCCAAAAAGAGTCATTGTTGCTGATATTCCGTTCTTTTGTCGTTGTTGTTAACATGCCGTTTTCTCCGCAGCTCTGTGCAGTGCTTTGTGACCCTCGGATGAAACGCGCTCTATAAATGATATTATTATTATAAACTACCGGGTGGGTCAGCACCGTTCCCGGCCGCCTTTGTTTTCTTAGTGACAATGTTTACACAATACACCAGGTACTTAATTAAAGCTGAGTCGACCTAAGGGAGTCCCTAGAATTGGTTCAGAAAATTGTCTTCGTAATCAGGAATCAAACTTAGCTCGCTGCTTTCCACAGCGGTATAGCACACACATAGAGAGACTTGGCTGTGGAAAGAGAAAGATTATTCTTTTCAGATCATTATTATCGGTCCGGTATCCTGATTAGGCCAAGTGGAGCAGCGTTGTTCTGTTTTGAACTGTGGCCAGATATTGCTTTCGATCGAGTTTATGCAAATAGCGTCTGCGATTCATTCACTTTCTTCCGAGAATCTGTTACGTTTTCAAATGCTCTTTACCGATGAATGTATTAAATGATTCTACTGAGCCAGCCTGATTTGAGTTCCGGACACGTTCCAAATATATATGATAGAAACCCATATTTTAAAGATCCAGCAGGCTTCATTGATGTTACCAGAACATAATACCCGCTTGGAACAAGATTGTTTATAGGAAGGATACTCTGAGGGTGTTAACAATTACCGTGATCTGAATACGCAGATCGACTGTGTAACCACGCAGTTGTTAACGAGTGAGCAGGATGGAGAGATCGCGATTCTGTGCCAGGAGTGGAACTGACCGCCTGCGTGTGTCCGCAGGTCACGTTCCCTTTGAGTACGCTTGTTGCCCTGGATGTGAGCGACTGGGGAACGAGCGGCGTTAACAATGTAAACGAGCGAGCAGGACGGAGAGATTACGATTCCGTGCCAGGAGTGGGTCTGACTGCGTGCTGTGAACAACATACACTGCGACGAGCGTGGGGAGCGGTGGCGCAGCGGTTAGCGCGCCGGGCTACGAACCCGGCGACCAGAGTTCAAATCTCGCTCACGGCCGACACCAGTGACGATTTTCTGGACTGGTCCTGGGCCTTGCCTCGGTCGACTCAGCCTCAAACGAGTTCCCAGTGCAATGTGAAAATATTGATACGAGGGAGACAAAGGCGGTCGGGCGTGGAGTTGTTCATTCACCCCCTCGTTTGTCGTGTCGACCTTCATAGGTGCTGGCTAACGGCACTTGACCCTACAGTCGATTAAGGCTACACGGGGGATCTTTGTTATCTTTGTCTTTGTGCGTTCACAGGTCATGTTCCCATCTGGCACGTTCGTGCGCGTAGACGTGAGCGACTGGGGGATGAGTGTCGCGGTGCGGGCGCCTGGCTCCGATCTCAACGCCACACTCGGATTGTGCGGCATCGCTGATGGCGACCCCCACAACGACTTCCACGACGCACGGGGGGCGCGTCTGGCCCCCCCAGCGGAGGCACAGCACTTTGTGGATGAGTGGAGGTGCTCACCACAGCACCTCTACTCCTGCCGCCCACGCACGGCGCTCGCATTGCTTTTGCAGGGGAAGCGTCTGAAAAATGCATTTGAATAAATAAAAATGAAGTTCACTATCCACCCACGGAGCGATACTAAATCAGACGTCTTTCCCCGTGACTTTTGTTTTGCCATTTTTTTTGACTACTAATGCGTGAGTGCATGGGTGAAGAACCTGGAACGCCGTAATAAACATCTATGTATGCAAGGGAGTAACACCGATATTTAGAGACAGGTAAACAGCCCACTTGCTTGACTGTAATCGACTCACCATCCTATAGACCAGCAAACGGAAAGTCTCACACAGGGCACCAACTCTGCATCTCAAGCACTTGGTCGCAGGCAGTGTGCCATCACACTGAGCTGACATTCGAGTTCTCTCTGATGGTGTCCGGGAGCTTTATTTGAAGGCATTTGAAGACGCTCTCAGCACGTGGAGTAAAATCTTAGACATCGTGCCAAACGAAACGCACACGCGAAATCCTGCGTGGTGATTGTCGGATGCGTTTGTAACACCCTCACCACTGCGCCGTGCCATGTCTCAGGCTGCAGCCAGGCGAAAGCCTCTTCGACCGCCTCCCTGAGGGCGAGGCGCCATCACCGCGGCGACACTACTGCACCTGCACACGCGGCCCCGCAGGCCACCCCGCGCCGCCCTCGCCCGACTTCTCCGCGTGCTTCGGCGCTGACGACGTGGAGCTGTCGGGGCTGCTCCCGGCCGAAGACGTCACCGCCGATTTCCTCAACCCTCAGGAGCTCGTGGTGCCAGACAACCGCAGGCGCCGTGCCACCCAACAAGCATTCCGACATTCACCCCCGAAGCATGGAAGCAATATGTCCTCGGCAGGGAGTCAAGGTGTCGTAGCGGAGGTTGTTGCAGCGAGAGGTTTCGTGGAAGAGTCAGTGCGCTCCAAAGCACACTCGCGGGAAATGTCTGGTTTGGTGACAGTGCCACACCATGGCGAGTGGCTGCGTGGCTATCGGAGGAGGAGGATTCCTCAGGAACGCTATGGTCAGAGGAACGCCACACAGTCGCTCCTTGAGGGAACCGACCGACAAACTACTCGCGGGAAGAGGCAGAGCTTCTATGAGTATACGCCGACTGACAACTTCCAGAGCCTGAGTCAGGTGGACCTGGAGAGCCTGAGCTATTTCTTCCCCGAGGACCACATGGCGGGGGGTGACAGCGACAGACAGCAGCCGGGCGTCGCGGCGGCGGTGCCGAACTGGCCCACGCGGAGTGGCCTGACGGAGCAGCGTGCCGCAGACCTTTGTGGCACCGCCTTGGCGGGCTCCGGTGTGGGCAGGGCCTGCGCGACGGTGCTTGGCCGCGAGACGCTGGACCGCGCGCAGCGGACCTGCGTTCTTGACCTGCAACTCAAGGACGACCCGAACTGGGCCGACGCGCTCGTGCCGTACCTGGAGAACGAGTGCGAGCGGCGGCTGGTGGAGGCTGGGCAGAACGGGGCACCGCCCGTGGCCCTGGAGGCTCTGCGCTGCCCACGCGAGTGCAGCGGGCGTGGCCGGTGCACGGCCCACGGCTGCGAGTGCTTCCACGGATTCAGCTCGTACGACTGCAGCTCCTCCAACAGTTGAGACACGCTCTTCATGCCCACGATCGATCATGTTTACCGCAGCTTGACGTGAGTTTTCGCGGCTCGACATAAGGGCTGCTCTCAAGAGCTGCCCTTTCGGGATAGCCATGTTGAGAAGGGGGAACGCTCGACACGGCTATCCAGAAACCTCATCTCATCTCATTATCTGAAACCGCTTAATCCCGGAAACACAGGGCGTAAGGCAGGAATACACCCGACGACGGGACGCCAGTCCATCGCCGGGCATTGCGGGACAATTTTAGTCTGCGAGCCAATCAACCTATCCAGGAGCATGCTTTTGGACTGTGGGAGGAAACCGGAGTACCCGGCGAAAACCCACGCGGACACGGGGAGAGCATGCAAACTCCACACAGAAAGGCACCCGAGCCGAGAGATTCGAACCCGGGACCTTCTTGCTGTGAGGCGTCAGCGCTAACCACTGGGCCACCGCGCCGCCCTATCCAGAAACCGCAGCTTAAAAGATACATTTTCAAAATAAACAATGACGCAAATAGAAATCAAAGCCAAAACAACTGTCACATGATAATTCCAAAATATCGCACGTACAAATCAATGTCAGTAACATTAACCAGCTATATGCTGGTTACTGTACCAATGTGGAAAGACAAGGATATATGTCAAATACTTTTCGCTCCATGTGCTGAGAGCTCATTCAAGAAGTTCGCTAATTTTTCGCCCAATAGGCATGTCAACGTTGGGCAAACCTTGGCATGTGGTTGGAACCATCAGACCATTGTTTGTCTAACGTTCCATCGAACATGGTGCTGAACAACAAGTCGGTGGCATTATCAGGGGAATTAGCCTGATGATGCCTCCGACGTGGGTAGAGCATCTCTTGAAAGCAATACTCAAACACAACTTCTGTTTCACTCAACACCACTTGTCGCAGGTCAGCCCCCGCAGATCGCTGAGCTGGAAAACGGGGGGCTGTGCGACATCCGCGCGTACGACTGCACAAGCGTGCGTGTGTTTGGTAGCGGATTCAGGAGCTCCCCGTCCTTGCGATGCAGGATCCTGAGTCTGCAGGTGAGCTCCTGCTGGTGTTTTGTGGTCATCAGCCCGCAGGGGTATTTTTGGAGGCGCCCTTTCAGACAGCCACTTGCCACTTCGGTGTTTGCTACACAAACAGCAAATAGGTTGCTTAGTAACGGTAGAAATATACATCTTACATATATTGGTTTAGGTTGTTACGACTCGATGTCTGAGAATTGCCCGCAAGAGCTGCTCGTTCAGAATTGCCGTGTCAAGCGTTTTCACTCTCTCAGAGAAGGAGACGGGAGGAATGCTTCACATGGCGATCCCGGACGAGTAGTTTTTGAGAGGAATTCTCAGACGATCCACAGTCAACCAGCTCACCGGTGGTGCGGACAGGAAGCTCCAGTAGGTGAAGTAGATGCGGCAACAGAGAAAGGTATTCACAGAGGTAGACTTCGGTCGAAGTGCTGCACACGAGGCTGCCAATAGGTCCGTTAGTCGTGACGTGGCTTTGACTTGGTGCACTTTGTTCATAGAGCAGGTGGCTGCCACCTCCTGGTAAGACTACCCCATGTGTGACACTCTTCTTTAAAGGATCACTTTCACAGTGCAATTCGTTTATTATCAGTATCTGCTTAATGCTGTACAGGGTTGCAGTGTGCCAGAGCCTTTACCTGTGGGCACAGGGCATAATGCAGGGTTACATCCAGAATTGGACGCCAGTCTATTGCAGGGAATCGGGTACAATTTAGTCAGCAGCTCGATTAACCTAGGCAGCAAGATCATGTCTTTGTCCTGCAGGAGAAAACTAGAGTGTACCCGAAGAAAATTCACACGGAATAGCGCCCGAGCTGACGTGGCAGTGCTACTCACTGCGCCACCACATATAATGGTTAGCGCACCTCACTTTGATCCCAGCAGCCAGTGTTCCATACCTCGGAATGGCGAATTGTAATTGTGACAGAATTCTAAACCAATTCTGAACTCTCACGCTGCAGAATCACTTTGGAGCATTTCTTCAAAACCAATGGGCAAAAAATATTACGTTGATTTCTATATTAATGTAGGTTTTCACGGTTCAGTTTATGAGCATTGCTATCAAGAGCTGCTCTTTTGGGATAGCCGTGTTGAGCGTTCCCACGCTCTTCTTTGCGAAGAATCACTTTTCTGTGATTATCAGTTCCCGCTTAATGTAAATGAGAGAGCCGGAACGCTTGACACCAATATTACAAAAGAGCCACTCTTCACAGAAATTCTAAGTAGATTTATTTCATCCATAAATGCCGCTGCAGCGGCCATGACGTGATTCATAACCACCGGGAGAGTGGCTGTGGCCCGAGCGGTGTGCGGCTCTCGTGCCCGTGCGCTTGCAGAACCTGGGTGGCGAGTGGGTCCCTGGCGGGCCCCGGCTCGTTGGCGCCACGTGGCTGAGCGGCCGCGTCGTCGACTGCCCTGTGCCGCCGGCCGCCGCCACCGGCTCCGCGGGCGAGCAGCTGGAGACGGCGCTCGACGAGAAACCCTTCGCTCGCTTCCAGATACAGGTACGGCCGCCCAAGCAAAACAAGCAACCGCCTAGTCTCCTCAGAATTCATTGAACGAAAATAGCACCACAAGGTTTTTTCATGGCTCGATGTTTGAGAAATCCTCTTATGAGCTGCTCGTTTGGGATAACACGAATAAGCGCAAAACAATGAAGTTCATAATGCACGCCTTTCCATGCCTTGATGTGGACCAGACACGGATATGGAGGTGCGAGGAGACTGCAGAGGGGGCAGGGAGCCAGCCAGATGGTAAACTAGCACCAACCAGCCAGACACTGATTCCTATATATTGTGATGTTATCAACCAATTAATGAGTGTATTTTGTTGTTGTGGAAGGATACTGGAGAATCCGTAGAAATCCCATGCAGAACTTGAGGAGAACGCACAAACTAAGTAGAAAGGCGCCCGAGATAGGAATCAAACTGCTTTGAATAGGACTTTATTTCTGTGAGGCACAGACGTTTCCACCTCACCACCTTATCATTATCTTTTGAGATAGTGAAGGAGAGAGGAGAAACGCCTCACATGGTTATCC
>JAZEWT010000003.1:15547170-15563346 GCA_036362905.1 Mordacia mordax
GCGAGCCCCAACCCCGGGCCTGGCTCCAGGGTGGGGCCCCGGTAACGCCAATCCGGGCGACGTAACGGGCCTCGTTGGTCTTTCTTTCATGAAGGGCTCCATTGTACCAGCTACATATTTTTTTTAAGAAACAAAGCTTCCAGTGGTACCATAGATTCATCCAAGTACCGAGGCATATGCAAGCTAGATAGGCAGCTGTAGGGCTATGTGGTGATCAGAAAAAGGGTAGAACAGTAGAACCTAGCATTCTGAATTTACATATTTCCAGATCCCTGCTCTCCACCTTAGGTTCACAGGGGGTACATTCATTACATAGATTGACAGTGGAAACCACGGGACGAGAGCAGCATGGTCTGAGTGTTCGTCTCACCTGGAGACACGGCGCTCTCTGGAGGGTCGCTTCCTTAAGGTCCTTTAAGAAAACAACTGGGACAGCAAGGGCCTCTTCATTCATTTGATGATGGGAAATATAACTTTTTGGCTTACGTCTGAGGAAAAAAAACCCAGTTCATGTCATATAACTACGGTTGCCATCTGTCCCATTTTTTGCTTAGATTCTCATTTCGAGACAGCTCTCCTAGAAAGCTTTGCAGACTTTTCAGGACATAAAGTGTTTCAGTTTTTTCTCGAATCCCTCATACCAAGGTCAGCAGCTCTCTTAACATCACTTCGTCACACGTTGTTCTCTTCTCTTTATGAATCGTGAGCTATTTTTCAACCCGGAATTCTTTGTGTTCATCCTTTAGCAGTACACCTTGTTCAGCATCCAGTAAGTTCTTGGCTATAGCTACACGGCAGCAACTAACAATTAACTGCACAAGGTATAATCCTCATATTCGAGGTGCACTACCTTGCCTATTCTTCTTTCGCAGAGTTGTAGAATTTTGATTAATTATTTCGTTAACCGATCACGTAGGCCTACAGAAATTGACCGGCAGGGTGTCTGTGCATCTACTCACAGAAGGTTCTGCCCCCAAGGCGGTTCGACTCCCACCTCGAGTGCCTTTCTGCGTTGAGTTTATGTGGCCTCTTCCCCTGTTCTGCCTGGGTTTCGTCCGTGTTCTCTGGGTGTCTCCCCAAAACATGGAGAAAATAAATCTTCAGAAAATTATTCCTTGTAGAAGACGAAGGTTTGTAACAGCTCGATGTGTGATGAAAATTACTCTCAAGAGCCGTTCTTTCGGGATAGCCAGGTTGATCACGCCTCTCCTTTTTAACGTTTCACTTTCCACATTGGAGGCATCGTCAAGTCTCAAAACACCTCCATCGTGGGGAGACGAAATGTCGTAAAACAGAGAAGCAGCGCTTGACACAGCTATCCCGAAAGAACGCCTTTGGAAAGCAATTCTCAATCGTATATTTGATTATTTTAGGGAAAAGACTCAACCTGGGCATCTGATTCGGATGCCCCCTGGACGCCTCCCCTGGGAGGTGTTCCAGGCATGTCCCACCGGGAGGAGGCCCCGGGGAAGACTCAGGACACGCTGGAGAGACTATGTCTCTCAGCTGGCCTGGGAACGCCTCGGGGTCCCCCCGGAAGAGCTGGAGGAAGTGTCTGGGGTGAAGGAAGTCTGGGCATCGCTGCTTGGACTGCTGCCCCCCGCGACCCGGCATCGGATAAAGCGGATGAAGATGGATGGATGGATGGACTCAACCTGAGCAACAGCCAGTACACATCTGTTTCAGTACAGAAATCATATTGCTTGAAAACAACTCAGAATTTGCACGGTTTTTAATTGCAATTTTACAAATGTAGTAAAAGCACAATTTAAAAAAGTGAATCACTTATTTAAAACCAACATTGAAATAAGACATTTGTTCATGTTGACTCCGTTAAAACGTTAAGCTCAGTAAAATCATATATATTAGCAAAACGACGAAAGCTAAATCGCTCACTTTTCACAGCGAATGCTGAACTTAAAAGTAGTCTAAGACTAATTTGATACTACACATTGGTAGTTCCTCTCACTCACCCAGATTACTGACGGGGCATCGTGGGCCGACACTAGTCTCAAATTCTGAATCCCAACGTGAGCAATACATTCTGGAATGGGTGCGTATTTGTATGCAATCAACCATACATAATTCGCAAAACTTGAAATCTTGATGAGTTTCATAATGGCCATCATTCTTGCCAAAAAGTAGCCAAATGGCAGCCGAAACATCAACATGAATTGGGCCGCACACATTCACTCTTAACGCGCGCAACAAAATTACACAGTGCAACGACTCATTCCAATCACTGGCACAACAGTCATACATTTCAATACTTTTTGGATTTAAAATTGATTCCTCTAACAGCATATACATTACCAGCATTTTGCAATTCCATAATAAAATTACCTCGCAAAAATCTAGACATGGAATGATTACAAAGGTACACAGCAGCACTTCAAAAATCATTTACAATTATATATAAAACATGGCACATTTAATTGCAAGTATTTATCTTGCAAAAGACAACCATTTCCTTCAATAGTTGTTGAATAAGCAGTCGTTTTGTAGGGGTATTACTCTCTGCCAGTCACAGCTAATTGTCTTTATTGTCGGTCATAGTACGATGCATATTTGTTCACATTGAATGCTTTTATTTAAACCAATTCACTTGATACACAATCGTTTCACATGGACTTACTTCACTTACTGATTTGCCAGGGATGTAATCAGATCTCTATCGGTTTAACTTACTCGACGGCAGGCTCCAGGTCTACTCACGATGGAACACGTGTCTCTTCCTGGTATGTTCCTCGATCGGCTGGTTCTGACTGCCGACAAACTCACTCCCCCTTGGCAAACACCTACTTCTCCATGTGGTATTGTTTTGAGCCGAAATTATAATCAACGTCTCCTGCAACTCGTGAAGCCAATAAGGCAACCAGAGAGAGGTAGTGCCCAACTAGTGATAAAAACGAGGAATTTTACTTTATCTGTTTTCATAACACTATTCTTATACAAAAGTAGCTCTGGATTTATACATTTTGTACAGCGCAGTACAAAACAAAAAGGGGCAGTAAGGAGTGGGTGAGAAGTCAGGGCTATGCCATCGGTACCCCGGGGACACCATGTACACCACTATTGGTGAGGAGCTCCTTCTTCTCGTCTGTGTTACCCAGCGAGTTCCGGTTGCTTGGCCCCTCCAGGTAAAGCGAGGCGTACACAGGGTTCATGAAGTTCGTTGTCTGTGAACAACATCGATGTCACTGTGAACATTCATTATTAGTACCCGCTTAATCCTGTACATGACCGCGGTAAGCTGGAGCTCATCCCGGTATACACAAGGCGCAAGGCAGGGCTATACCCAGGATGTGATGCTACTGCATCATAGGACACCGGGGCAATTTGTCAGTTCAATTGATCAAGGCAGCAGTGTGTTTTTAAACCGAGAGGAAACCGGAGTACCTGGTGAAAACCCACACAGACAAGGGGATGACATGCAAAAAAGTGGCACCACGAACGTGGAAAATATCAAGAATTACAATAACGTAAAAGCCATCTCTCGGAAGCGCCGCTCTGGATTAAGGTTAAGAGCATGTCACAGGATGTGCTGTTTAAGCAACTGCAGTTGGAAACTTTATTCAGGTCAGATCTGGCAACTGTCAAAATTTGAATGAATACGGTCCACTCTTATAGTATCATCTCCGTATTGATTCAGGATTTCATGGCTCGGTGTATGAGATTTGCTCTGAAGAGCTGCTTTTTTGGGATAGCCATGTCGAGAAATCGTCCTCTATCCTTTTGTGACAATTCGACTCCCATATTGGCGGCATCATCAGGTTTGTGGGGTGGCTTCTGGAGAAGCCTGATGATGTATGCCTTCAATGTGGGAGGTGAGTCATTGTGAAGTATAGTGGAGGATTGCTCAACATGGCTGAGCATAAAGAGCAGTTCTTAAAGCAATTCTCATCTTTATCTTTTCGAGCCATCCCCGTGGTCACTGATCTCTAGGTGCTCAACACCATGTCCATGTCATTATTATGTCATCTTGCATGTATGTCCTTCCTATTCTCTTCCTGACAGGGTTATGACCAAGCTTTTGCAATGCTCCATTACAAAACTGCTACTGCTACGCTTTGTGACCCTCGGGTGAAAAGCACTCTGTAAATGCAATAATTATTACTACTAATCGCCTTTCTTGCAATAATTTTCTCAGAGTGGCAATGCTTTTTTAAACACTCGTAAAGAACATTATATAATCTCCAATAACACCAGCGTCGAACTTCATGCTAACCTTCAAACGATTAATCGCCACTGCATTCCACCATTGTCAGAATCAAAAGACTGAACGCAGCTACCCACTTTCATTCAACATCACAGACAATTCCCACACAGACCCCCCACCGGTCAGGCCGAGTGATCCAACTCACGTTGGATGGGCGTCATCCCCCACTCACCTTGCTGGGATCAAGGGGAAAGTTGGTGTCGAGCAGTTCTCCAACATCCTCCTCCTCCTCTGCCTCACCCTCGTACATATTGTACGTGGGGTTCCCAATCTCCAGGCTCATGGTTCCGTTGGTCATGCGGCGGTGCTGGAAGGCGTTGGCACTATGGGGAGCAACGTGGCGCAAACTGGGTCACATGTAACGTCTGGGGGCTTGTGCAGCGACCGCTGCTTCACTTGAACGTGCGGCCACCTATTGACATTATTTAACTATTGCATATATACAGCGTGTGTCAGAAGTATGGACCCAGGGGGAAAATTAACATGCGCTTAATTCACTCAATTATCGTTAACATGTAACAGTATCAGGGTATTTACATTCTTGATATATGTAGACAGAAATTATAAGTATGTTGTCTTATAGTTAGAAAATGAGGAATGCTTTCAAAAGCTGATCTCTTGGGATAACTGTGTAGAACGCTCCCCTTCCTTTGTGACATGTCACCTCTGACACTGAGTCGCAGTGCCAATCATCATGCATTGAGATGTGAAAAATCTACATCAGTACAGTAAGAAAACATCGCATTTCCTATGGGTCCAGACTTCCAATACAGCCTCGTAACACTTAGCAACCAGAGCCACCGATAGAGGAAGGGTACGTGACATACTCCAGCATTCATCAGGGACCAGCCAGGTTGATGTGGAGGCCTGAGAAGAGGGCTTCCATGAGCTCAGGGTGTGTGATAGCAAATTATGCTGGGCTAGTTTGTCACTATATGGCTATGACTACAGTCTTTTCATCTCAAGACTCTTTGCAGAATAACAACGAGTTCTGCTCAGTAACACTGAGCACCATTTGGTGGTATAAAGGCACGAGTAGTGGGAGGCTGAGGGCAAAAACTGAATGATGTGGTAAAAGAGCTATGAGGAGACTGGATGTGTGCAGATAAGAGGCAGGGAATATAATTATACGAAGAGACGTAACATTTGACGAGCCTACCCACTACAATAAAGAGAGGGAGACGGGGTACCACTCACCGCTTGCCTCGCCTTCTGTAGCAGAGGAAAGCCACGACAGAAACGAGCACCAGCATGAGCAGCACCACGGGAACCACCACGAGCAATGTTCCTGCGATCGCGATTCACACAAACACACGACCAAAGGATTCACACGGCCCCTATCCCACTGGCACCCACTTCACCCCACTGGCATCCACATGAGTCGAGCAGGTAAGCAGAGATGTAAAAGCTTTTTAAAAACACTACTGACATGCGGACTTGACTTCCAGGAATGCTGCTCGGTGATGTAAGTCGTGCTTCTGTTGGTGCGGGATCTGGAGGTGAGACACTTGGATTCTGGGAGCAGCGGTACTGGGTAGTAGAGTACTTACTGCTGCTCTCTTTGTCTTTAGATCTGCCGAGGGCGCTGCGCTCACACTGAACCCCCTCCCAGTCGGACTGGCACCTGGTGGGGGGGAGGGTGTGGGGCATGGACAAGCATGAGTTAAGATTCGTGAAGAGGTAGTGGTACCAGATGCTCTGGTTACTCCTAAAACATAGTCAGGAGAGACAATCCATGGGTAATTTAATGGTACAGCCTAATCCAATCTATCCAGTGGTGGAGAAAAAATAATTTATCATGAGCATTGTTATATGATGAACATCGTTATATATATATATCACATGTGATAATGTAGGTGTCAGCACATAACCTCCAAAAACACATTTGCAGACATACTTCAGCTGAATCATTGGTGTGATTTTAAAACAACTACAATTAGTTAATTCAACATTTGACAAATGTATTCAAAAGATAAAACTAAAATAAAATAATGGGTAAAAAAAACCAGTTGAATATTACAGTACAACAATTATATTCATTAGTATAGTACTTGCTTGATGGGCAATCTTGTTACAATTGTGTAACACATTTTTATCATGTCTCTTGCTGGTGACAGTTTTATATTGACATGACTGGTTTAAACTGGATGTGTCTCTAGATCAAGGCGGTGGAGTGGTTAAATGAGAAAAGTGAGAATTTAAAGCTGACATACTGTAGTGTCAAACGTTCAAATAAGTAATCAATACGTGGGAAGTAATGCAGAAGGATTCCAACGCGGCACCCTCAGTGCAGATATACATAAGTAAAACACTTTATCCATTATGTTGATAACTCTGCAATGTGTTTTTCTTCTTCCGATTGTGCTGCATGTTCAGATTACACCGAAAGCACATTAGAGTGAAAAGTCAAGCAGCAGCTTTTGCTTTCATCCGAGTAAAGAAACCAACAACTCTAATATCAGCAATAGCGCAGATAAATTCGTTAAAAGGTGTTATGAAAATATGCAGAGCATCGGCTCGTTTTTAATCATCTGACTTGAGATGCAAAAGCAGCAGCTGTCTAGGAACAGCAGGGCATGCAGGTGGGAAGAGGAAAGAGAGGGAGCAGAGGACAGTGGAAGTGGAAGGAGAGGATGTGTGCACGGGTGGAGACACAGCAGGGCTGGGGAGCGGCGTCAGGGTAGTCGGGGTGTTCTCAGTGGCCCAAGGCACACACCTGCATGTGGGCTCATTGCTGGACTTCAGCTTGCAGAACCCCCCGTTTTGGCAGTAGAAATCGCAGGGGTTCACTTTCTCATCGCATCGAGGGCTTTTGAAACCTGTATCGCATCTGCCGTAGAGAAAGGGACATTTTTTACTTTTGGAAGCTAATGTGGTATTAATATGCTTACGCTTCAGTTAGCACATGCAATCAATTATTATTACTACTAAAATGGGAACGGCGTGGTGGTGAATGGGGTCTCCGACAGCCTGAAGTCAGCAGTGTATGTTAAATATTCCCAAGCAACTTCCACGATGCCAGCTTGATTTAGTGTAAATACAGTAAAAGAAATCCCATCAATTAGTTTTTAAAAAATGAACATCGTCAGCGAACTGACATGTGGCAACTGTACAATGCTGACAAATGTGTGGCAAGCAAGGAAGTCCGAGTGTCTGCTTCACAATAACTCGCAAGCCATCCCACCCAAAAATAGGCACAGCACTAAGTACATCTCACATGCACGTCCGGGTCTTCGTTTTAGGATCCGTGATGCAATGACCATTGTAGTTGCAGAATTTTGGACAGCTGATACAGTCCAGTCCAGTACAACTAGACAAGTGAGACATTTTAACATTTGCATGGTCATCAAAAAAATGCTCTGCTTTGAATGCTTATATTTATTAAAGCATTTCATTGACGAATTAATTTGGTGTCACAGAACAGGTAAAACTTAAGAGTTTATTACCATAGCCTTGCCTACAGGAATAATTCACATACGGGTGTAGGTTTCTATGGTTCAATGTATGAGAATTACTCTCCACATTGGAGGTATCAACAAGATGTCTCCAATGTGGGAGGTGAAACGTCGCTGAGGAGAGGAGGAACACTCAATACGCTATTCCTAAACCACTGCTATGGAAAGTACTTCTCAATCCACATACATTGAAGAAACATTAGCTACAGTTATGTAAAATATCACTATGTCTGTAGATTGTTTTGGATGGAGAGGAATCACATGGAAAGATTTTTATGTCAATAAAATCTTCCACGCTTCATTGGCATTGTGATATCAGAACCAGTGTTAAAGTAAATTATTTCAATAAACGTAGGCAATTCAGTCCGGAAGGTCTTGTTTGATGACCTTGTACAATGACAATCGTCCGTGATCTGATTCACAAAGCTTTCGCTTGGACAGAGTTCAGATCATCATAAAATCACGGCCATCCTTCAAAAATTGATTTCGTTATCTATTGGAACGTGGGAGTAGGAAATTCTGCATTGTGTTCTCATGAACTGAAGGTCACATACAGTGGGCTCGGAGTTCGCTTCACCATAAGAATGCCTCTTGTGGCTGCACACCACAGCCCAGTGTCATCATGGCGAGACGTTAGCTCTCTTGCCTGCTATGCATATTTGGAATTCGTGTGTTCTCTCTTTTGTCACGTATAGATTTCGCCATTTCCTTCGTTCCCCCCCCAACCCCACATTTAGAAACATGCGTTTTAATTGTTTGTTTAGCTATCACGTGCGTGGCCCGGGTGCCTCTAAAAAAGGGCTAATAGCTCCGCAGGCTTTACCCGATAATTAAAAATGTTAAAACGAAGTGTTGTTGACGTTCGCAAGCATTGGGGGGGGGGGGCGTAAGAGTACTTACTCGCAGAAGGCCTCTCCCGTGTGCTCGTTGACCTTACACTGCTCGCTCTGACAATGAACGCAGGCCCCGATTTCCTCGCAGCGATCGCCCGAGGCGTACGAGGGACACTCGCATGCTGGCTTCCCGTCCTTGTGAACGCACTTCCCACCATGCAGGCAGAAGCCATCGCACACGGCTGTCCGGGTGGCAGAGTGGGGAAGAGGCGCAGTAGTGAATAAGGGTTAAAATGTGCGCTTAAGCGCTGCTCCTTCAGGATAGCCATCTTAAGGAGGAACGCCACTACACGGATATCCTGAAAGAGCAGTTATTAAGAGCAATTCTCATACAATGAGCTGTGAAAACCTACATCAATATAAAAGCAAGAGTTGTTTGGCACACAGGGAAAACATTTATTGAGGTTTAACACAAAGACTTTTGTCTCTCATCTCATCTCATTATCTGAAACCGCTTAATCCTATATAGGGTCACGGTGAGCCGGAGCCTATCCCGGAAACACAGGGCGTAAGGCAGGAATACACCCGACGACGGGACGCCAGTCCATCGCCGGGCACTGCGGGACAACTTTAGTCTGCGAGCCAATCAACCTATCCAGGAGCATGCTTCTTGGACTGTGGGAGGAAACCGGAGTACCCGGCGAAAACCCACGCAGACACGGGGAGAGCATGCAAACTCCACACAGAAAGGCACCCGAGCCGAGAGATTCGAACCCGGGACCTTCTTGCTGTGAGGAGACAGCGCTAACCACTGGGCCACCGTGCCGCCCCGTGAACCGATCGTTCCAATTCTTGACTACCTCAGCACACCAGTGCGTTGGAGAGCAAACTCACAACGTTAACAATGAAATACGTTTTGCTGATGATTACCGCGACACTTATTTTTGTTGCATGACCTAACTAAAAATGGCTTTATTATGTATTGAAGCGTTTGCTGTGACATTCGGTGATGGGGTTGTTGTTAGATTACTGGGTGACGATGTGGTTGTGCTGGGTGTGATTGGAGGAGGTGGACTGAGTTTATACAGCCACACTTGTGGCTGCAGCACCAAACTTTGATGTGGTTGTTATTGTGTTGAAGGGAAAGTCTTAAGATGCGCGCGTGTGTATGGTTTTTGTTATTACGCGAGCTAATCCAGAAAAGCCTCAAGAATATTTTTAGGAGCCAATAAAATTTGCCAGTAGGAGACAATGATTGCCATGAGTTTTTCAATTTAGTGATTTGTTAAATGTGGAACATGCCTTCGGTACACAATGGCTTACTTTCTTTAGAATTACGTAACTGGATTTTTAAATTTTCACTGCAAAGAGCATGGCTTGTATTTCCACAGAATTAACAGGGCAGCCTGGCAGATCGAATCGGGAACCTCTACTTCTAGTGGTAAATCTTTGTTCACAAAAGAGAGGTGCAGCTCCTCATGGCTCACGACCTTATCGTGGAGGGGGTTGTGTGTTCCAATGAATCCCAGTGCTATCTCACCTGGAGTCTAGCACTCCTAATAGTGTCTCTCTTGACGAGCAGGTCTGGGGTGGATGTTCCAGATAAATAACAACCCAAAGACCCTCTGACTCAAGGAAGTTGGTGTCACGAAGAGGATCTGGCCGTGAATTTCTGCTTTAATATCCCAATCATTGGGGGACAATTGGGCAATCGGGAGCAAACCAGTATAGAGGCCGTTTAAATCAGCAAGAGGTGCAGCACACTCACTGGAATGGCACGTCTCCCCCGTGTAGCCGGCCAGACAGCTGCAGACAGGCTGGTTTCCCGTGTTCACGTTGCACGCGGCCCCATTGAGACAATGGCCGTCGCACACCCTCCGCTCACAATGCGCGCCCGTGAAGCCATTCACGCAGTGGCACGTCGGCATTCCTGTAACAGACGGGTTGCAGTGGTGAACCACGTGGATGCAGCGCGTATATTTACTGAGCATTTTGCGCGCACAAAAAAAAATAAACCACCGCCCGCCAGAAAGTGGAAATGATAGCATCATTCCATTTGTGCTCAGCATTCCTTGTGGACACTTGAAGTGTCGAAGACTGACACTCGCACACGCGCGCAGACGGCAGATGCAAATGAAGCCACGTCGCAGCCACTTTGGCGTAGAAACTTGACAACGGCGTCGAGGGCGCAAAAGTGAAAATCTCATTACACTGCGACGTCGAGCATTTAATGTGAAGCCTGTTCTAGTTGTGGAAATAGGTAACGCTAGAATCCACCTACACACTTCACACCAAGTGCTCATTTCAGACCGAACTCTCAGGTAACGTGAAGGAGGCCTTTGTGAGATTCACCATGAATGCCACCAATGGATGGGATTTGAACCAGAGCTACCGAACCACTACTCGTCAAAGTGTGTGGTGCTCACATGGTTTAGGGTAGTCCTCGTCACTTTCTGTGGTCTTGAGCCAGGGATGAAAACGTCATATTACCATACAAAACCTCACATGTAACAGGGACCAGCATCTCTGGCAGGGATGAGCCTCTCCACAGGACATTACAACACTACTCTTCAAAGCACACACAGACACAAGTCCCCATTTGGCTGCAAAGACTGAAGTCATGTGGAGGCCCACCACACTCTGTGGAATGATGTGGCAAACACGACACCTGGCAATCATTGTCTCCGAACCGTTGACGTTCACACAGTCTCCCAGGTACTCAATTAATGTTGAGTCAACTATGTCTAGTTGACACAGAGTTGGTGCAGGCCACTGTCAGCGAGGGCCCATTAAAACTAGCTCGGTGTAAAAGGAGATGGTGTGACTGCACCACGCCCAGCTGTTTCTGTCTATCCAGTGCTGATAATTATACATTGTATCGGCTACTCAATTATGGCTAAGTTGACCCAAGGGAGAGCCACTCACCACTGATTGCATCAATGGCTTGGAATGGAAATCAAGTTTGTAGCTCCGTGCGCTAACCATATCACCACTGATAGTTGACTATATACAACAGCAACAAAATCAACAACCGCTGTATAGCACGACGTGGTTGCGACATCACCACGGGCACTGGTGTCAGGCTATGTGCACTTTGATTCCACGTGAAGTGTCGAAGGCTCACTGGCACGAGGTCATGAAAGAGTCCCAGGTGTATTGGACTGACTGCCCAAGATGAAAGGCAGATACGTGGTACCACCTAGTGACACTCCTCACTGCTGCCTTATTGCGTTTAATCTGCCGGGTGCTCCTCTTGTTGTGAGCGTTGCTCCTCTGCTCTCCTCTGGTGATGATAGGCAACTGCCTCCAGCTGGCCACACACACGCTCGTGGGTACCTGACAGGGAGGCCACACAGGTGCCGCCATTGCGGCAGTGCTCCACGCACTGGTCGTTTTCGCAAAACGCCCCAGTGAACCGCGGCTGGCACTTGCACTTTTCCTGCCGGCGCTCGTTGAGGAAGCAGCTCCCACCGTTGGCGCACAACAGGGTGCACGTGCCCCGGGACGACGCTGCGATGGGGTGGCGAGAGACATCCTGGCTCACATATAAGATTACAACAGGTTTTACCGTATCTGGCGATTATGCAGGTGTTAAGATCTTAACACCTGAACTTAACACCTGCAGACTGACAACGGCAAATAGGCTCAAAAGGAAGCCACTGCCAGGTGAAGGTCGGTCAGTTGAACGACAATGCATAGGTTATCAAAGCTACCTGTTTGCATACTTTGCCACTGGTATGTGTGGCTTTTGCAAACTGGACGCATTGCAAAATGTGTCTATTTTGGTGTTAAGATCTTAACACCTGCATAATCGCCAGATACGGTAAAACCTGTTGTAATCTTATATATGTATACTGGCAATAAAGTACCCATAGCGTTAACATCCTGGCTCACGTTCACGACGACCGACGTTCCCCACAACCCGACACGACACAACACATCGCCCGCAGCTGCAGAGTGTGTTTGAGGTGCACAGGCACTCACGGTCTGTTGGCTTGGTGGGTGTTGGCATCTCTACGCACGTGCCGTTCGCGAGCGAGTGTCCGTTTGGGCAGCTGCAGGTGGCCCCGTTGGGGTTGAGCAGACAGAGCCACTCGCACTTCTTCCTCTCGCACGGATTCGCCACTGGCAATGCAAGCGTGCACACGCAGGGCCAACTCATGTTACAAGATAAGCGCTGGTGGTCAGAGTCGAAGGCAAGCGAGAGCGTTTCAAAATCAGCTGAGCACCGCTGTGGCTCATTACAGACGCTGCAACGCCATCAAACTGCCTGGCACAAAGCTAGAAAAGCAACCAGACGTCTGAAACCATCTTACTCTGGAAGCAAGCAATTGAATCAGCAACTCGGACATAAAATTTTGCATTGAACACACTCCACACGATAAATAAACTGAATATTGGAGTGGTGCTCAGTCCTTTTAAACAATAATCCCAATAACTTCCCACAGCGTGCTTATCACTGATCCTGGAATGGTGATGGGCCAAGTTGACCCGAGATTATTATATTTAAAATTGCCACGTTTGCATTGCGAGTCGAGCACTCAAAAAGTCGGTCCAGCCGTTTTTATTAAAATGCAAGGGAGAATTGTATCTCATTGTATCTGGTTGCAAGTGAAGATTTTCAGCTGATTGATATAATGATTGTGACCTAATCTTTGTACTCATGCCAGAGTGTGTTTGTCAGTTTGCACGGTGTGGGTGGTGGCAGTTGAGGTGGTGCAAAGCGAGTGCATGCTCACCCTTTGGCTGCTTGAGCGGGTGGAAGACGAGCGTGTAGGTGGCGTGGCTCAGCCCCATCGTCAGGAATTCCACCGTGCTGTTCCCAAACTTGTGCACGCGGAACACGCGGCTGTTTGTGTACGTCACGCCGTAGATGTGGTCCTCAAACACGTCGATGCTGAATGGGTGCAGGAGCCCTGCGGCACACGGATATGGATTGCTTTCCGCCAATCCACCCGGTCACAGCACCCACGTTTACGGGCTGGCGTGATCAAATGAAGGGCGAGGATCCGTGTGGGTTTGCAAGGGCATGGTCACCACCGCGTTGATCGCCTTGTGTCGCGTTGTTTCCGCTGATGTCTCGTCTTGTGCCTGGCGAGTTGCTAGGCTCAGCCGCTGCTCACAGGCTAGTGGTATTATGTTTTATGCAGCTCTAACGCTCCATCTCGTTCAGTGTCTCATGCACCTTGGCTCCTCTCATGCAGTGTTTCCGGGAGCGAGCGAGCCTCTGCCGCTCTTGTTAGGTGATCTCAAGGGGGAGCTCCCTACTTTACTCTCGTTCGATGTTCCCGGACAACAAGTCTTTCCTGCTCTTGCTGCCCTCCTTATATAGAGGCCCGAAGTTTTATAGCCCGGTATCCTCTCTCGCCTGGCAGATCCCTCCACAAATGTATATAATTATATCACTGCCAATCTCAATTGAGTGTCCACACAATTTTTTTGTCCCAATATTCCCGTGTTCAGGAATGAACCCAATTGCATGTCTACAGGTGTGCAGACAATTATAAATTTTCATACCCTGTCAAGTGATGTGTTTGCCTGGCAGTGTAAGCACTGTAGTTGTATTTACTCCATTGTCACATACGCACGATGATCTCAGGCAACCTCAGGGAGGTTATTAATCCAGGTGGCTACCACCTGGGGCCACATCCCTTGTCTTGTCCACAGTTCTTTGCCTTTTGTCTTTGTGTAATGTGGCGTGCAGGCACACACCCAGTCCATTTGTGCATATTTTAAGTCTGTTCTGTGGACTTAACGCCCAGGCTGTTTTCGGGGTGCATATGTGTTGTATGCATGCAAGAATGTCCGTGTGTGAAATCCAGCCTAACAACGTGACACACCAAGTGGTGCTGGACAACCTTCCGAAGGAGATATTCCATCTTAAGGGAGTAGCCAGGTGAAATAGTGGGAAGAGTTGCATGGGTTTATGCTGGGTTTTCTGCCACAGTCCAAAGACATTCTGCTGAGGTTAATTGGACTGCTGAGTACATTTTCCCCCCAGCGCCCTGCGATAGACTGGTATTCCATCCTGAGAACATCTCTCTCTTGCACCATATGTCTGCCAGCATAAGCTCCAGCCCCCCGTGATCATGTACATGATTAAGTTGGGACTGAGAATGAATGAAAGAGTAATGTGGTGGTGTGCCAGCAATAAAAGCCACATCAGGGATGCTGTTGAGTAGTTGTGGGGTTGTGGTGTATAAAGTGCTTTTCCTAGATGAGGCGCGGGTGCATCCGTGTCACTGCACTCTGTCACCTTGCTGGATGCTCACGGCCACGACACGGTTGGTGCCATCCAGTCGGATGCTGCTTATGATGGAGAGCTTCGTGTCTGCCCAGTAAAGGCGTTGGTTGAAGTAATCGACGGCCAGTCCTGTTCACACACGAAGAGATGGGGCAAAACAATCCTGCGCCTTGCACCTACCACTAGTATTCGAGCTACAGCTATCTGATATGTTAAACCTCAGAAGCCCCCCCCCCATACTTTGACAGCAGGGGGCAGTGCAGCAAAATCTATTGTTGTAGTGAACTCTGCTCCCTGTCTTCACCAACTTGCACTGACCAGCACGATGTAGAATTACTCAATAAACGACATCGTGACCCACACTGCACGGGGGATTAAAGGGCTCTTGCTTGTACACAATGCACAATACAATTAAGAGCTTGCAAGCTCACTGAGCATTTTCTGTTGAAATAAAAAATCTATCTCTAAAACACAGTGAAAGATTTTAGTGTCAAACACATTTTAAGGTTTGAAATTGCATTTAATTACAATAATTAAAATTTACAATGCACAAATATTTGTTCTATGTCTAACAGAGAGAGAACAACTCAGAGACAAGAGGAAACCTGCAGAGGCAGGGAGGGGGGAATGATGCATCTACACGGTTAGCTGGCACCAACCCACCAGATATTGCCTCCTCTATATTATGATGGTATTGGCTAATTAAGTGATTTTTGTTAGTTGTGGGAAGAAGCAAGAGAACCCAGAGGAAATCCACAGAACAGGAGAACACACCAACTCTATGCAGAAAGGTGCCAAGGGTGGGAATCGAACTGCCTCAGACAGAATATTCTTTGTGTGAGGTGCGGATGTTATCACTGCTCCACCCATTTGTCAAATGCACCATCTGAACACAACTTAAAAAAACACTTCAGTCGTCTCTCTAGCGTTACAACTCCTTCCCCATCAGCACCAGGGTTTTCTCAGGAGGCTGACAAAACGGCATATATTCACAAGTGAACGCGGCATTTTAAAATGCACTGCTCTATAAATACCGTGCACCATTCTGTGCGATGCAACTTGGACCCCACCGGCACTTGTTGCAAGTTTGCATGGAACACTTGCACGATGGCAACCTCACATTGACGACAGCTCGAGGAGTCGTCCAGGTGGCCACCAACTGCCGCTCACCTGTCGGCCACTGCACGTTGTCCTCCACGAAGTTGTGCCGTCGCGTGCCATCCATCGAGGCCTGCTCGATTTTGGCATTGTTCCCCCAGTCCGACCAGTACATCTTCCTGTCGTCAGCACACATACCGCGTTTAGCTGTCAGCATTCTTCTCCACCACGATGCTACTTGTATAGATTATTGTAGCAATGTCGACTTACAGCAGGCTGAAAATAAATTATACTATCCACTCAGGCACGAGTGTGTACTAGTGCCTG
>JAZEWT010000003.1:15579001-15597356 GCA_036362905.1 Mordacia mordax
TGCGACCATGCAGCAGACTCATAAGGAATACAGTACTGCAACTGCAATGTCGCCAACACATGAAAATGAAAATCGTGAAAGTTAACGGTTTACTGTTCAGTCACGACAGCAGGGTGAAGTGGTATTACAGGAGAACCTCCCCAGCCAATGCACTCAATTATTCGCGAGTCAGAAAGTCGACCACGGGTACAGATTATACTGTGGAAGGAAGCAAATGATATTTCATCAGCCATGTGTCTCATAGGGCCTCAGCCGACTGATGCCGTTGCTTCGTGAGTACGCTATGTAGCACACGTTACATTGGATCTGTTTCAGCAATTGGTCGCTATCCAGCGGTGGTGGGCAAGGAGCAGCAGCAGCAGCAGCAGCTTACAGCCCCCACCAAGCACTTACAGCAGTCACTAGGCTCATCCGAGCGGTCTCCACAGTCGTCCTCGGTGTCGCACTTCCACCAGAATGGGATGCACTTGTCGTTCCTGCACACGAACTGGGGCGAGAAAGCAGCCCTCGAGTCTATTGCGCACTGTTGAACATGCCTTGCATCACGCTCCACATGGCGTGACATTTCTTCATGGAACCGAATTGATCTAAAATAGTACCCGAGTCGATTATGTCCTGAGCTCATAGAATGTCGCAAGTTGTACCAAGCGATACTCGGTATGACCCGTCAACACAACAGAGGGCTGCAACATTAATCCATAGAGCCAGGGTGCATTATACACACACACACACTATCAGTGTACACCAGCTACACCCATATCTCGTCATCTGCGAATTTGTGAATCGCGAATCCACATACGAGATTTCGCCGAGGCACCAGAGCGTGCTGCACTGCTCCGCGAGAAGAGGTACAGTACACATAGCAGTGGAGAGGAGGGTGAGGTCATATGCCCGTGGACCTTCAACGGCAGCACTTGCTACTGGTTTGGGTTTCATAATCTAGTAGCATTGGCTGGGTCTACTGGTTGCGTTTGTATCGTCACTCGTTCTAATAGTGCCTGAGGATGCCTCTAACGTGTGAGGTGGAACGTTGCGAGATGGAGAGAAGAAGCGATCGACGCGGCTGTCCCGAGAGAGCAGCTTTTCGAAGCAATCATCATGCATCGAGCCGTGAAAACCTACATCATTACATTGTTCTCAGAGTGTTTGTATTCAGATTTTCCTGCATTGAGCATTGCAGGTGTTTATGCATGGTTAAAAGTGTAATATCAAGGGTCAATGGGTAAACATGTATGCGATGGTCACGGTGCAATGTGTGAAATGTTCGATCCGTTAGGCTTTCTGGAACAGATCCCTTGTGGATAAAGAGGTATGGGTGTATTTATAACATACATTTTATTTGTTATTTCCCTGTGTATTATTGGATGTGATATGCTACGTACTAATTCATACTATACACATTAGGAATAATGAATGTTTGTATTTGTGCCATTACGCGGTTGCTTTGATGTGTCTATCAACAGTTTGGACAACCTTTCTGAGAGGATTATCCATGTTAGGTGTATCAAACACAATTCTGGGATGCGTATTCGGTCGCAAGCAGCTCCACACTTACCTGGCTGGCTGTGCAGTTCGATAGACAGGTGTGGTGGTCGTTGGCCAGGTAGAAGTTGGTGGGGCAGGCGCACTTGTATCCCCCTCCAGGCGACACAAGGCACAGGTTACTGCAGCCTGCGTTGTTTGCCTTGCAAGGATGGTTGGGAACTGGAATATGTTAAAGATATATAAATGCATATATTTAGAAAAATCCATGTCGACCGGGGCAATACTATGGCGCAGTGAGTAGCCCTGCTGCCTCACAGCAAGAAGGTCCCGCGTTCGATTCCCAGCTTGCGCCCGTTGTTTTCCCCATGTCCGTGTCGATTTTGCTGGGTACTTTGATTTTCTTGCACAGTCGGGAGACGTGCGGTCTTGGTTATTTGGCCTTTTGAATGAATTGCCCCTCGTCCCTTGCGGTGGCCATTCTAATATCCTGCTATTTGAACTCGTAGCTATCTATGCCACTATTTCTTTGTTTTTCTTTCTCAGACCCTATCATTATCTCATGCTCTCTGTAAATAGTTGTATATATTGTATACTGTCTTGGTCGTATCCGTTGTGGCATGCCACTGCTGCTAATAATTTGCTATTATTCTGAGTAGGGGTATGTATATATTCGATAACTAATTGAATGTGTGCACGTTGTAAATTATAAACTGTATTCCAGGAGATGTGGGTTACGAAGTGTAAATGGTTGTACATATTGTATATTGTATTTCTTGTATATTTTGTCGCTGGAAAATTTGCTCAGAGGGGCAATAAAATCGGACTTAAAAGCAAAGGTCTTTTTTTGAATTCACAATAGGGTACTGTGTCTTCAATACTGTATTTCATTTGATGTCTCGCCATGTTTTTCACCACAAGATGAATCATCTCACCAACAAGTCTGAACGCGGTAAACGTCCTAACGTACAATGGCATTCTCTTCACCCTATCTTCTGTCTATTTTGTCATCGTCACATTCGGTGCTCGCTTGATTCTCGACAGTCGCAGTAAAGCCGGTGCTTATTGCGGCAGACACAGGGCACAAAGCTCAGTCCATTACAGAGCACCCAGGACAATTTAGTCAGGCCAGATATCCTAGATTGTAGCAGCATGTCTTTGGGCTGAGGGAGGAAACCAGAGTATCCGGCGAACACTCACGTGGACACGGGCAGCACATGCAAATTCCATACAAAAAAGCACCTTAGCGAGGGATCGAACCTGAGTGCTTGTTGCTGTGAAGTGGGAGCGTTACTGTTTAACTGTGGCAAAAAAGTGAGAAGGGTAACTACTTGGTGACTCCCACCCTGGTGACCACCACCCTGGTGACTCCCACGCTGGTGACTCTTACCCTGATGATTTCCACCCTGGTGCTACACATGGTAACGTGCCATGCCGTACCGTCGGGCTGCCGGGACGTGTGATACACGTGCAGGTCCATGGGCCGGTGCAGGGTTTTTATGATGACCATGCGCCCGGCACCCGTGCTCTTATGCGCTCGGTTCACCGTCTTCGACTCCCAGTCCGTCCAGTAGATGTGGTCCTCAAACAGCGACAGCGCGAAGATGTGTGGAATGTCCTCGTTCAGAACTGCCGGGATTTCATGTGGGGAAAATAAAAAAATGAGCCGGTTACAGGGCACCAATGCAATTAGAGTGGTTGTAGAAATTATCAGGGTAATCGGACAATATTATGGGGGATTGCGATGGAAATGGTAAACAGACGACAAAAACACAGCACTGTATTGTTAACTTTTTCCAAAAACAAAGATTACCTAGTACATTGACATCTTGGGAAAATTGCCAGTTTTGAGTGTGTGCTGAACAGTGAATAGTTTTGAGTGTCAATCTGTTCATAGTTGCAATACATTTGAAGCCGAGCATTGTTTACATATGGGGAGCACTCATTTTGTTGATGAACTGAGCTTTTCGTACAGATCCACATTCATATAGCAGAGACCAATTTATCCAGAGCACAACCACCAATGACTTCACACACAGTGGTTTTCATTTTATTTACACTGCAAAGGTATGAAAATTACTCTCAACAGCTGCTCCCTCAGGACAGACAGGTTGAGTGTAACGCTCTCTCCTTCATGACAAATTGCCTCCCATATTGGAGGCATCTTTAGACTTCAACGTACGTGGTGGGATTGCAATGATGTCGTCCTCAAAGACATGTTAAGATGCCTCCAACGTGAGAGTTGACGCTTTGCAAAGGAGAACAGAGGAACGCTCAACCCAGCCATATCAAAGAGCAGCTCTTGAGAGAAATTCTTATGCATTGAGCCATGAAAACATACATCAATACATCCAAACGTCTCATCTCATCTCATTATCTGAAACTGCTTAGTCTTATACAGGGTCACAGTGAGCCGGAGCCTATCCCGGCAGACACAGGGCGCAAGGCAGGGATACACCCCACGATGGAACGCCAGTCCATCGCCGGGCACTGCGGGGCAATTTAGCCTGCGAACCAATTAACCTATGCAGCAGCATTCTTTTGGACTGTGGGAGGAAACCGGAGTGCCTGGCGAAAACCCACGCGGACACGGGGACATCCAAACGTATGATGGCTTAAATGGAACCATGACCTGCATTTCAAATTGCTCTTATATTCAATTGGCCTGGTAACAATAACGTTGTAATGATGTAGGTTTGTTCTTTTTATCGGCCCAAGCAGACACGATGGCGGAGTGTCTTTGGCGAGCACCTGTGTGCCGGTTTGCTCCATCCATGTCCGCAAACTGGATGTAGTCATCGCGCGCATCAGCCCAGTAGATGCGCTCATTGACGTAGTCGATGGTGAGGCCATTGGGCCATGTGATGTGCGAACCGATGACCACACTGCGATTGGTGCCGTCCATTCCCATGCGGCCAATGTGCGGATTCCTGCCCCAGTCCGTCCAGTACAGGTACCTGCAGCACGGAAACATACGAGACCGTTGGCTCCCTCCTCACAAGGTCAATAGGTCATCCTCATGATGCCTCCATCGTGGGAGACGGAAATGTCGTTAAAAGGAGAGCAGAATTACTTCACATGCCTATCCCGAAGGAGCAACTCTAAAGAGAAATCTTCATACATCAAGCCATGAACACCTACATAAATACACCACAGCCACAGCCAGACAATGCTTTCTTCCTTCCTCAAGACGGTCCTTTACAGCAAATGATCAAGATATATTTCTACAGTATCCCATCGGTATCCTTACAAGAACTAACAATCACAGGTGGCCCTAATTCCTGGGTAGTCAAACGTCATTGCTCGGTATTGCATATGGTAATACCTTCATTTTATGTGATATCAAATCACATTCAGTATCTTATAGTGGCCAATAATAACGATTGCTGGAAACTATGATGTTATTGCAGCACTTGGGTCTATGATTGCATGAGCTGAGCTCACTCCCACCACCTCAGCAGCAAAGTCAGAGCGCTTGTGCACATGGACTTGAGATGTATTTAGACGAAAATACACATATGTGTAGTGCACCCTGTAGAGATTGTGACAATGATTATGATGATGTGGCCAGTGCATTCTACAGCAAGTAGGCTGGAGATTGAAAACTTCACAACAACCCAGGGATGAAAATTAGTGTCCCTTGCGATGTACTGGTGTCACATCCTTTGTATTTCCCCCATTTCCCCGCCTTGTGCCCTCTGTCAGCCGGATAGGCTCTGCCCCCCACTCCCCCATGAATATGTACAGGATTAAGCGGGCACTGATACTGAATGAATGAAAAGTAACTGACATTTCTTACCAGCTAAGTCGTATTGCAATCCCCTTTCCCACCTCCACTCCGAGACATTAAACTTAGCAGATCCCTTTGCGTGATTTTAAAACTTAAGGTTACTACCAAAAATTTGGTACACAACTCTAATATAGGCATAATCCCCTCATTGTCTCACTGTTATATTCAAACGTACTTGCTAGGGTTTGTTAAATGTGTATAATCTGAGGTGTTGTTAATTTTTCACTTACTCTCTACTCTATATAGAGTGCTTTATACCTGATAATGCAGAGTTGACCATTAAGAAGCTAACGTTTAGCATGGCGGCGCTTACAAGCGAATCATTACCATAGCGACAGTCACAAGCTAAGAGTTACCATGGCAGTACTCAAAAGCTAAGAGTTACCAAGGCGGCACTCACCAGTTTATGGCAGTACTTACAAACTTCAGTTACTACGGCAACACTCACAAGCTATGTGAACGTCTAATTCCAGCCGACAAGAAGTAAATAGGGGCGGCACGGTGGCCCAGTGGGTAGAGCTGCCGCCTCACAGCAAGAAGTCCCGGGTTCGAATCTCGGCTCGGGTGCCTTTCTCTGTCGAGTTTGCATGCTCTCCCCGTGTCCGCGTGGGTTTTCGCCGGGCACTCCGGATTTCTCCCACAGTCCAAAAAACATGCTGCTGCATAGGTTAATTGTCTTGCAGACTAAATGACCCTCAGTGCCCGGGATGGACTGGCGTCCCATCGTGGGTATATCCCTGCCTTGAGCCCTGTGTCTGCCGGGATAGGCCCCGGCTCACTGCGACCCTGTACAGAACTAAGCGGTTTCTGACAATGAGATGAGAAGAAGTAAACAGTGAAAACTGAACGGGAGCATTTATTTCTGGAGAATACAAACTATATTTAATTCAAAGAATAAATCTAATGTCCTGTTTATACAGTTAAACCTACTTTAATTCGAAAGCTTTCGTGACCAATATTATCGATGAAATTCATTTTTGGGTCAGGTCACGTAGAAAATTATAAAATAGTGTCGTTTAAACCTCCACCACCTAACACGGCCAATCAGTAAGGGGTTGTCACGTGAACAGAAAACGTGCCAATTCCTTTACTATCTCAGCACGCCGATGTGTTGAAAAGCGACCCCATAATGTTTTACAAAAAAGATACCTACGACGTTTCGCTGATAATTACATTCGATACCAGTGGTTCGATCTGCCCGTCCAGGTTTGGCACGGGTGCCTGATGATGCTGAATGTTATTATCAGCGAAACGTCGTATATATCTCTTTTGTAAAATATTCGGGGGTCGCTTTCAACACACCGGTGTGCTGAGATAGTAAAGGAATTGGCGCGTTTTCTGTTCACGTGACAACCCCTTACTGATTGGCCATGTCAGGTGGTGGAGGGATAAACGACACTATTTTATAATTTTCTACGTGACCTGACCCAAAAATGAATTTCATTGATAGTTAAACCTAGCCTAACTTACCCTTTGTACTGAATGTTTTGGCTACTTTTTTTTACCGGTACATTGTACCGGACCATACTATACTGGCTTTCTTTCACCTCTGAACAAACTCAACACCACCGACACATCGGGTGCAGGTCTCACCCTCTCAGGGGGTCCACGGCGAGGGCGCGGGGCTCTTCGAGGCCTGTGCCGAGCAGCACGGAGCGGTAGCGCCCGTCCAAGCGTGACACCTCGATGGTGTCACGCCCCTTGTCGCACCAGTACAGGTTCTGGCCAACCCAGTCGACTGCCAAACCGTCCAAGTTGCTCAGGCTTGTCCGGTGAAGCACCTGTGTGTGGCAATGATGGTCTTCACTGAAACACCAGAGGAAGTCTCGAGCAGCGATTGGCCGGAATGTGCCATTCGTGTGTGCACGCATTGAGCTACTCTGGCCGTTAGCCTTTTCACCGACGGAGTGTATACAGCTGCGGTTCTCAACCAGCGGGTGATGACCCATCAGCAGGCCATGAGCGCCAAATAGTGGTCTCTGGAGATCATATTTAAGTGGGCCGAGTGAGCCTTGAGGTAGCAAAAGGTTGAGAACCCCTGCACTACAGAGTGCAAGCTGGAACTCGGCCATTTAACGATGAGCCTAAAACTAAAAAAACAATTATCTTTTTCAAACACATAATTTACTTGTAAGATAAACATCCATGGCAGTATACACACGTCTCAAATGAAAGGAAAACACAGATCATGCTGGTAGCATAAACACAGGCCAACATAAGCCTGTCCACCGCATGTCATCTCAAAAAAGGTTCAAAAAATAAAATCCCCCATTTTAATGTTTCATATAGATACAAAAAATTAGCCATGTGTGTCAGCAAACATATATGATTGGGCTTTGCCTGGAGTTACCCTACATGTGAATGCTGCTTATTAATTCTGAACCCAAATGCTAAAAGGCTTAATCCCAAAACACTCTGGGAATTAGAAAACCTCCCTTGAGGGAATAGCGGCGGAGACTTGGGCCCCTCTCCCACTGTGACTCATGGTGAGGGTGATCACAGGGACACAGACGTGGGTTCCTCTCCCACTGTGACTCAGTGGTCAGGGCGATCACAGGGACACACAGACGTGGGTCCCTCTCCCACTGTGACTCAGTGGTGAGGGTGATCACAGGGACACAGACGTGGGCCCCTATCCCACTGTGACTGCGTGGTGAGGGTGATCACAGGGATACAGACTTGGGTCCCTCTCTCACTGTGACTCAGTGGTCACGGTGATCACAGGGACACAGACGTGGGCCCCTCTTCCACTGTCACTCAGTGATGAGGGTCATCCAAGGGTCACACAGACGTGGGTCCTTCTCCCACCGTGAGTCAGTGGTGTGGCTGATCACAGGGTCACACAGAACAGTTGCGGTGCAGCATGCCTGACAACGTGCCACGAGAACGACACAAAGCGAGATAAAGCAGTTGACCTTAGACCCACCCCGTGCTCGTCCTCAGAGTTTACACTCTGATGCAAGATCTGCAGAGACTCAGAGACAGAGAGGGCAGAGGACCGGTTACACCACAAGAGGGAGCTGCCAAGTGAAATCAGAGAGACTGCATTCACGGAGAGCTGCAACATGCCTCCTGCCAGCGAGAAGCTGCATGCATATTGCAACAGCATTGAAGCGATATATGTTTTATGATGGTTCGCCTGTAAAACCTGGCTCGTGAAATGAGTAAATAAATAACGGGGTGAACGTTTCATTTCATTTTATTGCACATGCATCTCCCGGCCTAGCACACAGCCTCAATCCATCGACCCTGCAATTGGTTGTGTGGAGCTCGCAAAACCACGCTGGATGCAGCCCACAGAGGCGCTGCCAGGAGGCTGCAAGGCAGGTAGGTTTCTAAGGTAACCGCACTGCAATTTTACTGAATGCGATTTTCCCCCTCTCGAAACCATCAATCGATATCTCTCAAGTATATATACCCACATATTAAGAATTTCCATTACAGTATTATAACTATCAGAGTACCCACCCCATGGGTGATCTTGTTGTGAGCATGTAACACGTTCTTCTGACGTCTCTCGTGAGTGAAGTTTTCTGCTAATATGACTGCTGTCATCTGGATGTATTCCCCCATAGCGAAAGAGTGCTTAAGTTGGTTTATGGTACTAGTGTAAAAGTGAAACAGTAAAATAGAATTTAAAGCTGAAATAGTGTTAACATTTCACACGAGCAATCAATAAATGAGAAATAAAGCTAGAATAACAGATAAAAGCCTCGGTGATGTCTCGATCAAATTTACACTCATGGCAGCATAGAACTCTGCAGTCTTCATGTGGACCTACATACATAAAACACTTGCTCAACTTTATATGAACAGTCACATTCTCAATATTTTGACAATTAGAATGAATCCTTGATTCTGTTGGCGTGGCATGTGGTTAGCTGCTCATGAACAGCATGACTGCTTTGTGGCGGCGGTGGTTTTGTCACTGCGCTACATGATATCGCTCGTTCACCGTCTCTGCAGTCACGTCACGGATGATTTCTCATCATCTACGAGTGAAGAACAGAGGTGCGGTGTCTGTTTGTTGTACGGAATTGGGTTGTTGTAAACTACAGTATCCAGGGCGGCGGCATGGTAGCCCAGTGGGTAGCGCTGTCGCCTCACAGCAAGAAGAACCCGGGTTCGAATCTTGGCTCGGGTGCCTTTCTGTGTGGAGTTTGCATGTTCTCCCCGTGTCCATGTGGGTTTTCGTCAGGCACTCCGGTTTCATCCCACAGACCAAAAAAATGATGCTGCATAGGTTAATTGGCTTGCAGATTAAATTGCCCACAGTGCCTGGTGATGGACTGGCATCCCATCGTGGGTATATCCCTGCCTTGTGCCCTGTGTCTGCCGGAATAGGCTCCGGCTCACCGCGACCCTGCACAGGACTAAGCGTTTTCTGATAATGAGATGAGATGAGTATCCAGGGCAAGGTCACACTTTGTTAAACTACTGCAGAACGAAGGCTTCCCCTTACCATTGCCAGTCATTGAGGTGTTTGACCACACTTCACCACTTTGGTCGGTGTGGATTGTGAAAGAGGGGGGAGGTAGGGTTTAAGATCAGTTCAGGTAGCACTCACTGCTGATGCCTTGCCTGGAAATTGAACTGTACTGCCACACCACTCCAATAAAAGTGGTATTTAAATATGAGCTATATATACAGTATATGAGTTCAGTATTTCAAAGGCAATCGCAAGGTTATAAAATAAATGGACTCTATCATCATGAAGTTCCCCCCTCCCGCACTGAAAAGTGGGAAGGCGAGGCTGCGAAAGGCACTCCGTTCACAGAAGTCCAACACTCTGCCAATATAATATCCATTGCTTTGGTAAATTAAGGGCTCATCCATTTCTATACAAACACCAGGCTCCATATATAATTCATACCTGAAACCATGAATGATTCATAACTGAAACCAGATTTCATTGCAAGAAACTCATAAACCATCTGTGATGCTCAAACCTCAAGCCATTCTCAAAGATAACACTTGTTTCTGGGTGGCACGGTGAGTAGCGCTGCTGCCTCACAGCAAGAAGCATTGGGGTTCAGTTCCCAGCTCGGGTGGCTTTCTGTGTGGAGTTTGTGTGTTCTCCCTGTGTCCGGGTGGGTGTTTGCTGGGTACTCCGGTTTCCTTCCACAATCCAAAGACACACTGCTGCCTAAGTTAATTGGCCTGCTGAGTAAATTTCCCTCAAGAAAGTGCCCTGCGATGTACTGGCATCACATTCTGGGTATAGCTCCGCTTTGTGCTCTCTGTCTGGTTGGATAGGTCCCCCATGACCCTGTACAGGATTAAGCAGGTACTGATACCGAACTAACGTGAACCCCTGTCTCTAAAGACACTCTACAATGACAGTTTTCATTTCCCTGTCATAGGGCATTGGAAGTGTTATCATCATCGCTGGCAGGCAATGGCAAATATGGAATATGTCCAGTGCTGCATTTTCTGCTGTAATGATAGACATCTAAACATTATCTCTCTGTATTAATAAAGAGGAATGCTGAATTCAATTAGACAGAATCCAGGCGCTCTCAAGCGCACAGCATCATGCCCACACAAGAACTGCCATCAAGGAGAAAGCCCGGCATCACCGCGTGCTCAGCGCGAATGGACACTGGCCCACTAACGATGCCTACATCCCAAATAATATATATAACGGTGCAAGTGTTTGTATGTATGTGTATATGTATGTTTGTACTGAGGATACAGAATTCGAATCTGTCATAGGCGCACATGTTATCTGCACAACAAGCTTTACTTCCTGCTTCATGTTTACTCCACTGAAATCTTAACTCTGTCTCAGCTTTAAATTCCCACTTTTTATTGCACTACCCATCAACCCTTTTCAGCACTCTTTTGCATTTATCTCCACGTCAGAAGAACATGTTACATGCTTGGAGCAAAGTTGCCTGTAGGGATGATACTTTTCTACTATGAACAGAGTGGGAGTGTTTCACACGTGCCAGAGCGATGGTGGTGCCAAGTAATGGGGCACTTGTGTAGAGGGAGACTCATTCGCCGCCGCCCCCCCTCCCCCGTGCGACAGGGTCGGCGTTACCTGCACGTCGGAGCCATTGAAGTGCATGCGCCGGGTCCTGCTGCCCATCGCAGTTACGTCGGTCCAGTATACGCGCTGCTCTCGCACTTCAAAGTCCAACATCACCGCATTGTTCAGGCCCTGCGGAGACGTAACGATTACAATGATCGCCCACTTTCATGACTCAACTGTGCAGCGATACCCAGCATAGGCAGCTAAAGAAGGACAGCATTTGCTCGGCTTCGAATGCACGTTAACTCATTCTTCACCCTCCAACAACTGGAGGTAGTTATCAATAATATGAATAACATTACAATTTTTAGCGTGCACAAATTCCATGTTTGGTCACGAACGAGACATGAATTTGGATGCGCGAGAAGACTGCAGAGAATGGGGGGATTTGTCCACACGGGCAGCCAGTGCCAGCCCGCCAGACAGTTTCCCATATATTATGATATTATCGGCCAATTATTCCTGGTTTATATGAGCGTTAAGCCAAGTGTAACCTTAGCATGAAAATTCTGACTGAATTCCCTTCTTTTGTTTAAATGCAGGCATAAAATTTTCCTCCTGGTGGTGATGCAGCCTGGCTGCAGCACCAACCCCGCTTGTTTCAGAGCTTCATTGTTCGAATCGAGAGGCCAAAATGTGACGTCATTTGCAAGCCTAGGCCCGCTGTGTGCTGGTATCAGTTCCCCAATTTGGCATTGTATAAAACTAGCAAATTGCTGAATAGGAACCATATAAAGCAATCCTGCATCCTGTTGGGAAATTCCTCTCTCAGGTCACTCTTGCCAATATATTTTCCTCTCTTGAATGGTCACGAGGTTAAACACAAAGAACTGCTCTCCCCCATACCCGAATGACTTTTCTAACCCTACTGCCAAACTCCACTCTTATCACCACTCCACTGTCAACTTCTCTTTGCCTGTCCTCTAATCTCCAAACTTCCCTGAACTTTTTCCCACTTCTAAAATCTAAAATCTCAGCCCATCATAACCACTTCCATGATCCAATATCAAATCAGCTTTACTCTTTCTGGAGACACTTTAGAGGTTTTGTAAATATAAAATACCATAGCACTGTGCTGCATACGTGCATCACTGAATGCACAAGAATGTCGTGATGTGTTGAGGAACACGTGTTTACAGAGCGTGTGTTCTTCGGGAGGATTAGTCTGAGCCGCCATAAGGCGTCTGCGGCTCACCGCCTTGAGCAGTGTATAGTTGGAGCCATCCAGGTTCACTTTGCGCAGGTAGTAGCGGTTTGCGAAAATCAGGACTGCTTCCTCATCTAGGGAGAAACAAAGCAGCTGCATGATTACTGTCATCATCAACTCTTTGAGTTAATTTAACCTTATACTTTATAATGTGTATAGTATTTGTTCAATGTCGAAGGCATTCTTTCAAAGACAGAACGACTCAAGGGGTGCGGGTGCGAGGAAACAGCAGAGAGGTGGTGGGGTGGTGGTGGAGGGAAGGGAGCCACATGGTTTTCTAGAACCAATATTTGCCAGACACTGCATCATATATTTTATGATGTTATCAGGCAATTCATGAGTGTTTGTTTCAGTTATGAAAGGAACCCAGAGGAAACTCACGCAGAACAGGGACGATAACACACAAACTCCAAGAGAAAGGCGCCTGAGGCAGAAATAGAACCAACTCATGTCGCCACTATAAAGCCAAAAGCTACCGACATCGCTGTTATTGACAACATCCCTGTGCTACGTTGGAATGATGGCCTTGTGTGGCTTGTAACCATGTCCCTCCCGGCGTAACACTTTGTGCCGCGCCATGTCATGCCATCCTGCTATCGCAGCGCCACACCAGAGAGGGATTTGCAGCTGCTGGTGTCATTGTCTCGGGCCCTGTAGCCATCCTTGCAGAGGCACTTGAAGCTGCCATGGGTGTTGATGCACGTCTGGCTGCAGGGGTATGTTGTCCGGCACTCATCCACGTCGATGCATGTCTTTCCGTCGTCCTTCAGCTGGAAGCCTGTGCGGCACTTGCACTGCGTCGATAGAAGATCGTGTGTAAGAGTCCGTTCAACAACACCGCAGCCAGCTCAGCAATCCGAGATGGTTACACACTCCAGCATGTTAACCTCCCCCCTCGGAGGGCCTCTCAAGATGCAGGCTGGTGATTTGGAGGCCACTTCATGGCTCAAGACATTTTATAACTGGACTTTATTGTCGTGGGCCCCTCCTCATGGATCGTAGTCTTATCGTGGTGGAGGGGTTTGCATGTGCCAATAAACCCCAGAGCTATGTCATCTGGAGACCAGTATTCCTGGTAGAGTCTCCGTTGGTGAACAGGTCCAGAGAAAGGTTCCACACAAATAACGATCCAAAGACTCTCCAAATGAAGCAGATTTGTAACAGGAAGGGCATCTGGCAGTAAAATTTCTGCTTTAATGAAAAATCCATGCTAAATTATATTGATGATGGGTGGGGTACAGCCCCAAGTTCTCTGTAGGGGGGTCACCATCCCCTTTTGTCAAAAATCAAGATGTGGAGTCGATTGTAATGTGGCCATGAGAAACTTGGAACATGACGGTAAAAAAACCTGAAACCCCACACGAAGGTCGAAAGAAAGATTAGATTGGCTACATGCAATGTGGGAAGCATGACCGCTAAATCTAGTGAGATAGCGGAGGTGATGGAAAGGGGAAATATGGATATCGGCTCTGTATAGGAGACAAAAATGGAAAGGACAAGGATGTAGATGGCTCGCAAGAGATAGATTTAAGTTATTTTGGAATGGCTGCAAAAAGGGAGATGTGGGTGTTGGTACAATTTTGAGAAAATGTGGACGGATGAAGTGATAAATGTGAAAATAGTGAGTGAGAGGCTACATTATCAATGTAGGTTTGACATATGCTCCTCAGACTGAGAGAAGAACATTATAAAGATGCTTTCCGAGATGAGCTAGACTGCAAATTAAGAAAGCTATCTTGTTAAGAAAGTATCTGGATAGGAGGCAATCTTAATGGTCACATTGAAAATAGAGTTGAAGGATACAAGTGAGTTCATGGGGGTCATGGATATGCAGTGTGGAAAACGTTGGTTTGAGGATACTAGAATTTGGAGATGCGCTAAATGTTACTTTTGGTAATACTTGGTCAAAAGACATGAATTAAAACTGATCAGCCGACCACTTATGCCTGAGGCTTATATTATGGACAAGGAAATGCGTAAAAATGTCAAAGTAATAAATGGTGAAGAATGTGTTAGTCAACATATGTTGGTTGTTTGTGTTATGAAGATGAAGGTAAATAAGAAGAACCATGGAGTATCAGAGTTTAAGTCTGGAAGTTAAGAGAGAAAGAGGTTAAGAGGGAATATGAATGAAAATAACATCATTCTTAAAAAGTTCTCAGTGTAAATAATATATTGGGATATGATTAAACAAGTGTGTACAGCTGAAGAGTTAGTTAGAAAGACAAAAGGTCCCCCTAAGCAAAAGGAAACTCGGTAGTGGATTGAGAAGGTCATTCGAGTCATACTTGAGAAGAAAAACTTCAAAGATTGGGTTACGGTAAAGTGTAGAGGAGGAATGACATTTTCAACTAATATATCTAAGAGCAAAGAAAGAGACCAAAAAGGCTGTTGCAGAAACTCAAAGGCATTAAAGGAACACATTTTGAAACGATATACTGACTGTGAATGGCAAAAAAAAAAAAACTTCTGAATTGCTAAGCAAAAGGTGAAGATGAATATGGATGACGTCAGAATCAACTGTTCAAAGAATGATAGTGGTGAGGGAGTAGTTGGTGAATAAAATTTGAAGAAAATTTGGAAGAATTATATGTAAAAACTGTTGAATGAGGCAAATGAGCGGTATGGTAAAGCTGAGAGTGACAAGCGAGACGGCCCTTTAAAAGAAAGCGCAGAACTGGAAGTAGGACAAGTGATCATAGAGTTGAAAATTGTCAAGACAGGAGGTCAAAACCGGGATGGTTATAGAAATGCATAAAGCGTCTTGAAAGCAAGGAGTAAAATGGATGAGAACTTTGTAGAAAAATGGTGAAATAAGGCCAAATATCATATGACTTTCAAAGAAGTGTACTAGTTCATGTCTTCAAAGGAAAAGGAGACCCATCCGATTGTGCATCCTGCAGAAGAATAAAACTTTTGGAGCACATCATTATATCAGACGCCCTCATCCAGGGCGACTTTCATCATTACAGAGGTGTAGCAAGGAAGCCACAGGGAGGCGGGGGGGAGGCAGTCACGCAATCAGCCCGCACCCACATTTACCAGACACTGCGATATATTATGATAACGACCAATTGATAAACGAGTATTTTTTTTGTTGTGGGAGGAAACCGGAGAACCCAGAGGAAACCAACGCAGAACAGGGGGAGAACACAAATTCTACACAGAAAGGTGCCTTAGGCAGGAATCTAACTGCCTCGGGCTGATGATTGCTTCGAAAAGCTGCTCTCTCGGGACAGCCGCGTTGATGGCTCTCTCTCCTCTCCTCGCGACGTTTCGCCTCACACGTTGGAGGCATCCTCAGGCGACGTGTGAGGCGAAACGTCGCGAGGAGAGGAGAGAGAGCCATCGACGCGGCTGTCCCGAAAGAGCAGCTTTTCGAAGCAATCATCATGCATCGAGCCGTGAAAACCTACATCATTGCCTCGGGCTGGACATTCTTTTTGCGAGGCACAAATGTTACCACTGCGCCAACCTGCCGCCCATAATAGTTCTGGAGAAAGTTTTAGAAGCACATTAGAAACATGGTAAATATAGATGCAATGCAGTTTCGTTTCATGCCTGTGAGAGGGCGGTGGATGCAATTTTTTATTGTGAGACAATTGCAAGAAAGAACAATGCAAAGAAATAAGAAGCTGTGTGTGGGTTTTGTAGACTTGGAGAAGGCTTTTGATTGGGTTCCGAGAGAGATAATTAGATAGGCATTTAGGAACGATGGAGTAAACGAATTGTTGGTTAGAGCTGTCATGGCAACGTATGAGTGCCAGAAATATGGTGAGACTAGGAAAAGGTTTGAGTGTGGATTTAGAAGTTAAAGTAGGAGTACATTAAGGCTCAGTTCTGAGCCTGTTACTTTTCATTATAGTTATGCAGGCTGTGACAAAGAACACCATGAAAGGTTTACCATGGGAACTGATGTATGAAGAAATTTTAGTTGTGATGGCATACAGCGAAGAACAGCTGAGGAATAAGTTAGTTGGCTGGAAGAATTTTTCGTAGAAAAAAGGGATACAAGTAAATATGGGGAAAACAATAGTGATGTGCAGTAAAAAATACAGAGAGAAAGGAGTAAAAAACTGCGAGTGGCCATGTGGAGTGTGCGAAAAGAATGTTAAAATTAATGCCATAGAATGCAAAACATGCCAGCAATGGAGTAAAAAAAATGTAGTGGAATTAAATCAAAACTGAATTCCAGCATAGTAAAGGACTTTATCCAAAATGTAAGAAGAGAGAAAACATAGAGAAACGTTTCGAAAATTGAGAAAATATGATGATTAATGAGGAACAGGAATTAAAAGGCATTAAGGAGTTTTGCTACCTGGGGGACCTGTTAAGTGCAGGAGGAGGAGTCGAAGCAGTAGTAATAGTGAGAGTGTAACGATATATGGAGTTGAGATGTGGCCTATGAAAGTCTCATTGTCTGAAACCGCTTCGTCCTATACAGGGTCACGGTGAAGCCGGAGCCTATCCCGGCAGACACAGGGCGCAAGGCAAGGATATACCGACAATGGGACGCCAGTCCATCGCCGGGCACTGCGGGGCAATTTAGCCTGCGAGCCAATCAACCTATGTAGCAGCATGCTTTTTGGACTGTGGGAGGAAACCGGAGTGCCCGGCGAAAACCCACGCGGACACGGGGAGAGCATGCAAACTCCACACAGAAAGGCACCCGAGCCGAGAGATTCGAACCCGGGACCTTCTTGCTGTGAGGCGACAGCGCTAACCACTGGGCCACCGCGCCGCCCTGCCTATGAACGTAGATATCGAAAATATATGTGTCGAAGAATAGACATGACAATAATCAGATGGATACAGTGAGTTTGCATGAGAGACAAGAAAAGCAGTGTGGAATTAAGAGAGTATGCAGAGATAGGAAAAAATTACGGCTGTGTTAAGAAAAGGGTGAATCGAGATGGGTAGGTCATGTTTGAAGTTAAAAAGATGATAATGGGGTCAAAGCTTGCATGAAATTTGAAGTGGAAGGAGGAAATGGTAGAGGTAGGCCGATCAAAGTGTGGACAAAGATAGTGGAAGACAACCCTTAAGAAGATGGGTTTAACGAGAGAGAGGATGCAAAGGATAGAAAAAGTGGAAAACATGATGATGATGATGGACTACATATAATAATTAATAATAATTGCATTTATAGAGCGCTTTTCACCCGAGGGTCACAAAGCGCTGCACAAAGCTGTGTAGAGAACGGCACATCAACGACATTAGAAGGTAAAATAAGCAACAAAAGCATTTTTTGGTTTTTTTTTAGTATACACTTCGTTGCAGAACATGTAAAATATGATCTGACTTTCAACTAAAATTTTAAAATGAAAAATGATCAGTATTAATAATACATATATCATGCCGTTCTCTCCGCAGCTCTGTGCAGCGCTCTGTGACCCTCGGGTGAAAAGCGCTTTATTAATGCAATTATTATTATTATATTGGGAAATGGTTTCATGTAACATTTATTGTATAATAATAGTTGCATTTCTGGAGTGCCTATGACCCAATAGTCACAAAGCGCCGCACAGAGCTGCGGAGAGAACGGCACAACAGCAACAAAATACAGTGTACATATACAGTGTATATGTGAGTGTGTGTGAGTGTATTGGACTACACATACATGCAATGTGCACATCTGTGGGCAACAGCTATATACGTAGGATGATGATCATTACACGCGCACCACAGCAGCGACACAAAGACAGCCTTCCATTAGGAGTAAATTTTACTTTCATGCATAATTTAACACCAATAAACACTCCCAATAATAAAACGTACTCAAGACACATCTGTACAAGCATTACTTATGGGTCTGGCAACACTCACACTGTTGGCAAAC
>JAZEWT010000003.1:15597593-15622563 GCA_036362905.1 Mordacia mordax
TGAGATGAGATGAGATTTTTTGTACTGTGCCAAATCTTACTTAAATTTTTTTTCTAGAATTCTAGCTAAATTATCAGTTAGTCTGGCAATCTATGGTAGTTTAATAGTTTTTTGTTTACATTACAATTTTCACCTGTGATGTTTAGCCTGTTTTTATTAATTAGAGCTGTATTGATCTGTGCGTTGCTATATCTGTTTAGTTGAAGAGCATTCTTGACAAGTATAATCTCGGTTCTCAAACTTTTGGCATCAGACACTTATTTTGACCGATGTATGAGAGTTTTAACGAGAGCGGATGTTTATGAGAGGTGATGGTGTGATTGTGCATTTAAGTAAGCATCGGTATGTGTGGGTTTTCGATACACGCGATGTGATATTTTACAGCTTGAGCTCCGTCTTAGCAAGACATCCAGAAATGGAAATGTGTTGTCCACTTCCACCTCAATGGTGAATTGTATCGACGGGTGTTGTAAATTGAGATGTTTTAGAAATCCACTTAGTGTAGTTTTATTGTGCGGTCAGATGACCAATGTGTCATCCACGTCGTTAAACGAGTAGGATGGTATTAGAATGCTTGTTTGTAGAGCTTTTCCTTCAAAACTTTCCATGAATAAATAAGTGTAACCGGTGCCTATAGTAATGAGTCGCGACGTTTCGCCTCACACGTTAGAGGCATCCTGCGCCTGAGGATGCGCCTGAGGATGCGCCTGAGGATGCCTCTAACGTGTGAGGAGGCGAAACGTCGCGAGGAGAGGAGAGAGATCTCAGCAAAGCGAGCCATGTGGCGCACGAGGCGGGGGGGGGGAAGGGGACATCGCGTACCTTGTACCCGACTTTGAGATCGACACAGTCCTGGGTGCATCCGCTGACCCGGCGGTCAGAGCACTCGTTGACGTTGCAGTTGCGCTCGTCGGAGCCATCGCCACAGTCGTCACGCTGGTCACACAGCTGGGACACGTCGACGCAGCGACCGCTGGCGCACAGGAACGACGTAGAGTTGCTGCACTGCTTCTCTGCACTCGCCCACCGAGTCGACCCACCAAAGGTGAGAGGACGTTTGCGTCCACGTCAATGTCCTGTTTTAGTTAAAATAATTTCTTTACCTTGGTCAGAGGTGAAAGTAAGCTGGTACGGTCCGGAACAGCGTACCGGTCAGGAAGTGGCCAGAGCATTCGGTACCGTTGTACAGTACACGTGGGCAGGGGGGGTTGTGATATGACCGTACCAATCAGAAATTTACATCATTTTCACCCTGACTCAGGCTGAAATGCATGGAGGGGGCAAGGCTCTGCTGGCTTGTGGGTGAGACTGATGCGAGATCGTACGACGGGTAGCACGGGCAGTGAAGCACTCGATAAGCATGGCATGCTTGCAGAGATGGACACAAAAATCCAAATGATTTTATTCTTAAATATGCACTGAGGCGGTGCTCATCTCCTTCCTGCAGCCCCAAGCTGTGGTGGAAACCCACCTTACAATGGTGCAGTGAGACGGTTGTCGCCTGCACTTCTTTGGCACCATACTGATTATGGAGTCTAATTTGAGCGCACTCGGAATAGTCTCGTGAAAATGCATAAATAAATAACTAAAGTGTGTACAAAAAATAACGGACAAGTTTATATTACATGTAGTTTGATATGTGTCCGTTACTTCTAGCCCATCCTGTATAAATAAGTCTTTATTAAACAATTTAACTCTTCATTAAATCAACTTTTGGCATAATGAGAAAAAACCTTCAAGCAAGTATAGTGACCCACTCAACTGTCAAAAGTACACACCACTGAACTCCACCCTCTGATGACGTCACACACTTGTACCAGTTTTGTACACGTTCATCCACAGGAGAGCTGCAGTTGACTTCCCTATAGAGTGGTACTCATTTTATTCACCCCATTAGTTATATGGGCTGAGTCAACCCACAGCCAGGATTCTAACTCATGCCCTTCCGATCGCGAGCCGTCTCACTCCACCGTCGAGCCAGCTCACTGACGCAGGAACGTTCTCACTGCCCAGATGGTGTCCACTTGACATTCTCCTCGCACAAGGCCACGGTGAGCTGGGCACTCGTAGCGCTCACAATGCAGCTGAGAGCATTTACTAATTAATGCTGAATTAATGTGCCCACATTGCTAGCATGTAACAATCCTGCATATCAATTATAATTGTGCTGATTAAAATGTCATTAACGTTGTCTGTGTGACATGCTGATGGCACGGGCGTTCTTGAGTTGGCTGGCCTTGGTGAGGGTGAATGGGATTGTGGTGGTGCAGAGTGTACCCCGCTCACGCAGTGACTCTACTGGCTGTAGCTTCAGGCACCCTCCCAAAAAATGTACATATTCGCATACTCTTTCTCTCTATATATGCTGCTCTATAATGCATTGATGTAGTTTTTCATGGCTCTATGTATCAAAATTGCTTGTAAAAGCTGCTTTTTGGGGACATCTGGGGAAAGCGTTTCTCCTATCTCCTGATGATGCCTCAAATGTGAGAGATGACATGTTACGAAGGAGAGAAATATCTCTCGACACAGCAGTGGTTTATAATGGATGTATCATAATCCTGTAAAATATTATGATAACTCGTACATTATATGTTTAAATTAAAGTTATAGCGCAATTATTATTACTGCTCATTATGTGCTAAAAATAAGATTTTTTTTTCTTCTCATTTCAACGTTGACTTAGTGGCCATGGGCCACCGTCGAATTCAATCTATCGCATGTGCATGCTGTGCGAGGGGTCACGGGGCGGGGCACTGACCGCCCGAGGAGCATCGCGGGTTCAACGGCGCCTCATCCGAGCGGTCGTGACAATCGAAGAAGCCATCGCACTCCCAGCTCTTGTCGATGAGGCAGCGCTGGTTCTGGCACTGGAACTCGGTGGCTTTACACACGGGGTAGTCTGGGTCGAGAGGGGGGAGACAGGGGAGACGGAGATAAAGACAGCGCTGTGCACAGCTCCGTGCAGACAACGGGTGATCAGAACACATGTGGGACGTGACCGTATGGCGTGGGTTAGTGGGGTGGGTGTTATGTATTTATTTTCCAATTTAATTATTACGCGTGTGCTTTTGTAAATCTCCATGGAGAAAAGAGTCTGCTAAATTATTAATAATAATGTGTGCAATCATGTGTGGGAGATTCCTGTGGGTGGTTGGTGTTAGTTGTGTGGGTGGTTTGTGTGAGTTGTGTGGGTAGGTGGTGTGAGTGGTGTGTGGAGGAGTGTGTGTGGGTGGTGACTGGTGGTGGGTGGTGTGGGTGGGTGGGTGGGTGGTGTGTATGTGGGATGCGGCCACGTTGTGGGAGTTGGGTCGGTGCTGCTGACCACACTCTGCGGATTCGTCGGAGCCATCGCCGCAATCGTCATCGTGGTCACACACCCAGCGCTTCAGGATGCACCGCCTGTTCTGGCATTGGAACTCTTCGGTGCCACAGACGTCTCCGAACACTGTATGCAAAGAGCAGCGGATCGATTAGCAAACCCGTCAGGGCCGGACATTCACACAGGGGCCATAGGGCCCGCGCCCTACCACCGCACGTGCCGCTTTATAGCGGCTGCAGCTACCGTGGTGTCATATTGGCGGGCTTGCATTCCAGAGGCTGCCGGTTCGATTCCACGTTCTGGCACAGAAACTGAAATCAAGGAAAAGGTTTCTCAATCCCTGCACCTCTGTCCGCCCAGGGGAACAAACTATTACCATTGCAGTTATTTGAGCGGCACGTGACGTGTTGTGGAGGAGCAATTGGATAATGCTCTCCCTAGCTGTTCTTTTGGGATAGCCATGTCAAGTGTTCCTTCTCTCTCCTTTGGGACGTTTTGTTTCCCAATGAAAGAACATCTATGAGAGCAATTCTCAGTTATCAAGCAGTAAAAAGGGCTGCCGGGGGAGCTTCATCATGACATGGGAGTAGCTGCTCTCACAAGAGTGGTTACTCAAACCTCTTCCAGCACATCTGGTCAACGCAGACGAAATGGCTAAATTCCCTCCAGTACTGACTCGACTGAAGGTCCTTTATCCAGCAGTAGCATGAGCAAGTAATTGCCAGGCTGCACCTTTACTTTCCTGTTTTTTTTACAGTCTCCACCTCAGAGCCCATTTACTTGTATATAGAAATATCTCTTTCTGAAAATGTCTGTAACGTGAAAAAGAGGAATTTTTATTTTAATTCACAGATGTTTGAGGAGGGCCTTGTGATAAGATTGTTGGATCATTCGTCGACGGTTTAAATGTTGGAGAAAATAAGATGACCGGGAAATGAGCCCATGCGACCACAGTATGATCAGGATTTTCCCACACTGCCATCTCCCAGGCTTGCGAAATGTGATACCTCAGTCACACCATAATCTCTGCGTGATCCACTAACCCTGCCTCTCCAGCTCTGCATCACACACATTCATTATGAAACCCATAACAATATGTAAACCTAATCAACTCTACTGTTAAATAATTACTAACATTACCATTTCACTCACAAAAAATCCTGAACACATTTCATCAATAACACTACCCTGAAATATATAATTGGTGGCTTTTAGAAAAATGGTTTTTGTTTTATGGCCCTTAAACGGCTCAAATTAATCCACTGTCGAAAACCTCACGTATTATTAGATATATATTCTTGAAGGGAGATTTTTTTGGCGAATTTGACACTGTTTTTTTTTACATTGTGCTTGTGAACCGCTGCCAACAACAGCAGCGTCACTGAACAATCTGCTTATATCAGCCCACGTGGTGTCTCGGCGACAGCTGCTCACTGCAGAAAACCCCATGAACCTCGTTGTCGCTGCGCTTTGTGCTCTGCCCGCGTGTGAACCGAGAACACGTGAGCCACGAGCGAGCTCGGCACGCACACGCGTGCACGCGTGACCGTGCTCGCGAGCACGGACCGCGTGACCGTGCTCGCGAGCACGCACGGACCGCGTGACCGTGCTCGCGAGCACGCACGGACCGCGTGAACGTGCTCGCGAGCACGCACGGACCGCGTGACCGTGCTCGCGAGCACGCACGGACCGCGTGAACGTGCTCGCGAGCACCCACGGACCGCGTGAACGTGCTCGCGAGCACGCACGGACCGCGTGACCGTGCTCGCGAGCACGCACGGACCGCGCGCGCGCGCAAAGCGCACGTCGTACCGCAGCCGCTGTTGACGGACTCATCGGCGCCGTCCGGACAGTCCTTGTCTCCGTCGCAGAGCCACGTGGAGGGGACGCACGCGTGTGCGTCGGGGCAATGAAAGCTGTCTGCTGCGCATGTTACGTGACCTGCGAAGAGGGAAACACGCCCACTGTGGAAAATCCCCACGCTGCTCTCATAATAACGATTGCGTTTATTGAGCGCTTTTCACCCGAGGGTCACAAAGCGCTGCACAGAGTTGCGGAGAGAACGGCACGTCAACAACAACGGCAGAGAACGGCAAATCAGCAACAATAACTTTTTTGGGTTTTTTTTTTTTACAAATCCGATCAGGGGCGAGAACGCTATGTCAACAGCAACATCAGAACAGTTCAACTGAAAGTCAAACAGCAGCGATAAATTATAGGACATAAAGTCAGCAAAAAATAAATAAGCAAACAAGGAAGGAACATATGTACCCGAGCAGGTGCGATCAGAAGAGAGCCAATAATTGTGCTTATAGAGCACTTATTATTATTATTGTGAAAACAAGGGCGGGTATTTCACCCACGTAGCCTTGAATAGGCTGTCGAAGCAAATTCTGTTGGTGAGCATCAATTTAGAACCCCTACGGTACACAACATGGTTGTGAACGAACACTCACGCCCGACTGCCTTTGTCTTCCAAGTGCTGATTTGGAACCATTGTTGCTAAACTGTGTTGATGTTAAACATCCACTCGGATATCCAGCTGACCTCCAGCCCAGGCTCACTCTGAAATATACAAACGAGTGCTGACCTGCGTTTCCTCCCACAGTCCAAAAAGCATGCTGCTACATAGGTTGATTGGCTCGCAGGCTAAATTGCCCCGCAGTACCCGGCGATGGACTGGCGTCCTATCGTCGGTATATCCTTGCCTTGCGCCCTGTGTCTGCCGGGATAGGCTCTGGCTTCACCGTGACCCTGTATAGGACTAAGCGGTTTCAGACAATGAGATGAGATGAGTGCTGACCTGCTGCACTCATATAATTAATTTCCAAATCACAGCAATCTTCTGAGCCATGATTATTAAACAGATCACGTTGATTTTAACGACAGCAACAACCACCATTCGCCACTAAGTGGTGGTGATGTCACCACGGAGACTGTGCCAGGCCATATGCACCTTGAAGCCACGTGAAGTGTCGAAGGTTCGCCGACAGGAGGTATTGGGCAGACCTAGGTGTTAAGGGTTGTCTGACTGAGATAACTGGCAGATGCTCCACCTATGCTCCCTACTGTGCCAAAATGCTGTGTTTTAGCTGCTCGATGCTCGACTCGTTGTGAGCGTCGCTCGTCCACCCTCCGTTGTTGTTGGAGGGCGACTGCCTCTGACTGCCCCGTAGCATCCTTCATGATCCTCCTCCACAGAGGTTGATCTTGACACCGCTGGTACTAGTCTTCAGCATGTCGACTCATCTCCAGGTCCTCCTGTACCACATTAGTCCGTTAGTCCATCTCTTCTCTAGCCCGTGCCACGTCCGTTTAGCCCCCTCTATTTGGCCAAAGAGTAACTGCTTGGGCATGCGATAGCTGGGCATGCAGGCTACATAACCCAACCATTTCAGCCTCGCCTGCCGGAAGAGCTCACAAATTGGACTTTGTCTCGGTCTTTCGAGAACTTGTGAACTCCTCACACAATCCAACCTGGTTAAACCGACGATGGATCGTAGGCAGGCCAACCAGAAAGTTTTTAAGCGGCGCAGATGTTCCACCAGGGGGGTCCACGTTTCAGAAGCACAGACAAGGGAAGAAGACCAGAAGCTTCGTGTGGAGCAACAGACCAGGCAGTTTCCACATAGCGTAACGTAGCCGATGAAACGATAATGCTGCCCGACTGATTTGGAGCGAGACCTCCGCTGTAAAATCGTACTGGCCATAAGCACACTGCATAGATATGTAAACTTCTCCACTGTCTCCACAACTACCTCATCATTCATGGAGAGCTGAGGAGGTGGAGTATTCGGTGGTACTAAATACCCAGACAGGTGCTTGGCTTTGGTGGGACTGATGGTAAGACCCCACCTTTTTGCCGCATGCTCCAGGTTCAACAGCAGAGCCCCCAAATACTCCTCAGAATGAGCAGGAATCACCAAATCATCGGCATAGAAAACATGGTTGGCCAATGGGGAGCCATCCCTTGATTGCAGCTGGGCATCGATCAGCCTCCCATTGTACCTGTACCAGATGGAAATTCCACTGGAACATCGATAGCAAGCCTCTCGAACTACGTGGTCAAAAAAGATGTTGAATAATGTAAGGACCAGAGGGCATCCCTGCATACCCCAAGGTGAACAGGGAATGGCTCTGACTCGAAACCACGTAGCTTTACCCGGGATTACCCACCAACACACATATACACACACATACATAGTATCCAGGTATTTTACAGCAGATATCACTGAAGGGTCTATGTTATGCCAACAGTGCCATCGTGTCTGACTTTGCACAACTATAGAGATTTGCAATGTCCAACAAGGTGCCTCGGCTACAATATTTATAATATTAATATTCGCATTAATAGAGTGCTTTTCCCCGAGGGTCACAAATCGCTGCACACAGCCGCTCAATCTGTGTACAGTCGCGGGGGCCGGAGCCTATCCAGGCAGACACGGGGCATAAGGTAGGACCACACCCAGGATGCTTTGCCTGCACATCACAGGGCACTTCCCAGGGGGGGCAATTTACTCAGCAGGCCATCCAACTCAGACAGCAGTGTATCTATGGATGGTGGGAGGAAACCGGAGGATCCAGGGAAATTCATGTAGACACGGGGAGAATACGCAAATTCCACAAGGAATAGGCACCGGAGCTGGGAACCTAACTCTGGTCTCTTGCGCTGCGAGGCAGCAGCACCACCCACCGCGTCCCCGTACAGCCGTGAGTTAATGGAATGATGAGTAATTAGGCCGTGTAGCGGCAAGGTGGTGAGTGCTTAGGCGGTGAGGTGATGAGTGGGTGGATGGTGAGTGGTGGTGAGGAGAGTATGAGTGAGGAGAGTGATAGTTAAGTGAATGTGGTGGGAAGTGATGAGAGTGGAAGAGTTGAAGAGGATGGCTAATGTGGTGGATGAGGATGAGAAGACACGAAGATAAGGATTGTGAGGGAGAGTGAGGTGAGTGAGATGAGCAAGGTGAGGTGAGCGTGATGGTGAAGATGGTGAGCACACGGTGAGTGAGGGTGCTGGTACTGTTGCGAGACTGCTGGAGACTGCTGCTGCGAGGCGAGGTAAAGGTTAACTCTCCCAGTGAGAAGAGCAGGTCCTAAGAGTCTCCTCATCTCATCTCATTGCCAGAAACAGTTAGTCCTGTACAGGGTCGCGGTGAGCCAGAGTTTATCCCAGCAGACACAGGGCGCAAGGCAGGGATATACCTACGATGAGACGCCAATCCATCACCAGGCACTGCGGGCAATTTAGTCTGCAAGCCAATTAACCTATGCATCAGCATGTTTTTTGATGTGCCCGGCGAAAATCCACGCGGACACGGGCAGAACATACAAACTCCACACAGAAATGCACCCGAGCCGAGATTCGAACCTGGCCCCTTCTTGCTGTGAGGCGACAGTGCTACCCACTGTGCCACCGTGCCACTCAGGCCCCAAGAGTCCAGACGTAAAATCACTTATTTAGACTGATACGAATTCAAAGAATAAATTTTAACCAGAATAAACAATTAAAACTGTTTCAAACACCCTCAGATTGACTTGTAAAAATCACATATCCTGTGCTTTCAACAGTAGCAGTAAAACAGCGGCTGAGAATAGCCTGCATCCGTTGAGATCACCTCGATACGAAGCAAGTGGCTTGAAATCACAGGCCACAAATTTCAATCTTAGTTGTAAGTTGGTTCAGAACATCATCTATCTGGGGTTAATAAAATGACTAACACTTTGTCGCGGATGAAGGTGGAATTGCGGCGTGCAAAGATAAATATCCCCCATATAGCCTTAACAGACTAAAGGGTCAAGTGCCATTAGCAAGCACCTATGAAGATATAAAACGCACACGAGGTGGGTGACCAGCACCACGCTCGCCCGCCTTTGTCTCCCGAGTGGCAATATTTACACACTGCACTAGATAGTCATTCGAGGCTGAGTCGACCTGGGGGGGGGGCAGGACTGGTTTAGAAAAATCGTCACTGGTGTTCGCCGTGAGCGGGATTCGAACTCGGGTCGCCGCGTTTGTGGTCCAGCGCTGGGCCACCGCTCCTCGCTGGGCCACCGTTGGTGGGCGCACGGCGCACACATACACGTACATTGAAGAGACATGGTAAACATGGAGAAGCCAAGCTTTATTCTAAGGCTCAGAAGTCTGCTTTAGAACTGGTTGAATCCTGCTACAACTTGGCTGGTGCCCGGGAGTCTGCGGGAGCCTCCCTGATCACCACATCTGAGAGACTTGCATCGGGCAGACGGCTTGAGACGGAAGTCAGATACATAAAGGCCGGCGTGGAGAAACACTTGGGGCAAGACAAGGACGGAAAACGACAGACGGGAGACCAGGAAACCGGCAGAGCAACACTTCATTCCGTAAGCTCAGCACAGAGAACAGCATGCCACCTCAGCAGTGGGCAGTGCCGTCTCGCCGCTACAGCAGCAAACCCTGCGCCGCACAGCCGTGCGAGAGAGGGAGCCGACGGGAGGTCGCCTGGCTGAAAGAGGCTCGATCAGCGCCACTGGGCACCAGCGTCCTGAACGCGAGGCACCGATCAGCAGAATGCCTGCTGTGCCCCTGCGAGGGGCTGTCAAGCCTCAACTGCTCTGCACAACAGCAAGCCGTGACTGCTGAGCAACAGAGCGACTGCAGTGCGGTACAGCCTGCGACCGGCGGCGTGTGAGCACAGCGCCCGCACACTACGACTACTGAGTGTTCCAGCAGAGAGCCTGCGACAGTGTTGTGGCGATGGCGCAACACGGACTACATGGGCTATGGACAGCGATAATTTATATACACGGCCACATACGCGAGCGCACGGATTGTCTGTATGGTATGACGGAGCGCCAGGTAATAGCAAAATGTGTGGTTAATTTGAACCTCGTGATGCTCGGGTATTGCGACTGTGTTCCGTTGCCTGGTCATTTCACTGCGCGGTCACCACCGCCTCTTGCTCGCGACCACAGAGACTAAGTCTCTCTCTCTACGCACCACCCTCACCTCAGTTTACCTCGTGTCCTGTCCATCTTGTCATCAAAACTCGCTCAGCCGGGTGCATGTGACACACTTCGTGTAAATGATAAAACGTGTCCAACCATGAGAAATTCCACGATTGGCTGAGGGCCGTAAACAGGCCGAGCATATTGCCCGAATGCCCATTTGAGGAGAAAATCTCTTAAAACGTATTGTTGTCATGAGAGCTCTGCTATGCTGTGGTGTCCACCGCTGCCCCGGTGCGAACAACGCGCAGAGTCTGTGCACCACCACTCGACTCACTGCACAGGTTGTCTGCCTCGTCGGACCGGTCGCCGCAGTCGTCCTCGCCATCACATTTCCAGTGCCCGCTGATGCAGCGGTGATTGTGGCACTCGAACTGGTCCCACGCGCACATCACGTCTGCAACACAAGTACGGAGCCGCAACATCGGTGCTTCGACGTCGCTGTGTGCCTGTGCCTTCAACTCAAGTTCTTCGCTCGTCCAGAAGCCAACTCTCCGGGGTTTCCACACCACAGGAAATTCGCCAAGCAGACTTTTGCACTTGCCGATCTATCATTTCCGAATGACCAACTTGCTTGTGGAGTTCGGAACTTTCAGTCTCTGTAATTCATAGTCGACTTGAAAAAGCTATCTTTTTATTTGGCGCTGTGTCTCTATGAATCTTGTGCGATGGTTCTGCTCGCTGGCTACTCGTGTCGACCACACGGTGTTATTGTACCGTATTGTTGGTGATAAAATGCAATAAACAACTAAATAAATCCACCTATTTACTATCGTCCACCACGAAACGCGAACTGATGATGTAGAGCGTCATTGCAGAGCATTGTTCATAGTGCAGCATATAGTACCCGACTCTAGTTTGTTATTAATGTCGTTGTCCTCCGATGGGATAAAAGCTGGGCGACGAGGTGGAAGGCGCTCGCTCACCGCAGTTCTTCTCATCGGCACCGTCGTGGCAGTCGGGCTCGGAGTCGCACTTCCACGCAAGGGGGATGCAGCGGCCGCTCGGGCACCCGAAATATCCCGAACGGCAGCTGAGAGAACTCCGTTGCTCTGTGAGAGAGCACAGCAGGCAGCACAGCAAGGAGGACAAGAAGGAGAATAGCTTCGAATACAGCAGGCAGCACAGCCGGCAGTACAACATGCAGCACAGCAAGGAGGAGAGCATCAGGGCTCAGCCAGTGTGAGGGCAGCACTAGCGTGAGGTAGCATGTGCATAACGCTGTAATGCATGTCTGCGAACTGCTCTCAAGGGTTACCCTTTTAGGATATTCGTTCTTCCTCTCTCCTTTGGGACGTTTCACTTTCCACGTTGGAGGCATCAATTAGATGCCTGACGATGCCTCCACTAGGCGGTAAAATATCGCGAAGGAGAGAGGAGGAACGCAAAACACTATGATGCGTGTTAAATTCTCTTAGTAAATAACTGGACGTGAGACATTTAACGTGTGATTGCAGGGTTAGAGATTATTATTATAATTGGCCTAGACGCATTTGTGTGGGATGTACGCAGGCACTAGTGATCAGCATGTCCGTGTAGATGTGGCACTCTCATTAGCAGCTGCAGGGGGTTTGGTGTCATCTTCAGCAGAACCAACCTCTGCAGTTTTTCTCATCGGCAAAGTTTCCGCAGTCATTGGCACCGTCGCAGATCCAGGCTGGGAGCACACATAGTGCTGTCGAGTTGCAGCTCACGTATCCTGACGCCTGCACGCCCAGCCGGTGGAAGTGGGTGCAGTCCAATGCGCCTGTACGGAACACACAGCAGCATCATCGATATCTCATCTCTTCTCATTGCCAGAATCCGCTTAGTCCTGTACAGGGTTGCGGTGAGTCGGAGCCTATCCCGGCAGACAGGGCGCAAGGCAGGGATATGCCCACGATTGGACGCCAATCCATCACCGGGCAATGCGGGCAATTTAGCCTGCAAGCCAATTAACCTATGGAGCAGCATGTCTTTTGGACTGTGGGAGGAAACCGGAGTGCCCGACGAAAACCCAGGCGGACACGGGGAGAGAACATGCAAATTCCACACAGAAAGGCACCCGAGCCGAGATTCGAACCTGGGACCTTCTTGCTGTGAGGCAAGAGCGTTACCCACTGGGCCACCGTGCCATCCATCATCGATATATAATAGAGCAAATATTTGTATGCAAGCATATCTGCCCTGAAAGTATCGGGTTTGATTTCTTCACGTGTACATTATATATACATAATAGAGCAAGTGTTTGTATGCATGTATGTGTGTACTAAGGGTACCAGGTGAGACTCTTTCATAAGCGCAAATTTTATTTGCACATCACCACGGATTGCATGTCTTATTTCAGCGTTACTTCCTCCTTGCTGATTAATCCTCTGAAACGTTAACCCTATTTCAGCTTTATATTCCCACATTTGAACTACCACCATCAACCCTCTTAAGCACTCTTTCCCTGTTATCCTGACGTCAGAAGAATGCATTATACGCCTGGAAAAAAAACACCTGTCGGGCAGGTATTCTGTTAAAAGAATATTTATTTTAAGAAACGGCAGCCAACGTCATCGCCACTGTCATAGAGGTGAACAGTCTCATATTATGGTTGAAAATCGGTTCCAGTTCACCAGTTTGCTGTCTGTAGCCAACTCTGCTGAAAGCAGACTTTCAGCGGCGCACTGCAGCATCAGCTGCTCGTAGTCTACATCAGGATAATGTAATAATTATAATTTACATTTTTAAGTATATTTCCCACAAGTACTATACACAGCTAAAATAAAAAAAAAGTAAAAGGTGAAATGGTAGATAAAATGATAAACTAAAATGAAAGAAAACCTCGTACAAATTGTACAGATACTCCTAAAACTAAATTAGACAAATAAAATACACACAGGGCACAGTGATGGATGGCAAGGAACAGCCGGCACATGCAGGCGTCCCCCCGACTCGAGCGCTGCTGACGAGGCCCCAATTGTTTCCCAGCAGCAGCCTGTTCGTGCATGCACGGGCAGTTCGTGACGTACCGCAGCCAACCTCGTCCGAGACGTCGTCGCAGTCTGCCAGCTGGTCGCAGCGTGTCGCGTTGGGGAGGCACACGCCGTTGCCACAGCGGAACTCGTCGTCTGTGCACGTCGCGTCTGTCATGCAGCACACGCGCACACAGTGCACGTGCATGCGGGTTAGAGCCATGCACGCGCGTGTGACCCAGTATCATCTGCACATTGCAACGTGGTCTCTGGCCCCAAAGCTGTTCGATGGTGAACCATGGGCAATAATGGGTAAATTCTCCTCGTGGATCATAGCCTTATTGTAGTGGAGGTATTTGTTTGTTCCAATGAATGGCATTTGGAGTCTTTCACGCCTTCGATGATCTTCCGTAGTGAACTGGTCTTGGGTGAGGTTCCGGACAAATAAATTATCTGAAGACCCTCCGACTAAAGGAGGTTCGTGTCAGAAAAGGTATTCAACCGTGAAGTTGGTGGTCAATTGACCAATCTGGGTTAATATGGATACCCGCCATTTAAATTGGCTGTTTAAATTGGCAATAATATTATTAGTGAGTAAATTACATCCAAGGATAATACCATGAGCACATTGAATTACTCTAAATTCTCTTTATATGGTGGCTAGGCTGCATATATAATGGCTCCATGTATAAGTCCACGGGTGCATCACGAGACAACGAGCTAATAGTAAGTGCTGCATCTTACATTTGCAGGAAACTTCATCCGAGTTGTCTCCACAGTCGTTCACACCATTGCACCATTTCCCGTGCTCCATGCATCGCCCGTTGAGGCACTTCTTGTAGCCACTCTTACACTGACGGTTGTCTGTCATAAAAATACGGGACACGAAATGAGCCCGAAGTCTCAAGTTAATCCTGTTTCATGGTCGAGAAAACCCCCCACAACGGGAATGGAGGTTAAACAACACAGAGGAAGACGTGCAATCATTGAAAGTACACAATCGCTCAGCATCACCAAAACCACCAGCCCACAAGAACTGAACGCATGGCCATATTGTCCTGGCGATCTAAACTTCAAGAGCTGAGAAAATTCAGCCACCTCAAAAGGCAATGGTGAAGCAAACTATGGATTGGTTCTGTTCTTGTGAGTACCGTGCAGTCATCAATGTACCCTAATGATAATTGTTTTCCAAACCTGTTCTTGTGGGACAGACGTATAAAGCACTTCACTCTCCTTCGCATTTCACCTCTCACGTTGGAGGCATCCTCAGGTGTACTGAGACTGACTGCGTGATGCAGAATGCAGTCAGTCCTGCTGAATTGTAGTGTTGATTTTAGCTGCTAGCGTTTTGGGACAATGTTATTGTCCTTGCAATGTTGCAAGAAAGCAAAATTGTAGAGCATCGTTGTCCTCTTGCTGCGGAGTTTGCCGAAATTCTTACAAGTTGAGTGCTTCCCCCCATACCAATATACGGATGTAAGTTTTCTGATGTTACGCCCCATTCGCTACTGCAACATTCCACTGGGGAGCTCGTTACGTATGGAGAGGACTAAACGTCGCACTGCGCGGACCTGGTTGAATTTCGTCATGGAAACTCAGGAAGGGATTATGTCTTGTGATTAATGACACAGACATGCATGTGCATGTGCCGACCAGGGTTTCCTCATGTGCCGTGTCGGCCTTCATAGGTGCTTGCCAACAGCATTTTACCCTACAGCCAGTTTAGGCTATACAGCGAACCTGTGTCTTTGTCTTGTCTTGAACTTGATGATTACTGTTGGTTATTGTTCAGATTCTTTTCGAACTCTCTCATTAATTACTGTTGCTATTATGACGCGTTTCTTTCTGACTACGCAGTACACGTAATTTTGAGAATTGATCTAAAGAGCTGTTCTTCGGGGATTGCCCTGTCGAGAAAAGTCAAGCTCGACATGTTTATCCTGGAAGAGCAGCGCTTGAGAGTTATTCTAATACATTAAGCTCTTAAAAATCCACATCAGCTCACACAATTTTGTCGGTGATCCTTATCCACATCAAAGATGTTGTTGGAGGCATCTTAACGCCCATGCTGCCCATTGTAGGTTCCAAGTGGGGCTGGGATTAATAGATGCCGTCAATGAGGCCGCGATTTTGAGTTTAAATTGCTGCTCCTGGGTGGACTGTGAGCATGGGGTAAAGCAGGGGCTGCGTGAGGCGTACCGCAGTAAAGGGACTTCTCATCCGACTTGTCCTTGCAGTCGGGAACGCCGTCGCACGTCAGGTAGTAGCGCACGCAGTCGCCGTTGTTGCATTCGAACTCCGTCTGCAGGTCGCACCACTTCCCCGATGCTTGTGGACCCGCGGGAGGCGAAATCACGCAGCAGCCAGAGAGAGTTCGCGCGATGTGATGGATCGCTATACCTCGACGTCAGTCTGCACGTCGACTCTTAAGAAATGCGTGTTTGAGAGTAAGGCCTCTGCTCGTACATATACGAGCGATCTTTAACCGCAACTGAACGCCAATGCAGATGCTAAGAGAGACTGGCATTATAGTTCGTTAAATCTAGACTTGTGAATGATATAATTGATGATTTCTTCCAATCACTGCTCTTTCAGAGGAGGAGCGATCGACACGGCTATTCCAAAACAGCAGCTTTTGGAAGTAACGTTCATGCATCGAGCTGTGAAAACCTATATCAGTGCAAGAATGTAATTGTTTCCAGGAAAAATTCTTGTAGTTAAACAAAATCACTCATTTCATAATCCCTTCTAACCCCATTAGATTGTTATTTTAAGTGTCAGGTTATTTATGAGCTATGGTTGAAATTGCCCATCTTAAAATAATTAAGCCATGCTAAAAAAATAACGAGGTTACTCATACAGCTCTTTAGCAAATAAATATATACAAAAGAAATAATGTAAATGTTTTAAATAAAATAACATTTCGAATTTGTAACGTGCACAGTATGTGTTCAATGTTGAAGGTATTTGATCAACAAGAAAACAACTCAGAGGTGCGATGAAACTGCAGCTACGTGGTTATACAGATGCCAACATTTGACTGCATTCCACATGATGTTGTTCGCAAATTATTGAGCAATTTTTAGATATGGGAGAAAACCAAAAAATCCGGAAGAAACCCATGCAAAAAAGTTGAGAACACACAAACTCTACATCCAAAGGTGCTCGAGGTTGGAATATGACCATCACCAGTAGGACATTGTTTCTGTGAGGCACAGATGGTACCAATGTGCCACCCTATACATTCACAAAACTGAATTTGCTTCAAATTGGCGTTGATGGTGCCTCTCCTCAGTTTGCTCGCTCATCGTACCCACGCATCTAGTTCTGTCCACCAGCATGCGCTCGCCGCGGCACCGGCACGTCACCTCGCCATACTCGTCCAGCTGACACAGGTCCTCGCACCCTCCGTTCATGCGCTTGCACGGTGAGAGCTCGCCTACAAAGACAAAGGTCTCCCGTATCACCTTTAACAGACTGTTACATTATATTTAAACCATGTCCACCATGTACTACTATTTACAAACCATAAGTACTTAAAGTTTAGTAAAAAAAAAGAATAATATTTATACACCTCCACTAAACCAAGACATATTCACGAAAACGATGTTTTTTTTTTACAAAGGATGAATACAGGAAACGAAAGCTAAGGAATGTCTACTTTGTTTCTCTCCACCTCTGGCAGCAAACACCGTGGTGGATCACCGCACGCATTGCCTGCACCACTGCGCGCCGCGCACAATGTGCACAGGTGCCCTGCGTTGGTAACAGCAAGAAAGGTGGGGATTAACAGCGATCCCATAACACGTTGGATTGCTGACACCCACAACGATCGTTGGTTTGAATTTGGGCAGATGCATTTGTGCAGATTCCCTTCAATGGAGGCTCCTTCTGCCGGCAATAGCATGAGCGAGAAATTGCAGGGCTGCACCGTTGGCTTTAACCTCGTAGAGCCTGTGCCAGGGCTGTACCCACAGAAATTGGCATTCCTGCGGGGCCTTATCAGGGCGACGCATACAGCCACTGGCATCTCTGTGACGAGACCGGACTCACAGCTGTTGGTGTCGTTGGCCAGCGCGATGATGCCCATGGGCTGCTGGCGAATGTCCCTGCGCAGAACGGTCAGCTCCTCGCCCGTGAACTTGTTGGCGCGCAGCATGGCGCGCCGCACCCAGTCCGTCCAGAAGAGAAAGTCCCCATACACGGCCAGGCTGAACGCATGCATCGGCTCCGACTTGATAACAACCTGAAAGACATTGGCACCAGGAGGTAGAAGGTGGGAATTAGAGAGAGGGGAACAGAGAATGAGATATGAAGTAATCCCCAGAAGGTAAAATAAGAGCGAGGAGAGGAGAGAACTAGAGATGAAGGAAGAGGCAGTGAGATGTGAAGTTATCCCTGGAAGGCAAAAGAAGAGGATTAGCTTCGGCATGAAGTGAATAAAGACGGAGTGGCAGCCAAGGGATGGGATGCATCTGAGAGAGGGCTTCCCCACAGAGAGCGGAATGTTGGAATCCCGTCGCGTGTGCAGCTGCCAAGTGGACCGTGGCATTGCAAGATCATGAGAGCCACTGGTGGGGGCTTGTAGAAGCCTTTCATCCAGCAGCACATGGATCAGAGCTGACGGCGATGAAGAAAGTGAGAGACGGTTGAGAGCAGTTCATGCTCGCTGCAGTGTGCAGAGCTCGCTCTATGTAAAGCAGCGGGAACGAGGGAGTCTAGGGAAGGCGTTGAGGGTCTGCGACAGCGATGATTGCTTGCGACAGCGATAATTGATTCCGGGTCACTAATGATAGAATGCTGTCCCTCTTCGAGATGGGGGTTTGAGGATCGCAGGCTGGTGGTGGGACGAACGAGGGAAGACAGCACTCACATAGCGTCGAGAGCCGTCGTATTCGCAGCGTTCGATTTTGTCGAGGGTGGCGTCGGAGAAGTACAGTTTCTCGGCACGGTGGTCGATGGTCAGGCCGTTGGGCGAGTGGATGTTGCTGCCGATGATCACTCGCACGTTGGAGCCCGACAGCGAGGCGCGCATCACGCTCGGTCTCTGCTCGTTCCAGTTGGTCCAGAACATGAGGCTGCAACATCGGGCACAGTTAACGGAACAACGCAGGGGTAACCCGTCAAACACAATGAACACTCGGGAACGCGAGTGTGTGGCAGCCCCAGGCGAAACAACAAATGCATTCGTTTTTCACAGCAGAATTTAAAACTATGTTCTGTCATCTACATTTTGTTCACCCAATAATGAAAATTTAGTGAGTGTTTAATTTTTTTCTATACAAATTACATCTTTGCACTGAGATCCATTTTTATTCACTTGAGGTCATACACTTTTTAGTTTTTGCTAGAGTAAAATAAAATATATTTTGTCATTAGCAATTATAAAATGTAAAAAAATGCATCACGAATACTGAGCACACAGATTAGTGGAACAGACTTACATTCAAGTATTTCTGTATGCCACCATTCATGAACCTGCCTATATTAATGCCCTACCATCCCTTATGCCATGATCTTGCCATGACTAATGTCATGACCCTGCCCAGCACGATGCCAGGATCGAGCCTGTCGGGCGTGCCGACCTCTCTATTGTGTGCACCGCGATCAGGAGCTCACTTGAGGCATTCGTCCATGGCAAAGGAACGTGGGTGGTCATCGGCAAACAAGGTGACGACAGTCTCACGCTTGAACGCTCCCGGCCGGGACTGATCCAGTGAATGACGCATGATGGTGGATGTGGTGTAGCTGGTCCAGTAGAGCGCATCCCAGCCCTGGTGGTATGCTAGCCCTTCCACCGAGCCAACGTCTGCCAAGAAGTGACGCCAAAATCACATAAAGAGGCACAAAAACATACATATATTGCATTGTACTGTGGAGGTCACACCAACTGTTGAGGACCGAGTTCCGTTAGCAACCACCTATCAAGGACCGCATATTCACCTTTAACTACTTTGTGGTGATATTTACACACGGCACGAGGTACTCACTTAGGGAAGGCTAAACTAGGAGAGGACGTGGGACTGCACTTACATATTACTCCCAACCCATGTTAGCCATTTCGGGACTAAACTTATAAGCAGGCACACACAAGCAAGTGCTCATATATTCATGCACATAGTTGGAAATAACGATCCGTAGACCCTCAAACTAAATTGGGTTGGCATCAGAAAAGGCATCTGGCCGTAGAATTCTGCTCCAATACCACCACCATTGGGGGGCAAGTTGTCAACCAGCATAATCCAGGATGCCGGCCGCTTAAACTGGCACCAACAACAGATTCACTTAAAGCACCAAACCACAAGAGAAGCCGACAACAAAGAGCGTGGCCCCCTTCAGCCCACAACCACAGGAGCTGCTAGAACACGCGGTGTCAGAGAGCACCTCGTCTGGGTGGCATCGTGCCAGTGTCGCCACACCTTACTGTTCAATCATGGTATCAGGTGCTTTTTACTGCGATTGAAATAGTATGCGATGTGATTAAATTGTCGTCATTATTGTTTTCATATTAGTATAACATTATTAGGATTGCTCATTGTAATCTAAACTGAATCTTGTGAGTGAGGCATCTTAGGAGGCATAGAAAAAGTTGTTATATCTCATCTCATTGTCTGAAACCGCTTAGTCCTATACAGGGTCACGGTGAAGCCGGAGTCTATCCCGGCAGACACAGGGCGCAAGGCAAGGATATACCGACGATGGGACGCCAGTCCATCGCCGAAGTTGTTATATCCCTCAGCTAAAATAAATCACAGTATACTAAACACTGCACTTCGCCTCCACTTAAGACACTTGAGTATATATTCATACGGCACAGACACCAAGTGCAGACATCAACAAAAATTAATATAAAGAAATGAGCAACCAGAGGGGAGCGGGAAGTTGTAAGCCATCAACCAGGGGGAACTGGACAGATTACTTAAGTAATATATTGGCTGCGCTTGGGACTTAATTTGACAAAAAACGAAACAACACTGATCACTACTATACTTTCGCTTTTGTCTGAAAGATATAAAACATGACATCTCGCTCAAGCTCTGGCAGTGTCTGTCAAGGAACAATTGCATCTGGAGTCCTTAGAATCTCTCTGTTTTCATCACCCAATTATAACTGGTGAAATTAGATGAGCTTTTGAACTATTATCCAATCATATTTCTCAGCTATTGTGTAGCCTCATAAACATGTTAAATTTAACCCATGGCCCATAAAAGAAACCTTTTTGAAATGTATTCTCACGATCGTATGCATTTCACTCCATTTAAATCCCATTTACGGTACGGATTTCCTTACATTAAATTAAGTTAAAAGTTTTGAAGTCAGAAAATAATGTAAATACAAAAGTGAACAGACAAGGCATTTTATTTTCCATTAACAATGTTCTCCAGCGATTTGGCTGAGATTAAGAAGCCTTTGCATTTGAAAGGAATGCTAACAGCAGCAATTGAGCTTCAATGAAAACAAAAATATTCGTATTCCCAGGACCGACTCAATTATTGTTACCAACTCTATTGAGATGCTAACAAAACAGGGCCCGTGTCAAACATTCTTTGAATTTATAAGGTGAAAAAAACGGGGGCGTGTGGCTGCGTTGCCAAAGCTGGGGACTGGTACGGAGCTCCCCCAGAGGGAATGGATGACTTATTAAATCCTGTTACATGTGACCACCTCCTGCTACAAAATAAAACAGAAGTGAACATCAGCCAGTGATGTGGAATTGAACAACAATCCCCGAGTATTGGTCGGGCTGTTGAAGTGCGCGCCAGGTTGACAGACGTCATATTTCTCTGGGAACCTTACATTATTTATGAGCAGCCAAATCAGATAGACACCAAAGTAAAACGTTGGAAGGATTTGCATTGAGCTCTGTCCTCCAGGAGAAACTACCGGACGCCGGTAGTCAGGCTCTAAAGATGAAATGTAGCTTCGCGGGCATACAGGTTACTTATCAAAGGGAAAAATAAACACAGGAGTTCATGTTTATGGATACAACCAGCTTGCAATACGGCTGTAAAAGGGGCCATAGTTCACAATTTTAGTCTTGGCCAGTGGTGGGTGGACGAAGTGGAACCCGAGCCGAGTCAGCAGAGCACCAAGGATCTCACCACTCGCTCGATGCATGGGCAGCTCCGTGGGAAGCCACCGGCGAGAAAACGGTGATGATCACCAGCACCGTTAAGAACCGGAGTTAAGCGAAACGGCCAACTGACTGAAGAAGACGATGGAAGGAACCAAAACGGTCGCGGTGTCAGACGTTACCACATCGGCGCCGGAATCCACAAACACGACGACGGAATCCACGGTGATGTCCAGTGACACGTTATCGTGGAGCACTATAGTGATCCCCACACTGGACACAGTGATCCTCGTGAGCGGGATGGTGGGCCATGCGATGGTCGTCATTATCCTGTCGTGCAAGCGCCGGCGGGGGCGCAAGAGTCGCACCGACACGCTGCTTCTAAGCCTAAGTGTCGCCGATCTGCTCCAGCTTGCCTGCCTGCCCTTCAACTCCGCATCCATCATCCTGCACGAGTGGATCTTCGGTACGATGCTCTGCAAGGTGCTCAGCTTCCTGGCCACAGCGTGCACGTCCGCAAGCGTGTTCACGCTCACCGTGCTCTCGCTCAACCGGTGAGAACCTGTTCTGTACCTCTCTCTGGGCCTGTCGGGTGAACAAATGTGTGTATTTTCTTTCCTCGTATATCTTTTATTTCAACAACAAGCACACGAACACCGTGCGGGTGTACAGCAAATTCAAACAACAGTAAAGGCTTCCCCTCCCCGCTTTTCATAGTCCTCTCCCACATTCCCTTAATTGTACACTTTTTTTTAATTCAGATTTTAACCTCTCTCAAACATCTAAACTCAATAAGAATCGAGAACAGAGTTGGATTTGTCGACCCAATTTTTCCCTTTGTTTCTTCTGGAAGATGGGGGACGCGCCAATATTTTTGTTTGTGGATTTTCTGCACAAATAAAAAGGACATTCGACATATTCCAACTCGTGTTATGAATAAAATGCCTTTGGGACATTTGGGTGAAAGGAGCTTTAAAAATGTAAATTATTATTACATATGAGAAGAGGTATTTTACGGAGATGAAAAACCTATACCAGTCCAAGTCATGGGCGGCACGGTGGCCCAGTGGTTAGCGCTGTCGCCTCACAGCAAGAAGGTCCCGGGTTCGAATCTCTCGGCTCGGGTGCCTTTCTGTGTGGAGTTTGCATGCTCTCCCCGTGTCCGCGTGGGTTTTCGCCGGGCACTCCGGTTTCCTCCCACAGTCCAAAAAGCATGCTGCTACATAGGTTAATTGGCTCGCAGGCTAAATTGCCCCGCAGTGCCCGGCGATGGACTGGCGTCCTATCGTCGGTATATCCTTGCCTTGCGCCCTGTGTCTGCCGGGATAGGCTCCGGCTTCACCGTGACCCTGTATAGGACTAAGCGGTTTCAGACAATGAGATGAGTCCAAGTCATTGGAATGTGGATTTTTCAGCAATGGCGTGGGGCAGCCAAAATGACTACAGCGACCCCATAGACAATTTAAGTAGCGCGACTGTTTACGATTGTGCGACGGCGCGACCGTGCTGACGGCCAACGATTTTGCAGGTACGTGACGGTGGTCCACACGAGCTGGGCATACCGTCTCTCCCACTCGTGGGCCACGGACTTCACCATGCTCACTTGCATATGGCTGCCAGCGCTGCTGGTCGCGCTGCCGCAGCCCATCTACAATAGGATGCATGTCGAGCCGCTCTACTGCTTGGCAGTCCACATGGTGGACAACAGCAGTAGCCACATCGCCTACGCCTCCATCCTGTTCATCAGTTGCTTTGTTCTCCCATTGCTCATCATCAGCTTCGCCTACTGCCGCCTCGTCTGCTATGTGAGCGAGCGCCGGCGCAGCCGCATGGGCGATCCGCGGGCGCCGCGAGGCCCGGCTTTCGACAACTACAACCAGCGGCTCACGGTCACCGTCGTCCTGCTGGTGGTGGCCTTTGTGGTGTGCTGGCTGCCATCTTACGTGGTCATGTACATGACGGCACTGGGTAAGCAGTCGCAGCTCAACTTCTGGATATTCATGTGGGTCCGCTCGATGTCCTTAGCCAGCCTCATGGTCAACCCCTTCATCTATGCATTCCTGTCCAAGGAGTTCCGCAGGGACCTGCAGGAGGTGTTCAAGTGCAACAGGAGGTGCTGCTGGGTTCCAAGGGGGAGCGATGCCAAAGTTAACCCCTGCCCACACACGAACATTTGCGGTGACCTGGCCTAACAATGGCTGTGGGTTGCAGGGTCTCGCGATTTTAAAAGAGCGGCTGCTCTGATTAATACTGCAGCCACACTAAAACGCTCCGTCAGAAAAATGTGCAGTCTGCTTCTCAGTATTACATTGAAGACCCTATGACGGCATCTGCCAGGGTAGGCCGTTGTATGCCAGTGATATAATAACAATAATTTTGCATTTATAACGCGCACATATTCATTCACTGTCGAAAGTTCATTCGACAGAACGACTCGGAGACGCGAGGAAAGCACAGAGGCGGAGGAGGCAGCCAGGCGGATTGCCGGCACCATATTGCCACACACTGCTTCCTATAAATGAGGATGTCATCGGTAAATTAATTAATGAGTTTTTTTTTTTTAAGTTGCGGGAGGAAACCGGAGAGCCCGGAGGAAACCCACGCAGAACAGGGGGAGAATATACAAACGCCACACAGAAAGGTGCTCAAGGCAGGGATCGAACCTGCTCGGGCAAGACGATTCTTTCTGTGAGGTGCAGATGTTACCACTTGCGCCACGCAAGTGGTAACTTGCGTGGCGGAACGCTTTGGAAAGCAATTCCCATGAATCGAGCTGTAACAAACCTACATCAGTTTATTGTTCAAATTTGTAAATTAAAGTATCTGCAATTACTCAGTTGAAATATACAAAGCAATCACCATCACCTTCTGAAGAAAAAATACTTGGCAGGGTCTTCCTCTAAACAATTGATGAGGTTCAATTAAGGTAACCCTGGGTAGAGATCTGCGACCATAATTAATAACAATAATAACGTCGAGTCGAAAACCAGGTAGTAATTCTCAATTGCGACCACAGAATTTAGGCAGAAATGTTACAAGTTATTTATGCTCCCGTTTAGCCACGCACGCTTGAAGTGCCATCAGTTGAGGGCATGGACGGGGCCTGCGGTGCAGACTAATTACAGGCTCATAATGGCAGAAAATTGAACAGAAAGACTGCTGGCTCTATTTTGCCAGAAGAAAAAATGTCCAAACGATATTTTAGGCATTTAAATGAGACAGGACATTTTCTCGGAGTGAGGATTGTTTATCTCCTGAAAAACTGCCTGACAACGTCGTTGGAGCCAATGCTGCTGCCAATAAACCCATAAACCAGACGTCTTCAGGGCAATCTGCAAATGCTCTGCCTCAATGAAACGAACATTCCGGCAATTCATTAAATGAGTTGGCTTTAGGCTTGATGACGGTGTTCAAAACAGCAGCATTGAAATTCACCGACGTGAAAATAATGATCCATCACATATTGTAAAGTGCAGGTGTTTACACAATTCTGCATCAGTAATAGTACTGGCAGAAGACACACAGACGCAAATGCGCACACAGACATGCATAAAAACTCATCTCATCTCATTATCTGAAACCGCTTAATCCTATATAGGGTCACGGTGAAGCCGGAGCCTATCCCGGAAACATAGGGCGTAAGGCAGGAAT
>JAZEWT010000003.1:15637535-15660816 GCA_036362905.1 Mordacia mordax
TCCGGGATAGGCTCCGGCTCACCGTGACCCTATATAGGATTAAGCGGTTTCAGATAATGAGATGAGATGAGACCATGAGTATTCACATAGACTCAAAGAACCCCTTCATAGCTATAACAGACTGGAGAATCAAGTGCTGTTAGCAAGAACCTATGATGACCAGCGTAGCACACGAGGGGGTGAGTAGCTAGCACCATGCTCGGCCACCTTCGTCATCCTAATGGCAATGTTTACACACTGCACCAGCTATTCATTTAAGGCCGAGTCAACCAAGGGAGTACAAGGAGAGGTTTGTAAAATTGTCACAGGTGTAAGTTGTGAGAATCAACTTCAGTTGGCAGTTTCATAGCTAAGTGCACTTACCTTCATACGAGCATTAAACACAAATATCCTCCACATAGCCTTAACATAAAAACTCCTGCCTGAGGCAGTTCGATTCCTGCCTTGGGCGTCTCTTTGTGTGCCGTTTGTGTGTTCTTCCTCTGTTCTGCATTGTTTTCCTCCGGACTCTCCAGTTTTCTCTCACAACTAAAAATATCTTCTTTAATTTATTGGATGATAACATCATAACGTAGCTTGCAGTGACTGCCGGGTTGGCACCGGCTGACTGCGTGGCTGACTCCCCTGTGCAGGTTGCCTCGTGCCTCGAAGTCATTCTCTCTTAGAATGAATACCGTCTAAGTTTAATGAATATGTGTGCATTATAAATTGTATTTATTATTATGAACAGAATGTGGGGTCAGGTGCTTTAAAGGAGTAGCACTATGAAGGGCAGCATGGTACACGACGGGGGATTAGATCAGGGGGTGGCTAACACCTCAAGAGTACAGGCAGAGAGACAGCATCGAGCATCACGTACCTGTCGGCTGGCGCGACGGGTGGAACACCTGCAAGTCGAAGGGCTGCACGTTGGAGGGCTGCAGCACGGTCACATTGTGGCCCGTCCACTTGTTGGCATGCATCAGCGTGTTGGTGCGCCAGTCGGACCAGAACACCTCTCCGCCGAACACGGTGATGGCGAATGGGTGCGAGAGGAACTCGTGGCCACGCAGCACCTCGATGAGCGCTGTGCCATCGTACAGCACCGAGTAGATGGCATCGGAGCTGCACGCGCCACACGCCCACATCAACACACGTAGACCAATGCTCTTATAACCGTTACATTTTTACAAACGATTTTCGCGCATGGATTGCAACCGGCTAGACGTGGAATGCTCTGCATGCTGCGATGAACCCCAGGGTCTCCCTTATTGAACTGGTCTGAAGTCTAGATATCCTGCTTGGGTCTCCTTTGGTAAAGAGGTCTGGATTCCAGCACTTTAATTCGTAATTCCCCTGATGAGCAGGTCTGAAGACCAGCACTCCTCTAAATGTCTCCCTTGGTGAACAGATCTGGGGAGAGATTCCAGAGAAATAAAAATCCAAAGACCCTCTGACCAAAGGAGTTTTGCGTCAGGAAGGGCATTTAGCTATATATTTTTGGTCAAATAACTCTACCATAAGGGGGTAACCAGCCAACCCAGGTCAAGCTGGATACCGTCCATTGAGACTGGTAACAAATATAAACAATATACAGGGAGCAACGACCATTTTGGTAATGCAGGTCACTCTTGCGAATGAGACTCATCCTTGTGTCTTGAGTTGTCACAAGTGGTAGTTTCCAGTTAAAACGGCCGCTATCCAGATTGAACTGGATTGGACAGTTGCCCCATAATGTTGGGGGCTTTGGAGCAGAATTTCACAGCCAGACGCCTTTTCTGATACCAAGCACCGATAGTCGGATGGTCTGTCGATCGTTATTTGTGTGGAACCCCCCCGCACAACTTGTTTACCAAGTGAGATCCGAGCAAAAGTGCTAGAAACTAGTTAACGAAGCTTTGGAGTTCACTGGAACACACAACCCCTCTACCACAAATATGCTTACAAATCAGGAGGAATGTCTTTTGAGTTTTTATCTGATGAATAAAATTTGTTCGAAACTGTGTCCTAAATTTGATTGCGTTGCACTGTACTATAACTCTCAGCACGCAATTGGAAGGGTGTCAGCAATAGATGTCTAACAAGATGAAATTATCTCTGATACCAAATAATGGAGAAATATGTCAGTGTGGCCCAGGAATGATAGTCGATATAAGCACTGTAAAGGAGAGAAAAGGCTTTAACCATTTGTAAAAAATAGAAAAGGTTTTAACCATCCACTGGAACTTTAAATTAGGCAGCGGTAACGCGATTGGTATGAGCTGACTGTACATTTAATGTACCGTATAGTGTTTTAAATTTCACAGAGCAGTACAGCGGCCAAACAGTGAACAAAAAAGCATCCAATTTTAAAGCTAGCTTTCCAGCAAACGCCCACTGCCAACCATTATTCAAGCCAACCAGACAGCTCAATTGTAACATCCATTATAATTAATTATAATTACTCTTTCGTGCTTTGTTAAGCAAATTGGCTTTATTTTCCCATCAAGCAGTTCATCTGTTTGCCTTCATTTAATTACCGAAACATTTCTCGCGAGAATGGTGAATTCTCAAATGGATATCATTTTTACGACACAAAGAGAGTTGGATAGAACCTTTGCACCGGCAAGTGATACCACGGACATCCCTTTCAGCGGCACATCAACACATTAAGAGCCGTCGTACATCACTGTCCACCCACATCACCCCAGGGCCAGACTCATTCACCAAAAGTTAGTGTTTGTATAGGACACCGGCATTTAATCAGTGCAGTCTTACAGACTGGCTCACTCTTCTGGGGTGGCTAACACCACATTCATTTGTTAAGTACGGCAAGTTAGCAGATTTTTTGACTGATATAGACGCAGTGGCAAACACAGTGCGGGTACACAGACACACCTAGCGTGCTACATCAGCACGTGTCCAGTGCCAAGAGATAAATGTGGTTCCTGCTCAACCCTTGAGAGGTTGTTGGGATAAGTGCTGTCAGCAATTACCTGTTAAGGCTGGACAGCACGTGACGCGCAGTGTGGCCAGTATAGCTGATGTTCCTAAATTAGGCTAGGAGTCTATTTAAACCTGGGTAAACCTGGAGGAGTCCCAGGACTGATTCAGATATTATGAGCAACTTATGTTAGCTTTAGCTGGGAATCGAAGTTGGGAGTTGAGTCGCTGAGTTTACAATCCGATGCCACTGATCGCAGCCACCACCCCCCCTTGCCGTTTCACCGCAAGAAGGTCCCGGGTTTGGTTCCCGGCTCGGGAGCCTTTCTGTGTGTAGTTTGCATATTCTGCCCTTGTCTTTATTGGTTTTACTGGGTACTCCATCATCATCGTTGTCAATACCCGCTTAATCCTGTACAGGGTCGCAGGGAGCTGGAGCCTATTTCGGCTGACAGAGGGTGAAAGATGGGGCAATACCCCTGATATGACCAGTCCACCGCAGGGCACTGGGAGTAATTAACCCAGCAGGCGAAATAATCTAAGTCTTTGGACGGTGGGCGGAAACCGGAACACCCAGCAAAAACTCAGATAACACGGGGAGAACAGGATAACTCCATACAGAAAGGCACCCAAGCTGGGAATTGAACCTGAAACCTTCTTGCTGTGAGGTAACAGCGCTACATGCTGCGCCTCCGAGATGCCTCTGTGTACTCCAGTATTTTTTCCCAAAGTCCAAAGACACGCTGCTGCCTAGGTTAGTTTGCCTGATGACTTAATTGCCCCCAGTGTCCTGCTTTGGACTGGCATATCATCATGGGCATATATCACTGCTTTGTGCCCAGTGTTTGCCGGAATATTACACCCCCCCCCCCTTCCACCTGTACTGTACTGAAGGCTTCAGCCACTTTCTCACCAGGATGCCATACTGGCCCACATTGGCTCATACCGGCTTACTTTTACCTACATCTGCCCAGCTGTGATTGCAAAGAGTGATTCGCGTTTGAAATGTTGCTAATGTCGCATTTGTTCCCTCGCAATGTGCAATATGCTGCCTATATATTTTTTTTTCTCTCCCATTGCAACGTTTAACTGTGTTTTTATATATTTGTTTAATTTTGTGCAATGCTGTGTGTAAATCGTTTTTGATGTTGTTAATGTATTATTATTATTTGTAACTCGCATGCTTGTTGAGTAACAGGAATCCCGTAGAGAGCTTGCAAGCTCACTGGGTATTTTTCTGCTGTAATAATAAACATCTACTTATCTATGCTCACCGGGCATCGATCCACATGAGGCGCTTCTCTAGGTAGTCGATGGTGAGGCCATTGGGCCAGCCGCCCCCGCCGGTCTCACGGTAGACGACGTGCCGGCCATTGCCGCTCATGGAGCATGCCTCGATTCGCGGGAACGTTGAGTCCCAGTCTGTCCAGAACATGATGCTGGTGACACGCGGGGGTGGGGCAGCGATAACAGGAGCCGAGATAAGGGCCAGGCTGAGAGTGAGAACACCGAAATACTGAAGATGCTCAAGATGGAAACGATCTACACAAGACATGCCATGTGGATGTTAATTCAATATGCTGAGGAGCTGAGAGTTAAACGCAAGTCATAATGGGCAGGATGGCAAGGTGCACTGGCAGGGGCCTTCCCGTTGCATCAATAACGCACTGTAGTGTGATATCACTCGAGTGAGAGACAGGTCATTGTTACAGATCTCGGCATATCAGCTTATCATGGCCTGAGGTTCATCTGCACACAGAACAAGCCTCTGCAGGCTGCAGTCAACGTGGGCCCTCCAATAATGACCTTGCCGTGAGTTGTGGATAGTCTATGAAGAAGTAGACCTCAATGCGTAATACAAAACACAATAAAGAGTAGCTCTTGGGGCCGATTCCCTTACATCGAGCTGTGAAAACCTGCATCAATACAATGAAAAAAATACAATAGGTTTTATTTATCCACGAAATAATCAATGAGAGGTACATTTTTGAAAATTGCTTGCTAAAGGTGTTCTTTTGGGATAGCTATGTCGAGTGCTCCCCCTCTCTTATTCGCGACCTTTGCAATACCTTCTCTCTTCCCAGGTCTTTCCCATGTTCCCATGAGTCCTTCGCTAGTATCTCCGAGGGTCCATTGTCTTTTTCACGCCATGCGATGTATGTGTTGCCTGCTCTCCTGCGTTGGTCAGTTCGGACGTTTGTTGCATCCTAGTAATCCTGCATCCAGAGCTTGCAAGATCACTGGGTATGTTCTCCTGTATTAATGAACATCTATCTATCTCATGAATGTCAATGTCTTGCCCACCTCCTGTAATATCTGGAATGCCTGCCAAGTTGTTTATGAGACTGGATTTTTTTTGGTTGTGTTTAGAAGTTGTTAAAGCGTCTGTTAAAAGTCCTATATCTACTATTACCCAGATTTAAGTTTTTTAAAGCTAGTTACTGTTAATTTTAAAACAAGTTTCCACGTGTGGATAAGTTTTACTGTCATTTCTTACTTGCGATGTCTGCTTTTTAGTGTCTTGTGAATCCCTATTGCTTCACGGATCAATCTTGGACCTTTCTGGCAGATTGCAGCCAGCACATGCCAATTAATAGTAAACAGCTCCCAAAAATAACTTCAGGTAACAGTAGAAAGTTCGCATTGAAACACAACCAATAAAATCCAGCCTTGTAAACAACTCGGCAAACATTCAGACATAACAGAAGGTGGGGAAAAACAATGGACCCCAGCAGATACTCGCAAAGGACTCAAGGGAACGTCGGAGAGACCTGGGAAGACAACATATAGTGCACCACACTCTTCTTCACTCACTCTCAGACCGTCTGAGGATGCCTCCAAGTGGGAGGCGAAACATTGTGAAGTAGAGAGGGGGAGCGCTCGACACGGCTATCCCTGAAAGAAAAAACAGCTTTGGATAGCAATTCTCATAAATCGAGCTGTGAAAACCTGTACATAAACAAGATGTAAATAATCCAGACAAGAAGGGGTTTACGGATCAAACGAAGGCGCTGAAAAGACGACAGTTCCGTTTAAGTCAGAATAGGCTTCAAGGACATGGGACGAAACGTCAGCCAAGCATCACAGCACGAGTTCGGGGTGCAAAGGCAGAGGCCTTACCCGTGACGAGGATCCAGGGTGATGGCGCGTGGGTGCTCCAGACCGCCAGCCACCAGCGTGGTGCGCATGGTGCCATCGAGTCGCGCCACCTCAATTTGGTCCAGGTTGCTCTCCACCCAGTAGATGTTGTCGGCGATCCAGTCGACCGCGATGCCCTCGGGTGTTGCCAGGCCGTGCTGCACAACCACCTCCACGCTGCTGAGGTCTGTGTGCAATAGCATTCGATGATGGGGCCCCTGAGGTGGTGCAAGTGACATGAGATCTAAAGGTAAACGAAATCAAAGCATAGTGGATCACACGCTTCCAAATTAAAGCATGCGCCTGTACCAGATCACATTGGGTGCTCACAAGATCAATGAGACATGTTGTTTTTAAAACACGCTTCAAATACATTTGAAAGTGTGGTTGAAATGTACGGTTTGAAAATAAAAATACTGACAGTGCCTGGAATTCACGAGACAACACAATATAGTTCATTAATCAATGAAAAAAAACAACAATTGACGTTTTAAAAATGGTATACAATGGAGGAAAAAAATCAAAGCTATTCACACACAATCGCAAAACACAGGCACGTTGGGTTAAACCAATGCAAGAGATCTGTGTTTATGATGCAGCTGTAGTGCTACGGGCTGTGAGTGTATAGGGTATGTAGACGGAGAGGCCGCCCCTGAGGGAGTGGGACCTGTGTTTGAAGGCCGCTTGTCCTCTCCCTCTGCCAGGACCCAGGCTCCTGTACACGAGCACAACAAGCGAGGGTCACGTGGAATCGCACACAGCTGATTTACATTGATGTATCCGCTGCACGGTTTCCCCTCTCGATTCTAACACTGGATGCCTCGCTTAAAATATGCAAACAAGTCAGAGCAACGCTTCTCCTTACTTCAAGTGTTGGCCAGTTTATTATTCATGTCTGATTGCAGCCTGCAGCCACTGGTGGAAAAACCGTATCCTTATGACAGTGGTCAGTCTCTAGAAGGAAGCTACTGCTTGAGGGTTGATTAGCTGTTGACCCCCAACCACCAGCTCATTATAACACAAATGGGGCTCTGCATTATTCAATCTCAGAACAACGAATCGGAGAACGCAGAAGCCATCCAATTTTATGGTGGAATTATGCACACATATACGTGCATTATGTAAATGTATGCACAAGTAATGATAGCAATTATTTATACATTAGCTATAGGCCCTGCTTGCTGGGTGCACTGATTATGTTTGATCCATTTTGGCTGCTCACAGCATTTATTGTGAGATTTGCAGAAATGACTGTGGCAACATTCGTCACCGTGTAAGCGGCACCCAGTCATGTTCAGTTCCCATTCCCTAAACTCCATCACTAAGGAAACATTTACTCATGGAGCAGGTTCCTCCTCCTCCTCATGCTTTGAAAAAATTATAACCTAAACTAAAAATGGCTTTCCATACCTATTATTTCAGGATAGCGGTGTTAAATGTTCCTCTTCTCCTTTGTGATGTTTTGCTCTCACGTTGGAGGGATCATCAGGCATGCTATATATGATGCCTGATGATCCCTCCAACGTGAGAAGTAACACTCGATGTGGTTATCCCTGAAAGAACAGCTATGAAGAGCAATTCTCATATATCGAGCCTCAAACGTAATTAAACTATTGTAATTACCATCCAATGCGCACTGAGCTATTAGTTATTTTTCAAAGGCGAGTTGGTCACATATGAGAGCTCATAGAAGTGGCTTACGTTATCATCAACTTTGGGAATTTATAGTAGCCAAATAATCTAGGGCGGCATGGTGGTCCAGTGGGTAGCGCTGTCGCCCCACAGCAAGAAGGGCCCGGGTTCGAATCTCGGCTCGGGTGCCCTTCTGTGTGGATATTGTATGTTCTCTCCGTGTCCGCGTGGGTTTCCGCCGGGCACTCCGGTTTCCTCCCACAGTCCAAAAAACATGCTGCTGCATAGCTTAATTGGCTTGCAGACTAAATTGTCCGCAGTGCCCTGTGATGGACTGGCGTTCAATCGTGGGCATATCCCTGCCTTGCGCCCTGTGTTTGCCGGGATAGGCTCCAGATCACTGCGACCCTGTACAGGACTAAGCGGTTTCTGGCAATGAGATGAGAAATAACCTAAACGAGTGTTTCTAAAATGGAGGGAATAAACCGGAGGCCCTGGAGAAAAATCCTGGAATCAAGGTAATATCCAAGATCTGCGAGCGACAATTCTTAATGAACAGAACAAATAATAAAAGTCGGAATTTTCGTCCCATTTGCACCGCCGCGCAGCCAAATTACCGCCGCATACGCGTCACCGCCAGGGTTCGGTTCCCGGCCAAGGTCGCTCACCGCCACTGTAGGCGAGCTTTCCACGGTAGATCTTGTCGTCCACCACGTCGGTCCAGTAGAGGGTGCTCTGACCGAAGTGGAAGTCGATGGCGATGGCATTGCGCAGGCTCGGCACCAGCACGTTGTAGTCACGGCTGTGCAGATCGATCCTGCGGATCTCGTGGCGCGTGGAGAAGACGATGAACGGCACGAACGGATCTGTAATCGTAATAATAGTTGCACTTCTAGAGCGCTTTTCACCCGAGGGTCACAGAGCGCTGTTCAGAGCTGTGGAGAGAACGGCACGTCAGCAACAACATCAGAGTAGATCAAGCAAAGTAAAATAATAAAAATAATTGCACTTCTAGGGCGCTTTGCACCCGAAGGTCACAAAGCGGGGCACAATGCTGCGGAGAGAACGGCACGTCAGCAACAACAACGACATAAGAACAGCAAATCTGAGCTGTGGAGAGAACGGCAAGTTAAAAAAAAAACATCAGGACAGTTCAACTGGAAGTCAAATCGTGGCAATAAATTATAGAAGGTAAAAAAATAATGACTATAACTAATGACTATAAATCATAAAAAAATGACTATATAAAACAATGGACATAAAATAGGAGATACAATAATTGTTGCACAAATAAAAAAAAGGAATAAGTGTTCCTGAGCAGGCGCAGGTCAAAAGCGAGCCATCATCCAAGCACAACAGTGAGCAGCATCAATAGTCCTAGCCAAAGGTAGCCACGCGGTAAGCCGGCGCCAACACTAGCCAGATACAGCTGCGTCCTCTATATGTTAAGATGTTATCTGCTGTAGTGCAGAATTGTAGCGCCTGAGCTCAATAATCTGTAGCCGCAGCACGGGATAAAGCAGGGCTTCTCAATGTTTTGCACTTCAAAACCCACTTGGCTCACTTGGGTCTGGTATCCACAGATCACTAGGCAGTGCTTGTGGCCCACTGATAGGTCACGACCCACTAGCTGAGAATTGCGCGTTTAAAGCACTATCGATATATAATCGAGCAATTGTTTTATGCACGTAAGTACTGAGGGTACTGGATTTGAATCTTTCACAAGCACAATACAGAGGATCTCATCTCATCTCATTATCTGAAACCGCTTAATCCTATATAGGGTCACGGTGAGCCGGAGCCTATCCCGGAAACACAGGGCGTAAGGCAGGAATACACCCGATGAAGGGACGCCAGTCCATCACCGCAATACAGAGGATTTCATGTCTTATTTTAGCTTTTATTTCGACTTGTTGATTACGTTTCGGATACGTTATACTATTTTAACAACTTTGAATGTCCACTTTTACTCTTAAGAGCTCCTCTACATTTATGCAGGAAGAAAAATGCGCGTAAAAGCAGTCGTGTTGGCAGAAAACATCATTAACAAGAGAAACCAGAAGACACGGCAGATGCGCCAGTGGGTGGGGTACTCAGAGTAACAACAGCTACAATACCAACTAAATTTTAAATGATTAAAATTTACACACACGTACGCTTATTCGATTAGAGTTGGCAAACATTGACGCATGTTGAAGTCATTGTAATGAAAGCAGTCGAAACGACCAGGCCTCATGTTAACGTTCCTCTCCTATGTGATCCCGCAACTGTCTTGTGCATCATCCTTTAAGCTCTGCTGGTGGAGTCTCAACAACACCATCGACGTTCAGGACCTCTCTTCAGTCCTGGAGCCACACTCCGTCTTGGCAGCCTGCTTCTCCTCGATTCTATATTAATAGTTGCATTTCTGGAACGCTTTTCACCCGAGGGTCACAAAGCGCCGACCCATCGCGACCTCTCCTGAAGTCTGCAATGCTCGATATCTAGGTCGTATTTTACACACTCACCGATGGCTACACTTATTTTTCGGAAAGGAAACAAGGAGCAAAGTGTTAGGCTGGAGTAACGCAGTGGTGACATCTGCACCTCACGGAGTGAAAGTCCTGCCCAAGGCATTTCGATTCCTGCTTCGGGCACCATTCTGTGTGACCATTGTGTGTTCTCTCTTTTTCTGTGCAGGGGTGTCACAGTCAGCCATGGCTGCAGGACAGGAGTGAGCAATATTAGGAAGATGTTTGATGTGGGATCGCAAGGTGTGTGATCGCCCTGGGGCTCGTCGTGGCGGCTGAACACAGGAAGGAGACACAAGGCTATGGTGCCCAGCCTCACACGCATGACAGGCTAGGTGCATTTCGAGGAGTCACTCGAGGTCATTGTGGAGATCGTAAACATCACGTGGGTCGGAGAGCGACGGGGAGCAAGCGAGTCGCGCAGACGCTGCGGATTGGAGGAGACATCATAAACAGCACGTGTGGGAGAAGAGTAGTAAACTGTGTAGCGCACTGTGAAGAGATCTATAACTGTGTGCGCGCAAGCGCAAGGTGTGTTCTCTGGGGAATTGGTGTGGGGGGTAGCACAGCAAGTAGGTCAGCAAGGTTACGCATGGGCGCAATGAACGCGTGGGAGGTTGGCGTCAATGCGTGGAGTTACTCCGGTCGTTAAGTTATATTAGTTAATAAAGCATCGAAAACCCAGAAGTCTCTGCTCATCTGTCGCTGGCTGGGTGAACGCGTTGTGGAGTTAGTGCTGGTGTCGCCGTGGTGTTGGCCACTGAAGGCATCAGAAGCCTGCGCCACATGGCCGCACGCGCACATAGGAACCCGGGTGCCTCTTGGGAGATGCGATGAGTTCGACTCTGCACGAGAGGGTTCTCCGTTGGGCACCACAAGTGTGAGACTCAGCCAGATGACTCTGGGCAGTAAACACAGCATCATTGTAATAGGCCCAACAAGCCGATTCTGTAACTCGCGTCACCGTTAAAATCATACATACCGTCGCCCGCCGCATATTGTCCACTCGCATGAATAAACCAATGATGAACCTAAACGTTTCACCGTTCAAATTTAACTCGCTGCCGTGCCATTACCGATAACCTACAACCCACGCGTTTGTGTGCCTGTGGGGGAGCGGTGGCACAGCGGTTAGCGCGCTGAGCTACAAACCCGGTGGCCCGAGTTCGAATCCCACTCACGGCCAACACCATGACGATTTTCCGAACTGGTCCTAGGTCTCCCCTAGGTTGACTCAGCCTCAAATGAGTACCTGGTGCAATGTGAAAATATTGCTACTAGGGAGACAAAGGCGGCCGGGAGTGGTGCTGGTCACCCACCCCTCGTGTGCCGTGTTGACCTTCATAGGTGCTCGCTAACGGCACTTGACCCTACAGTCTGTGAAGAACTCTCTTTGTGTGTGCCGTTGGAGAGACAAGGAGGACTGCTCACTTTCGTTTGCTCTACTGGAGCCGCAACAGCAGCAGATCTCCACACTGACATGGAGCTCGTAACAACGAATATTGTTAATGTCGATGATTTGCCATTCTCTACGCAGCTCTGTAGAGCGCTTTGTGACCCCCGTGTGAAAAGTGCTATAGAAGTGCAATTATTATTATTATGACAGCACCAGTCCTCACGCGGTGGTGTGTGTGTGTGTGCACTCCCAGCATCGAGGGATGCGGAGTCTCTGCCGTGGCATGATCGATGGCACTGTCTCGAGGCGGCAAGCCAAAAAAGTGTTTGCGGTACCTTCACTCTGCCTGTGGGTTTCCTTCAAAGTCTGTGTTTTCTGCCCATAACTAAAAAACACTCATTAATTGACATACCATTCAAATATAATAGACGCAGTTGTGTGGGGGGTTGGCACCAGCTTACTACGTGACTGCCTGCCATCTACCTCTCCGCGGTTTCCTGCAGCATATCTCTGGATAGGCACTATAGAAATGTAACAATACTAATAAAGCAATTGCTGTTCAAATGAGGATTTTAGCAGTGGTAATCTCTTATTTACAGCCTTGAGCCAGCAGTGTAATTTCCACATTCCTATAACGGGGGCAACCGCTATATGCTTTAACCACAACCTGGTACTCATTACAGTAACTTCACAAGTACAATTGGACACATTCTCATTGCAAGCTGCTAACTATGACACTGTCACCTGGCAGTGCTCACTGAGCAAGTGGTGCAAATCCCCCATTTCCTACCACAAGGTGCAGTACCTGCAAAGGACAATTACGCGCAACGGTAAAACAGACGTGCTAAGCAGGAGAGCATGCGTCAATGACTGCACGAGTGTGGGTGTCTGACCTGTGCTACGGCAATTCCTTCCGTCCGGCATGAGCCTCCAGCCATCGTAGCATCCGCATTTTATGATGCCCTTATTCTGCTCACAGAGCTGGCTGCAGTGCAGGTGGCGTGTGCAGTCGTCCGTGAAGTTGCACGTTTTCCTGTCCGCTCCCAGCTGCATGCCCTTGGGACAAGAGCACACCAAGCCGTCCACCGGCGTGACCGTGCAGTTGTGGCTGCAGCCGCCATTGTCCGCCTCGCATTGGTCTGCGGGGCAAGGGGCAACAGATGCGGGAGAGTTGATGTACGAGAGAGAAAGCGAGCACCTGCGTAGCACAATCCACAGCACCACCAATGTCTTGGTCAATGAAGTCACGTCGCAATGTTTTTTTGTGTTTGTTTGGAGTCTGGTGCTCCTGCTAGGGTCTTCCTTAGTGAACTGGCATGGATGATAGCATTCCTGCTAAGGAGTGCGAGGAGATTCCAGACAAATAACGATCGGAAGACCCTCTGAATAGAAGCGGTTGGCGTCAGTAGGGACATCTGGCCATACAATTCCAATACCTCCCACCATTGGGGAGCAATGAGTTAACTCAAGTCAACCTGGACACCAGCTGTTGAAACCGGCAACAAGAGCGTCGAGGTGGCGCTCATCTGTTAACAGCTCTGAGCCATCGGGAAATCTGCACAGGAATGGCAGTGGCAAATCAATCCATAAGACGACCACTTCTGACCTCTCCAGGAGTGCTCATATGACAGAGAGATAGTGGGACGTGTCAACCCTCAATGAGATTTTGAACTTACGACTGTCTGACTGTAAGATGCTTAATCTACCGCTGAGCCTCCTGGTCTGAACTATGCAGGATACCTGCATATATTTGTTGTGTATGTTTTATATGCATTTCATAAATATTCTTTCGATCAATCAACATTCGTATAACTGCATTTTTTATTAATATTACATGATACCTTTACCAAGCAGTCCGTAAAAATTGCAACAAAGACAAACCGAGTCCTGTAAACTTTTTTAGACTAATCTAAATTCTACAATAAAAAACACTAACTTTTGCAATAAACATGATTCATACAAATAATGTCAGGCCTGTCTTTAAAAATATATTTTAAAGAAATTTTAATACATTTTAGATACATTTTGTCGTTGCGCTTCAGAGGTGTGGAAAACCACAGGGAAGCGTGAAGACAGCCTGACAAGGAGCTCGTATAAACAATTGCTAAAGCTCTGAAATCCTCTCTATATAAATGTTTTAAAGCCAATTTCTGAGTGTTTATACATTTGAGAGAAAGGGTGATAACGCAGAGAAAACACACACGTGTGCTGGAGGGGGGTGAACTCTATCGCCGTATAGATGGAAACAGATGGGCATTGCTCTAAAGAGCTGCTCTTTCGAGATAGTCGCGTTGAACATTCCTCGTCTCTCACCACAGTTATTCCGAAAGAGTAGCTCTTAAAAGCATTACTCGCACATCGAGTCGTGAAAACCTACACCAAACAGACACGAATTCACCAGCGTTTCCTGGCAAGCCATGGAATGGCGACCTCTGTGCGCACGTGAATGATGTTTTGATGACGCCTGTGTGGTCTGCCGAACCCTCGCGGACCGCCGTGCCAGATTTGTGGCGTGAACACGTGCACGCGTCTGCGGCACGTACCGCAGAGAAGGCTCTCGTCGGAGCCATCGGGACAGTCATTCTTCCCGTCGCACAGCCGCTTTGGTTCCAAGCAGATGGTGGAGTGATTGGCGCAAAGGAAGGATGGAGGCATGCAGGTTGTCGCACTGCAACCGGTCTCGTCAGAGTTGTCTTTGCAGTCGTTGGCACCGTCGCACACCCATGATTTCCTTATGCAGATGCCTGTTGTCACCGTAAAAAAAAAATACTGTTTTGATGCTGAGTTGGACTGCCAGGTAGAGGTGGTTGTATATATGCATGACACCACTCAAGATACCGGATCAGAAAACGTCATAAGTGAACACTTTTCCTGCACAGCACCAAGGGTTTTTCAGTCTTATGACAGCTTTTCCTCCACTTGTTGCTAATACCTGTGAAATGTCAGAGAGCCAGGAATACTCCGAAAAGGACATCACAAAGAAATCCAAGTCAAAGCGGTTCTGACAGCAGCAGAAAATGTTATCAACAGGACATCAGAAGAACATACTGCAAGCTTGGATCACGATCGTCCGAAGGATGGGTACTCTGCTAATGTTCACAAGGGCACCTCTGCGCACTGTGACACAAATCATCCGGTGAAGTTGATGGCTTTTATCCAGCAGCACATTTTAAAAAGGATGTCACCGTTATTGCCGCAGCATTGTCTACCAGTACGATAGGCTTCAAGCATTCATTAAGTAAACATATTTTTTTTGTAATATTATTATCATTTACAATTGTAGATAAATATGAGCAGTGGCATACATAATGATTGATGAGTACACATTAGTATGTAAAGAAAAATTTGTCTTTATATTAAAAGCACAAAAGGGTAGAAAACGTTCTGTGATAGATTTTGATATTTTACAGCTAATATCCACAGCGTGTTTCACTGCCCACTCTATTGATGGCTCTACAAAGGGAGCCTCAGACCTCCACATGACAAACACTGCTGCCATTTGTCAAACTAGGTGGACTTTAAGGCTGTCAAACATGTGAAAAGTGTCGAGGTCTCCCATAGCAGGTTGCGGAACAGACCCGGGAGCAACGGGTTGACCGACTTGCACAAAAGACAAAGATTCCTCCATAGAGCCTTCACAGACTGTCGAGTCAAGTGCTGTTAGTAAGCACCTATGAAGGCCAGCACGGCACACGAGGGGTTGGGCGATCGACTTGCACGCACCGCTGCTCACACACGTGAAGTGTGTGCCGGGGTGGCACGTCATTCTCTGCGTGTTGCACTCCTTCTCGTCGCTGGTGTCCAAGCAGTCGGCGTCTCCGTCGCAGCGCCAGCGCAGGGGAATGCAGTTCCCGAGCGACACGCAGCGGAACTCGTTGGAGCGGCACGCTTGCGTGGGCCGCGCCGCTGGGAGAAACACACGCACAGGCTGCATGCTGGAGGTGTTGTTGGGCGGGGTGGCGGTGGGGGCGACGGCACTTTTATATAAGATGTTTAAATGTTTGTTTTTACAGCATAACATCCAGTGAGTCTGCAAGCTGTGGATGCAGGATTCCTGCAATATGACAGATGTTCAAAGTGAAAAACGGGTCTGTGTCTGGTGGTAGAAAGTCCTGGCTCTTTTCACACAATGCCACATTCTGTACCAGTCTACTCGGTCACGGATTCACTGGCTGAGCAACTCAACATCAATACAGTCAAAATACAAAAATACATTTTAAACGCCTTTCAGCTAAGGATCTCCCGCATGTTGTAACATAGCTAAAGTAAAAAATGTGATAACTGAAAAGGTAGATAAAATGCAAAACTTAAATAAAGAAAACGACACCCCCAGCTAATAAGAGTCTATATACTTATAAAAATAAATTATAGCAGTAAAGTTCTTTAAGACCGACAACGCAAGGCACTGAACAGACAACACAGTACAATTATGACTTAAAATCTCATCTCATCTCATTATCTGAAACCGCTTAATCCTATATAGGGTCACGGTGAGCCGGAGCCTATCCCGGAAACACAGGGCGTAAGGCAGGAATACACCCGACGACGGGACGCTAGTCCATCGCCGATGACTTAAAATGTTTCAGTATATTCAAGCAACAAACAGGAAATATACCACCTTCATAGGCAAATGTGCCTTAACTTCTGCTCAAGTAATGTTGATGAAGGAAAAAATGGTGCATTGAAAGTACGGTTTCAAATGCACCATCATTAACAATCTGCTATGGCATTTTAAACTCTTGTTACAATAAATGGATATATCAAAATATGGTTGTTTGTGAATGATCTGTTTGAACATAGTTGGCTTCTTTTATTCAAAGGCTTTCGTGACCAATGTTATCGATGAAATCCATTTTTGGCTTAATTTGCTCATCAGCAGCATTGTATTAGAGAATCTCACATAGAACAGCGCAAACTAAAATACAGCAGCAGATTTAAAATTCCCGAATCTGTTAATGTGCGACTATGCTGCAGTTTTCAGCCATGCTTTTGTAGATCAACAGAAAAACACATACATATAAAATCCGAAGAAAATATTTCTAATAAAAATAAGCTTACATGTGCCAAACCTGTAGATATTGCCCTGTTTCAGCGTGAGACCAGCTGTCTGCTCTAAACAAGAGTTCATATTGAGTCAGCCGTTCTGGGATTGTAGAATGCAATTGGAGTGTCGCAGACCATCCCTACCCCTGCATTCATATACCACAAAGGCACGCTTGATACTGTCTTCAGGGCAGGAGAATCATCAGTCCTGAGCTGAAATTGCTAATCTCTGCAAGTGCATCGCTAGGTGGCTTGCATCAGCGCTCGCCATTACCACCCTGCAGATCCCCCCCAAACAAACAGAAGAAAAACAATTTCATCTTGCTTGCAATTTTGCATGGCATTAAAGCTTAGACATATGTTGCTTGTGGCCACTGTGGAATCCCAACTGGCACTTGGTGCCAAACATCACCTTTATTGAAAATCGTTATGAGCATGACCTGTCAATCATTGGGGACCAAAGCCTCATTTTCAGCAGCAGAGATTTTGGCTGCATTCCCCGTTCTATTACAGCCTATGCAATTCTTGTGCCCTCCTAAGCCATCTACATGACGTAAAGGCCCCGTAACCCGGGAGAGAAATAATTGGCCCATTAAATCAGTGAGAGCTGTAAATCTCCTCTTCCAGTATAGTCCCCACGCTACAAAATGTTCTGATCACCAGCAGTGCCAATGCTATGTCGAGTGACCCGGCGTTCCATTCAGACGTGCACGTGGTCATAAATCACACCTCACACTCTGAGCCCTTGAACCAAAAAACATCCAACGGCCTGTCGACAAATTCTTTTTTTTTACTTTACATTTAACAGCAACAAATGTACGTAAAGTTGTACTGAAACATGCATTTGCATTCAGATATTGTTTAATTGCCTAAAGATCCCTTCCACTCAAATTATTTTCAACAATGTCGAAGCAGGTTTTTTCACATGTCTCAGTGACCTCACAGTCAAGATTGATCTGAATCTGATGAAAAATATATCGTGGTCACACATACCCCAGCAAATATATATACATATATAGCCTGGTGGCTCGGTGGTAGAACGAGAGGCTCGCAATTGGAAGGTCACAAGTTTGAATTATAATTGGTAGTTAACTCAGTTTATCATCCCTCCGGGATCGATAAGATGAGTTCCACTTTGTGGAGAAGTGAACAGTGGTTGTCCTATGTATAATCTCATTTCTGCCACTGGAATGTGGAATCGGGGCTTTCGGCAGAAACTAGTACCATCTTAAAGCTTATTTTAGCAGGAAATAACTTTGCCTTGGCTTAGAGTAAATACAAGACAGCTCTGATTGCTGCCACAGTGGAACCCAGTGTGTCAGAATATCTGCGCCCAGCAGGCAATCACCTTGGCAGCTCAACCAATCCATGGCCTACTCACAATAATTAAGCCATCTGTAATTTTTTTTACATTCAGCAACGAAGCAAAAATTCTAAAATATTCCTATAAAAATGTTAGCATGCAGTAACAATTATTCATATCAATGTCCCTGAGCCACAGGTGAGAATAATACATTCCCATCGAAGGCCCCAGTCTATGACCACTATTGATGCCCCACGGATAGAAAGATAGATACAGTTTATTGTCATTCCATCCTCATACAATTATAGTACAGAGGAACGAAATTACGTTTCTCGTGGTTCTGGGTGCAAAAACTAAATCCAGTGTGGTAGTAATTTCATGTTGACTGATTCCAGTTCAAGTGCCCTTACGAGACAGCCATAAATAAATCATTGACCAGGTGCACTAAATGCCATGGATGTGGCAAACATCCAAATTCCCACGAGTGATCTTATGGATGAATTCCATAACTTCTACTAATGGACTTTCACCAACGGCAGCATTCGCAGGGTCCATTAAAGCTCAATAATTAGCTGTGATGAGCGATGATGACCCACAATCTATAGGTGATGTGAGAGCATTCACGGTCCACTATACTAAGTGTATGAGACTCTTAATGTCTGCTGCATAAACGGTGTGACACACACATGTTATATGCCTATCCAGTGTCACATTTAAACGCCTCCCTTTGACTGAACTTAGATGATCAGGTTTATTGCGTAATGTGTTAACCACTGTGCCACCGCTCTTCTCTGTATAATTAATTAACTGCAAATATATATTAATAAAATTGCGTCCTCCATTAAACATCCTCAGCATAACGAAAGCCACTTAACTGAGCCACATTCATATGTCAAGTGGTGAATTACAGACTGATCCTGGCAGTTTGTAGTGGCGTAAAGGGAGTGAACACCGGCATCTCCCGAAGACGCAGCAACAATGCGAACTTGATGAGACCCGTTTAACAATACGTCTCAATGTGACGTTCGCTAGCAACCACTGAACTCACAATAGTGCTCCGATGTTCCAATTAACTATAAGCCCCATGTTAGGGTTGATCGCTTCCTCTAAACGTATTGCTCGATATACGAAATGCCGTGGCACTGCCTAGTAAAGAGGATTTTCACAAAACGGAACCAACATACATACGTTTGTTGACCCATTCAAATGAAAATTGCAATGCACATTATCATGCACAACACCACAACACGCGCTGGGGCATCACAATGATGGGCACATATTTTCAAGGGTGAGAGTAAAACATTTTCAATCTAGAAAATTGTCATCAGCATGTATCTTCATCATCCTCATTCAGGCATTATTCAAGACAGGGTGTTGTGTGCAGTATTCTTAACCTGTTTAGTCTGTCTCATCACTACTTTTCTGTTCTAAAACCAAAATCCCTTCAGGTCCTACCTCGAAAACTACACCCATTTAGTCGCTAACTATGCACCACTTTATTTACATTTACAATACGCAGATTATTAAAATTAACAGTACACCTAGTTGGCCCATAAGAGGAATCATAATTGCGTAAGATTAAGTAATGCTTTGCATTAAATAAATAGGGATATGGCCTACAGCTGTGACATGGCCTCACCAGTTCGCGTTCGCTGCTTATTGCCGAGATTCACGGTTCATATCCAACGGCTGCACTGATTAAAACTGCAGGTGAATTAAACGTAGCAATACGCACCGTTTGCTTCAGAGTTGATATTGAAATCATTTTCAGGAGGGGGACAATGTGCACCAACACCATCATCCAGACTTGCCAAATCTGAAGAATTATTCACAAATTGCTGAATTGGAATCTACATAAAAATTTGAGGGGTGGCACGGTGGCCCAGTGGGTAGCGCTGTCGCCTCACAGCAAGAAGGTACCGGGTTCGAATCTCGGCTCGGGTGCCTTTCTATGTGGCGTTTGCATGTTCTCCCCGTGTCCATGTGAATTTTCACCGGGCACTCTGGTTTCCTCACACAGTCCCAAAAAACATGCTGATGCAAAGGTTAATTGGCTTGCAGACTAAATTGCCCTCAGTGCCCGGTGATGGACTGGCGCTCCATCGTGGGAATATTCCTGCCTTGCGCCCTGTGTCTGCCGGGATAGGCTCCGGCTCACCATGACCCTGTATAGGACTAAGTGGTGTCTGACAACGAGAAGAGATGAGATAAAAATCTGAAATGAAGCAAAACTTAAAAACCCCGCGTCTAATCGCCTCGGTATCGAGTGACACCAAGCCTGTGTTTACGTCACAGTTACGAGCATATATGCCAATAAAATATTACGCAATATAATTTGCCTCAGTATTATTGAGCTCCCTGAAATACGATTATCAAAATATCCAGTATTAACGTAATGTAGTGCCTGTCTCGGATTTTATGTTTGGAAATCGTTATTTTGTTCATTTTCCACAAGCAGAGAGTGTGAAAAACCCAGTGAGTTTTGTCAGCTCCATCTCACACTCTTCTCAGCCTTTCTACCCGCTACAGGAACTCAAATTAGGCTACAGAGTGGCTGAGGTGACAATGTGGTATGTGGCAGCTCTACGACATGAATACACTTTTGTTCGCGTGCTGTGCATTTGTAGGGAGAGTGACAGATTACAGTTTGAAGAGCGCTCGTAATGGCAAAACAATCTCTCAGAAATTGATGTTTTTTTTTATCGACAGTTCAGCGCCTCACTCACGGCCAATGCTACTGCTGGATGGAGTGGTGCAGCTCTGAACAAAGGCCTGTGGAACGCACAACGGGGCATTTCACATAGGTAGACCAGTACCAGCTGTCTTCCAGCAAAGATATTTTTTGCGTGTGTGACCAATATTAAATATTAAATGCATCCTTCCATTGTTTGGGATGAGAAGGCGGAAGAAACCGGCGGTAGGTGGAAGGTGGTGCGGGGAGGGGGCCACGTACTGATTCTAGCGCAGTTGGCACCAGATTCGTCGCTGGAGTCTTCACAGTCGTTGTCGCTGTCGCACACCCACTGCCTGGGGATGCAGCGCCCATTCTCGCACCTGAACTGCGACTCGGCGCATGTGGTGTTGCATCCGGCCTCGTCGCTGCCATCTCCACAGTCATTATCTGCCGTGATTGCGGCACAGAGGTAACGATGCCCCGTTTAGTCTCGCGGAGTGTAGGCATGGACATATGCTGTTGCAGCAAGCACGTTTCATGGTCAACATGACACACAATGAGGTGGTTTACTCGGAAGCGTGCATGATTGGCTGCCTTAAGTCTCCTGGCATTGGTAGTGGCACGCAGCAGCAGCAGGGACTGGTCTCAATCGGAGTTTCCCGAGGGGAGGTCCAGGATGGCTCGGAGATCATTTTTGACTCATGCTGAGAAAGCATAGCGGCCAACAATACCACTTCCCATAGATGCACGCGCCAGCGAGTGCACAGAGTAACACACGAGACACGTGACCACAATACACATGAACATCAAGGACACACGATCATGCATGTGCATGCACCCACAAACACAAATATATCAGAAAATACAGCAAATTTTTAACCGAAGTGTACAAGCTATAACATTGCAAAGATAGAATAACTGAAACTGGAGAACATGATTAAGATTCTGGATCATTTAAAACGTTGCTCTTGTTTGAATTTCCCATGTTTATTTGTTCCACTTCCAGTTATTAATATGATGTCACAGATTACGGAGAACTTGGGAGTTTATTATTACCGGTGTGTGCATGAATAATCCGCATATGGTTTAATAATTGTACGCAGAAATCACACCTGCTGTGCACAGTGTCGCTTAAGAAACACTAGCTGTAGCCATGGAAAATATCAGAAGTCTGCAACTGATATTGGATGCAGAGATCACACATTGAAAATATTTTAACAAGACCAAAATCTCCGGTGCTTCATTGGAGTTGTGAACTCAGAAGCAGTACTCTAGGTGAAATATGTAGTAAAAAATCGACAATTCATACGAGATGATTGTCTCGAAAAGCTGCTCACATGTTAGAGGCATCCTCAGGCGCCTGAGGATGCCTCTAACATGTGAGCTGAAACGTCGCGAGTAGAGTAGAGGAAACAAACGACGCGGCTGCCCCGAGAGAGCAGCTTTTCGAAGCAATCATCATGCATCGAGCCGTGAAAACCTACATCATTACAATTCATACGAGAGCTAGTTTTAATCACTGTATATTGATTATTGCTTTCGAAAGCTGATCTTTCAGGATAGCTGTGTCGAGTACTCCCCCTCTCTCCTTCGCGACATTTTGACTCCCACGTTGGAGGCTTTCTCTATAATCTGAGACTGTAGTCTCCGTACGCGTGAGGATGCCTCCAACGTGGGAGTCATCGACACGGCTATCTCAAAAGAACAGCTTTGGAAAGCAAACATCAGGCATTCAGCCGTGAAAACCTAAATCAGAATATGTATAATATTGACAATCATCGTGCGATAGAATATATTTCGTATTTAGTCAGGATGACTAACAAGATGGTAGATTGCGATTTACTGCAACTCAATTACTACCTTTGAAACGGGAGGGCATGTACATTCCAATCCGATAATTTTCCAATAGAGGGGATTACCATTAGTGCTTTGTAAGAGTTCGAGAAGCACATTGTGTCATACGGTCACACTAGCAGTCTGTGAAAACACCTAAACCGAACTTCAAGGCCGGCACACAAAGTCGTAGAGCAATTATGCCTTTCAGTGTCCTCACCCGTGTATGCGAAACAGTTAAAAAAATAACCGCATTAGGCCTTGATATTTTAATACTATCTGCCGTCTTTGTCGTAATTGCTCAGAGCACACTGCTAGGCAATTGCATGTCAAGGTTCATTAGCTGCTTAGCTAGCTGGACAGCAATCCCAGACAGGGCCATGCAAGGTGGTCTATGCACTACCGTAGAACAGTGCACAGCGATTTTCATCAGAGCCATCACCACAGTCGTCTTCTGCAAGAGAGTAACGTCACAGGCAGGTGGACAGGTAAAAAAAGAGAGGAGGTGGAGTGTGGCTATTGACACAGACGACGGTGGCCACGTGACCGAGAGGCGGAAATGAGTGGCCGCGAAGCTCACGATGCACTCATTTAAACTCCGTGAATCAAGGGACCACTCGGGCCACGCTAATCACGGCTTGTAATTAAGAGAGTGCAAAACTCCGTTACTCTACAGGCGGCCAAAAGTCTTGCCGAGCTCCGATTGATGAAACGTTGAGAGCAGATGGCAACCGAGGTCGTATTGTCACGTACGTTTGAAATGGCAAAAGTCTGAGAATCACTCTCGAGAGCTTCTTTTTTTTGCGATACTCGTGTCAAGCGTTCCTCTTCACCGTTTGATGGCGTTACGC
>JAZEWT010000003.1:15686175-15707432 GCA_036362905.1 Mordacia mordax
CAGGGCGTAAGGCAGGAATACACCCGACGACGGGACGCCAGTCCATCGCCGATTTCCAATTATATTATGTTTCAAAACTGGTTTTTCATTTGTAAAGTAATCAAATCCAGTGACCACGAGTACCGCAAATCACTTTAGCAGAAACGATTGTTTTTTTAAAATAAAACAATCACCAGGAATGTATACTATTGAAAAGAATGAGCTAAACCCATTCCTTGCATTAGTGCTAACATCAATTTTATCTCGTAAACGTTTAAAGCAGTTTAACTGGTTCCTGCGGCCTGGCAGCTACTATCTGCCACCTTGCATGTCCAAAGCGCGGGACCGAATAGGAAGCAGAGGCCTCTATCACTGGCAGTCACATTCAATGGCCAGTAAATTACAGTGCGTGGCAGATAGGCCATGGCCCTTTTGTGTGGTGGCATCAGCAGTCGGCACGTGTCACGGTGCTCTCAGCTCCACGGCACCCTGGCCCCACCTCCTCGCAGGGGGCGCGCCACGCAAAGCATCAGAATTAGCCTTCCTCACGGTCGCTTCCATGGGCCAGACAAACATCCAGAATTAAGGAATTCAGTTCGAAACCAGAAACGTCATTTCCTCACCTATGATTATTTGCACCTTCCATCGTTTGCGGAGACATTGCTATAATTTGTTTCATTTGCATAAAACATTTGCAGCAGATACTCGTTACTTATATGCGGGGTGGGGAGGGGGGGGTCCCATTTTTTGGCATGATGTATAATTTTGATCCATAGCAATCTTTTGCAGCAATGCTGAAGAATAACATTATTACTGGCAAATATGTGAAAGCTGAACAGAGCAGGGATTATGTATTTTTGTCAGAGATATTTGTTTTCTTATAAAATCTTACCGCATTGTTGAATTACACTTGATGCACGCCACTAAAAATGTGAATCTTTCATACCTAAAACAAATTATCACGCAATACATTAACCAATGACTTAAACAAGTTCGCGATTTTCTTTTCTGAAAAAAGACCTGTGCATTTTTATCATTTTTAAAAAATCTGAAATTTGGTTACTAAAATATATATTTCCAATCCGATTAATAAGGCTTGCATCAAGAAAGTGTGCAACGTGTACTTCTTGACAACCAATATGTTTAAATATTACAAAATGATGATTCAATTATATATTTAAATTCATGCCAACTGCAAGGTCTTGAAAGAATTCAATATCGGTCGTATGAGCGACGGCATACTATGAATATAATAACGCACAGGCATGCCATGTGACAATCATTATAAAAAAGCCTAGTCCCTGAATTTGACACCCAGGGAAAGGCCTTCTTCGTGCAATCATTATTATTATTACTTTTTAACTTCTTAAGCCTTTGAACCCAATTATCGGACCTCAGTCAGGTTAAATTCCATCATATTATATGATGTCCAAGTCATTTTGTACATGTTATGTTTAATATCGTGCTGAAATGTATAAAAAAGTTAAAAGTTACCAAAAACCGCATGGTATATTTAAGTACTACATTGTCTCTGTGTCTATCTCTGTGTTTTTCTGTCTGTGTTTTCCATGTGTCTCTATGTCTGTTTCCCCGTTTTTCTGCGTCTGTTTCTCCGTGTCTTCCCATGTCCATGTGTGTCTCACACGACAGAGAAGACTCGTGGGAACACGAGGCTGTGTGTGTGTATCTCCACGTATCCCCTCGTCACTGTGTCTCTGTCTCCCCTCGTATATGTTTCTCTCCTCGTCTCCCCTCATATATGTGTGTCCCCGCGTCTCTCCCCGTTTTCTTGCCACCCCTCTCATCTCCTCCCGCCTCCCCTCGTCCTCTCCTCATCAAAGCAGCCAGTTCCCTGATATGCACTGCTTTGCTATCATCACATCTCAAAACGTGTCGAAATTTTGAGGAAAACCAGTGCGACATCAGCTCTTGTCAAACCATATTTCGATTGCTGCGCGTTGCTTCATTGTTTGGCTAGATTAAAATGCATAAATAATGGTGTAACCAATAGTTTGTGTGGGAAAGTAATAGGAAATCGAGCATTAAACTTAGTGTCACGCAAATACTGAAACTCATACACTTTTTTTTGCATGACTGTTTGAAACAGCATTACCTGACTTGACTGACAAATGTCAGAAACTTTTTTTAATATACAGATTGTTTGTTTGCATACGTCCTGTATATTTGCAATTGTATTATATTGGTATAGTTTGTTAACGGATTTTAATCTGATGAACACACTCCTTGGTGTAAAATATATCTGGCTTAGAGCACAAACCATCTGAACTGGCGCCAGCGAGTAATACCGAGTTCGTGAGACCTGCAAAGTGATTTTTTTAACCGATTTATCTCCATGTTGACACCAGAGAGAAGGTGGCGGGGTTTGACTATTCGACATCTGCAGGCAGTCTGCCCTCGGCTATTCCCAGAATTTCCATAATTCATGTAAATCTCCACGTCACCTGCGACACATCCCAGGGGCTAGACTCCGGGGCTATCGTAAGCCGAGGACTAATGCAGAGCAGCTGGAAAGATGTGCATTTGCCTCAGTTAAGGCCGACCAGGGAACTAATTAACATCTGTAAATATAATCACCTATACCAAGCAAATACGCAACGTGCATACCATCAACATGAATGTTTGCGATAACGGCAGTAATATACATATAGCCATCATTATCGTGCTTACATACGGATTACTATATTGTCAAGTTTAGACTACAAAACATCAATAACTATTTTAGAATGTTTTAAAAATCAGACCGAACCTCAATCTTGATTTAAACATAGGTATAGACTGAGAGACAGATGCACACGAGAAAGGCCTTCCTGACATTATGAGCAGCAGGAGATAAGGGGAACGTTATTCGTAGGATTGCTGTGGGGTTGGCAAAAACGGGAGTGTTATTTTGGTGTTGAGGCGTAATACATATAGGAATAGACACAGTTGGCTACGTGACGATGTTGTGCATTTATCATTAAACCGGCAGTTTCTAATAGAGATAAAGGTAGGTAGCCCGGGCATGAGCTCATCTAGCCCAGCTGATACGAGATTGAGATGGGCAGATTCTCTTGTTCGGATTATAAAGTATTTTTTAGACTATATGTATATAATGACTATAAATAATTTACTCATACCCAATCATAAATAATAATCAAAATTGCACTTCTAGAGTGCTTTTCTCCAGAGGATCACAAGACGCTGCACAGAGTTGTGGAGATAATTGCATGTCAGCAACAACAACGACGTAAGAACAGAAAATCAGCAACAATAACGTTTTTGGGTTTTTTTTGTTACACATCTGAGGTGTGGATAGAACGGCATGTCAACAACAACAACAACAACATCAGAACAGTTCAACTGAATGTCAACTAATGGCTGTAATTTCTAGAAGTTGGGGGGGGGGCATCGTGGCCTAGTGGGTAGCGCTGTCGCCTCACAGCAAGAAGGTCCCGGGTTCGAATCTCGGCTTGGCTGCCTTTCTGTGCAGAATCTGCATGTTCTCCCCGTGTCTGCGTGGGTTGTCGCCGAGCACTCCGGTTTCCTCCCACAGTCCAAAAAACATGCTGCTGCATATGCTAATTGGCTCGCAGACTAAATTGCCCACAGTGCCCGGTGATGGACTGGCGTTCCATCGTGGGTATATCCCTGCCTTACGTCCTGTCTGCCGGGATAGGCTCCGGCTCACCGCGACCCTGCACAGGACTAAGTGGTTTCTGACAATGAGATGAGATGAGATTTTTAGAAGTACATAAAATAGGCGATAAAAACTAATTGTTCAACAAACAAGGAAGGAATGAATGTTCCTAAGCAGGTGCAGATTGGCAGCCAGCCACCATTCCAGCTCGACAAATGTGAACTGCAGTAACAGTCCTAGCCAGAGGACTTGAAAGCCTTACGAAACAAGTGAGTCTTGAGACGCGATTTGAAAATGCTCAGGGACTCAGCTGACCGAATCTCCAATGGAAGGGCATTCTGTGGGGGCAGCGCGCGAGAAGGCTCTGTCACTCATCGAATGGAGGTGTGATCTGGGCACATGCAGGAAGCCCGTATTGGAGGATCGAAATTATTATGTTGAGGAGACTGCCTGAAGTAGGTCACGGCTGTATGTCAGAGCAGCGGCAGTGAGATCCTTATTGGTGAGAAGGAAGACTTTGACTTCAATCCTATATTTAACCGGTAACCAGTGGAGAGACATCAGCTCTGGGGATATATGATTGTGCATGGGTGTGCGAGTGAGGACTCTAGCAGCCGCACTCTGCACACGCTGGAGACGATTGATCAGGTAGGCAGGCGTTCCAGCGAGCAGTGCATTACAGTAATCGATTCGTGAAGAGATGAAGATGTGTATGAGCTTTTCAGCATCAGAGAGTGATAGGATTGTGCTCAGTCTGGCTATGTTTTAAAGAATGCAATAGGCTAACTCTAAAAACAAGAACTAAATTGCCACTAAAACATGAACATAAATTGTACCCACACAACAAACATCATCATTTCCACTTTCTCGGCCAGTCTCGCTCAACTGTACATTAATACCAATGCATACTAATTTCCCCAAGTAAAACAGGGTCAACCGGTTGTCAGCCAAATTTATATGTTGCGAGTTCACTTATCTTTTTTAATCAGTCTCACTCTCACCCCAAGTTTTTGTCCACATTGGTACTATTCACCACAGAGAGAAATAGATTAGTATAATAGAATCAAGGGCACAAACAACTATGAGACGGGGTGACTAGAATGAATAGAATTCATATTCAAAGGGGCTGGTTCTTCCCTATCAAAATCTGGCAGTCTGCTAGCATTTGTTCAAGTAACAAACACTGGTGATAAAATACTGAATGTCAAATCCGGTACTTTGCTGGATTGTACTAAATCAATGCTGATAATAAATTTAATCCCAGAAGCCTGTGTAACCGATGGAAAATATATAAGTGTACTGATTTTTTACGTGGAAGGACAGATATTGTATTTAAAGGAGGTGTATTGTCTACTTATTTAGTTTGTTACTTAGACTTCCACAACGATGCAAATGCTGATTTTGTGTTGTATGATAACGGGTTTTATTTTCTCAGGAAATTAAGGTCATGAGTGTACGTTATTCCTTTCAGAGCTGCATTGAAGAATTCAGCAGGCACCTGATTATACATTTTCGTTGGCACTGGAAGTGCATCTTGATTATCGATCACTGTCAAAACTAACATCATATAATGGCTACAGTAGAGATTAAGTAAATGGAAATGCGTGCTTAGAGTGAAAAATTTTGATATATTTTAATATACGATAAGATATTCGATGAGCTATAGTGAGCGGTCATATAAACGAAGTCTTTTGATCACATGTCAAGAGCCTAACCATTATCCTTATCGGCGATGGACTGGCGTCCCGTCGTCGGGTGTATTCCTGCCTTACGCCCTGTGTTTCCGGGATAGGCTCCGGCTCACGGTGACCCTATATAGGATTAAGCGGTTTCAGATAATTAGATGAGATGAGAGATTATCCTTATCATACGTTCCATTTGTAAATTAGTTGTGGAGTGTCAGATCTCTGGTTCAATAGGTGAAGCAATTCAAAGGACTGTGATTTGAAACTGCATTACATCAAAATATATTTCCTGTTTACTTTCCCTTCAAAATAAGTATGTCTTTGTGAGGAGAATTTTTGGCTGATGGTGAGAGTACCTGAAACCGTGAACTTTCTCATTATATTCATATGGAATAACCTTCGTGATTTGACTTCCTTTATGCCAAAACACACAACGCTTCTGTATTTAGAATTGTTTTAAAAGTATTCTCCTTCCGTAAAACAATCCTTCTTTGTGCTTTACTTTGTGAGTTTGCATTGCTACATTTAACCTTGAGGCAATATCGTGGCTGCTTTGTGTGTGTCTGGAATTCACGCTTTGCATCAATAGTAATATAGACTCCGTGCCTCTATTTGCACGTTGTACTTATTCCCGGTTTAGATAGAATTTCCTCATCTGCATTTAAAACCACAGGTTAATCACTTTTTGACACCTAACTCGCATGTAATTTGTTCAGCTCTGGCCTGATTCAGTTACACGGTTTGAAAGCCCTTTGCGTTGCCTCCGTATTTAATTGTCGGGTCCTGTTAAGTCGAGCGTTGTGTCGTTGCAAAATGAAATCTTTTATCAAAACTCACACCAACGGGTGAGCAATGTGAGAGTCGGCAAAAAAATACAACCACTCACACACACTGCAGTGACACGGCCATGCAAAATAAATGAGGCAATATTTCACAATAACGGACCTCTTAGGTGTGCAATACAATTGACATAACGAAGTCACATTAGGTGGTGCAAAATAATAATTTATCGACCCATCAAATTAACATAAATTATGTCCATACATGCACTCCATCGTGCTTGTGGAAATGAACTTTTGTCGATGTATATGTTTTTGGATGCGTTTGATCCATGGATACCGAATGGTTACAAACATTCCAAGGGCACCTTGGTTTCGATGTGCACCACAAGGGATTAATAAAAGAAATTATCGTGACCCCATAATTTCATATGATCACATAACGGCATGAAATGTTATGATCACCCTACTACAAACATGGCCAATGTCAAAAATCAAAACAACCCCATCGCAATCAAGACGACGATAAGCGGTTTAGCTGAACCGTGTTCTTGTTTTTCAAATGATCAGGTCCCCTGTGGCGGATGTGGGGTACTGTGTAGGTTCTCTGTCCTCTGCCAGTAGTTCAAACACTCTGTGGCACAGCTCTTCCATCAATAATGATGTGAATGAACAAGTAGTTAAGCCGCTGCATTGTCTGTTTTCTTCGCTGTATCTGGTAATGAGAATTGCTCTAAAAACTCTTATTTTAGGATGTATTACTATTTAGAAAACACAGTATTTAGAAAACACTGTAATAAAAGAATGCATTTTGCGAATGTTGACTAAGCGACACCAGCATGTAGGAGATAGAGTGGAGACGTAGAGATGATGTGACAGAGAAGAATCTAGGGTGACGCCGAGGTTCAGAACAGATGAGGAGGCAGAAATAGTTGTCGAAGCAATAGAACCGATGGAGATGGAAAGACGAGGTGAAAGGGGAGAATAAAATGGAAGAAAAAGGCCATCTGTTTTTGAAAAGATTAATTGTAGATGGTTCTCACACATCCACGACGAAACAGCTGAGAGACACAAAGAAATTTGGAAATAAATATCAGAGGCAAGAAATAACGAGCCAAAAGAAGTGATCATTGGGTCAAGAAAAAAAACAGACGGCCTTGTACAGAACCTTGAAGGATACCAGTGACCAAAAAGTGGCAAGTAGATGTTGAGTCGCACACCCGATAAGTGTGATTAGTGATACAAGAAGAGAGCCAAGTTAGTGCAATTTCACCATTACCCAAGGAGAGCAATGTCGAGCATTCCTCATATTTCCTTCACAATATTTTGCCTCCCACAGTGTGGCATCATCAGGCTTCTGAATGGTTTAGTTTAAACATATTGTAATATCACTTTAGATATCTATACTAAAGATATACAGTTATAAAACAAAACATTTATGAATAAATAATATCTACAGATATATAACATTGTTCAAAAAATGTTATGTACAACATTATACATCACACAACCTGTTTGAACATATTGCAGTGAAACCATTCAGAAGCCAAGTGATGCCTTTAACGTGGGAGGCAAAACGTTGCAAAGGAGAGAGGAGAAACACTTGATACAACGATCCTGAAAGAGTAGGTCTTGAGAAAAGTTCTCAAAAATCGAGCTGTGAAAACCTATATCAAGACATCGATCTCGTAATGTACACGCTACTGTGTAACCTGGAGCAGGTGGCAATGGATCTCTACAGCAAGCGCACAGAATCATACATCTGCAATGCTGCGATGCAACCGGCCATACGGTGGTGGTGCAAGACGTTCTGTGCGGCTGCACTACAAGTGCTTCATTCTTCCGTTGCCCAACTTTGCTTACAACTCCTGCAAGCCACTCTCAGCCTCCACGCTGCTCACACACATTGCGCATTATGCCATCCGCGATACATTTCCGTTTGTTCAGTTAACACACATGCGCACCGAACACACGCATGCCTTGCTTTAAAATAAAATTATGAATGCTCCATCGCTATAGCCTCTAGGCAAGAATATAATGTGAAAAATAAACGTGGTACATGATGCACAAAACTATATTAAACCCAGAGCATATTTCTGAATTCAGCGCTAAAGGCAACGGGAGAATGTTTATTAAGCGTCTCTTTTACCGTCAGACATGAACAAACTTGTTTTAGCTTGAATACTGCAGTATGGCCTCACAGTTCATGTCTGTCAAGCCCATAATCCACACACAAAGATGTTACAACATACGACCTTCACAGTTCCATTTTCCCTTGCAGCTTTATTGTTTTCTATCAACGGCTACAATTAATTTAGGAAAGGCTTAACCTCCAGGCCACGGAGTCCAATTTCTATAGAGCAGGCTAATTTTTACATTTGTATTCCTGTGCTGTATAGTTAGCGTGACCGGTGTTGTACTTCATGAATTTAACCAACCCTCGCAGTGCCTTCATTTAGGTTAAGCATAGTTTTATTCTGGCAGTGCATTTTTTCTCAATCATATGTATTATTCATACATTTTACATGCTCTCCGTATTCTTGTTAATGCCGCAATCCGCTGGGCTTTCCAGCAGCCATGGCACTAATTTTTAAACAAAGAAGCGAGCACGTGCCTTTGTGGACAAACCAGTTTTTTTGACACCAAAACTTTCCGCGCTGCAAGGTTTCTAGTTTAATTAAGCTGGAGTTTTGGAGGGAGGGAGAAAGCAGGTTTATTGATGTCATTGTGAAGGTTACATTCAAGATTTAACAACACATGTAATAATGATCAGTATTTACACCCTGCCACCAATCATTGCTCCAATGACTGACGAGATAGTTTTAAATGTTAATGAATGAGAACAGCCAACGAATTAGATGCACTATGAAACCACAATATGTGATTGCATGAGCCAATTGATCTATTGAAAGCCACTCCACAACATTCAATATTGAAAGCAGTCTTGAAAGACACGTGACTATTCTATTATTGGAATTCATAAATTCTCGTTTTTTGTTATTGAAACACACTACTGACACACTGTCATTGAGATCTTATTAAATTTATGGGATACACAAAATATAGGCTCAGGTGGCATTTTGCAGACAATACTTATGTCCGGGGATGACAAAGACACAAGCAGATGCACCACTTTCAAGGATTCAGACTGAATTACATGCACGCATGTTCATATTTGCACACAACACATATGCACACATAAGATAGGCTGGTGCATGCACACACGAACTATATGCATTACATACAGCAGGCTTGATATATGCACAACGGACTGGGACTATGCATGCACACCCACATCTACACAGGGCTTGCAGACAAAGAACTAAGGACAAAACAAAAGTGGAGCGCCCTGAGTGGAATGTCGCCCAGATCAATAACCCCCTTGGAGTTGTCTCAGGTCAACATTAATACGTGACCACTGGGGAGAAAACATTACGTTGCGTACATGACTGCAGGAGCAAAGACATTGCATGACAGGACATAAAAATATATAATTGCCTGCACACATGTCGACACTCAATTGAGATTGAAATGATTATATAAGTTGGGGAGGCACCTGCGGACAAAAGAGGATACCATGCAGGAAGGCAGCTGGACCCCTGCTTCTATACAAGGAAGGTGGCGAGAGGAATAGATGCACCCCCAGGAACACCAAACGAAAGGAGCAGAGGTCGCCTGGGTCACTGAACGAGAGGGAGTATATCGTCTGCGTACACACGGAGTGCCACGAGCACGTGAGCAGTGGTCAAGCCCAGCAACCCACCTGGCGTGAGGGGAGGCGCTAGCAGTGACAACGGCATGTAAGGGCGATCAAGGTGGTGGTGACATCTGGCCAGTGCAGGTTGAGCGAGGGCCAGGGAACCCCTTGCTCGCTGCCCCGAGGCAGCAGCCATGATCGTGCAGTGGCCGCTACACAACATCTCCTCTCCGCCGGTCCAGGGCTACACCGTGGCCAGCTGGCACCACCAGCACGAGGGTGTGAGGGGTGGGGGCCTGTGGACTCCACATTCCCGCGTGAGCGCGTGAGGTCTACTTTCCAGGTGTGGTCACACACACAGTCACCCACACGTGCGAGCGAATGGGATATAGGGAACAGCGTGGCAGTGGGACAATACAGATGGTACACATTTCGGTGCGTAGTCGATGTATTCGCACAATAGGACGGTACGTGGCGAGGCAACAGTGCGTATTGTTTACACGAGATGTGGAACCAGGTCATTGGAGTAATTAAAGTGATTCCGAGTTAGCGCAACTACCTAGAATTGTCTGGTTGGATCTCTTGTGCGACAAGGCGTTCTTTTCCCCTCTGCGCAGGTGCGCCATGAGCCCCCAGGGTGCCTCCCTTGCAAACACGCACTAAACCTCTCCCTTGATTTGGTCACTGCAGCCCGTAACCATGGGCACTGTGACAACCACTATGGCATACAAAAGAAAAGCTTCTTTCTAATTCTTACTAATTATGTAAACAGTGTTCTGAACCATCAGCTGTTGCTATTAATACACGTAAAGAACAAAGCACTATGAGAGATTGATATGTATTGTGAGAAGTGTTTGCTATAGCATTTAGAGTGCCTGACAATGCCTCTGTGGTGTCAAGGCTCGCGTCGTGCCAGTGCAGGTGCATTACGGTGGTCGTGTCAGAGTGAGTAGGTGGGGTGAGGGTTGCCTGGGGTAACGGGGGCTCAGGTGAGGACAGCGAAGATGGCGCTCGCTGAGTGGAAAAAACATCACGTGGGCTGGAGATTTGGCAGGAACAAAACGAGGTTATGAAGAAGGTGATTGGGTAGGGCATGGGGTGATGTGACATGATGAGGTGACGGCTGGGGGGATTTAAGGCGAGGTGCGGATGTGCAAGAGAGAGTTCCGATGGGAAGATGGTCAGGAACGTGCGTCAGAATGTAGCTGATTAGCTGAATGATTAGCGCGCGAAGCGCGGGGTGGGTAGCAAGTGTTGTTACCCTGTCGTGTGGTGTTACCCGGTCGTTATGGTGTTATGTTTTGTTAGTTAGTTGTTAAATAAAGCATTAGAAAATCAGAAGCCTCCGGTTTCCTCGCCGCAACTGGGTGCTGGCATGTGTGCTCTCAGTGCTGGTGAGAGCGACGTCTCCAACATCTCACCACGTGTCCTCCTGCATGCTCGGAATCTGATACACTGGCAATGGGACGAGTTCGAGTTGTGGAGAAAGCGTCCCGGCCAGGGTATCACACCTCCAATGTGGGAAGCAAAACGTCATGAAAGAGAGCAAAGGAACACTCAACACAGCTATGGGAAGCGATTCCCATACATCTGGCAGTGAAAACCCACATCAGTAAATTTGTCGTGTTCCAGATTGAATGTACATTAGATCCCGGGTACCGTTGCTTATTTAAATGTTCATTATTTATACTCTGCACGTTTACTTATCGGCATTTGACATGTCAAATTTGAAAATATAAATTTTTGAGTGGAACAATCTCCATGAAGGAAAACGCTGGAAACGTGTTCATAGGTAAAACTACAACCCTTAAGTAGTTTGCTCATGGCACTACAGGCAGAAGTCCTACAATTAAAGTAAACACTACAGAGTATTTGATTGACTCGTTCACACTGACCAGACATATGGGAAAGTCAGTCAACATTCTAACTCTTCGCCAGAGATGAGAGTAAGCCGGTAAGGTCTGGCATGGTGTAATAGGAAGAAAGCGGCCAAAGCATCAGTACAAATGGGAGTGGAGACAGCAAAAATTGGTTGCGATATAACCGTACTGGTAAGAAATGAAAGTTACTTTCACCCCGAACCACCATAGACGACCTGCTGATCAACTAATAGTGCTGTGCGCGTGCGTAATGCTGTCAGAATAGAGGCAAAGAGTATTCGAGAAGCATGGCCGTTGTGCCAGATGATGAGACCGAACCAGCGACCTCTGAAGTCCAGTTTGATAACCAGAACACCATTGCATAATCCCATGTAAACGTATTACATGTTGAAAAACATAAACTGCTTAAACCAGACTGCAACTCATGTTTGGATGCGGTGCTTCGACTTGACAAGGCCAATACGAGAGAAAAATGGTGGTTTTGTGGAAGAGGCTTCATCTGCTGCTGCGATTACTAATGTGAGTGCAGCATGGGTGTCGTACCCAGCGAGGGTAGCGTGATAGTGAGGTGTGCACATCAACTCCCAAGGATTAGCACCTTTTCAAGACCCTTGAGCACTCTTGAGACGATATTGAGTGTCTCACAGCTATGAAACGAGTTCTCACATTTTTTGCTGTTTGTCTTAAATAATACACCCATCGATTCAATGTCTGAGAGTGCTCTTCCTGCACAGTGTTGTGGTGGCAGCGTGTTAAGTAGGGTGGATCAGACCTCCCTTTCCTTAGTAACGGACGCTAGCTCCTCCTGTGGGATTTTTAGGTATTCCCAGCTGCGAGTTTCACCAGTGTGTACTAAAGTTAGATTCCAGCGCCTCCTGGGAGATTCCCAGGCGTTCCCAGTCTACAGACACAGTTCAAACAGTTGTCCTGGGCCAGCTTCGAGGTCTCTGCTGAGGGCGTCCTTATCAGGTGTTTGAACCACCACAACAATACACCCCAGTGGTCGCTGATGATAAAAGTTTACGTGTCAGCTTAAAAGAACGTTATCTTTACTCACAGCCTTTTAATATGAGAGAAAAAACAGGAAAATAATAACAATGATAACAACTCTGCAAAGTTAATATTTCATTCACGAATTGCCATGTTTGCTAGTCGCATGGAATCCAGTACCCCTGCTAAGTTAACACATTTGGGGAGAGGTCCAGGAAAGTAACGATTCAATGACCCTTCAATTAAAGATTGCTGGCATCATGAAGGTCATCCATCTGTAACATTTTGCTCAAATACACCCACCATTGGAGGGATAATCGGCCAACCTGTGTCAACCTTGATACGTTCCGTTTAACCCGGCAGCAACAACATAACTATGGGGGTGCTCACTCAGTGGTATTGTACATTGGCCTATTGTCTCTGCAAACTCAATGATGAACATGCCGCATCGCGACCAGCCTCGACCGAGACCAGTGTAACCACCCACCGCTGCAAGTCATGTTGTTGTCGTCGAGGGTCTGGTTATGAGAGCAGGCGCAGACCCGTCCCCCGGGTATGGCGAGACACAGGACGCTGCAGCCTCCGTTATTGCGTGAACAATGATTGGTTCCTGTCACCACGCATGGCAAAGCGTTCGTCTCAAATTACATCATCGTCAGCTATCATTTGTCACGTGTCATTACATCTCGTACATCACGCAATGTGGATTAGCTTGCCCACCGATTACTCACAGATCTATGGACACGTCAACGAACCACCAATCACCGTTTAAGGACACGTACAACTGCAATTTAACAACTAAACGCTCACTCTCAGCAGCACGCCTGAAGATGTCTCCAACATTGGGGGCAACATTTCATAAAGGAGAGAGAAGCACTTGATATGGCTATCCCAAAAGAACAACTTTCGAAGGAACCATCAAATAAACACTCCTTACGTCTCAGTTTCCAGACATGATGCAGTTTCATTGTTCATAGCTGACGAGAAAAGGAAAATTGTTGAGTCTTTTTTTTTCAATTGATCAAAGCCATAAGGTGAAAAATATATACATCCTGAATGCTAGTAACAAGCACATCATGTAAGAAAACGGCTCGAGGGAGATGTCATGATGGAACTAAACGCAATTTTGTTACACATTTAAAACACACCGCCAATACTTTCAGTTATTTTAAAAGGTCACAGCCAGTACTTGTCACATTGGTGAGAAAAGTTTGTGAACCATTTAGGATGTTCTGTATTTATGCATGATTTTCTGATCAGACCTTCATCTAAGTCCAAATAATAGATAAAGAGAAGCTAATTAAACAAATAGCACACTAAGCATCTATTTAAATTTAGTTATTGAGCAGAATGATATAACATTCAATTTCTTTGCCAAAAAATTATGTTAACAATTACATTCAGAAACTTGTGGCACCACCTTGAGCACCTATAACGCCAATGAAACTCTTCCTGTAACTGTAATGGTGTAGGTTTTCATGGCTCGATGCATGATGATTGCTTCCAAAAGCTGCTCTTTCGGGATAGCACCTGACAGCGCCTGAAGATGCCTCCAACGTTTGAGGTGAAACGTCGTGAAGGAGAGAGGGGAAGCGATCGACGCGGCTATCCCAAAAGAACAGGTTTTGGAAGCAATCATACTGTAACTGTTGATCAGTCCTGCACATCAGCTTGGAGGAATTTTGGCCCATTTCTACTTATAGACCTGCTTCATCTCAGATATATGTGTGGGATTTTTTGCACGTACTACTCGCTTCAAGTTCTGGTGCAACATTGTTATTGGGTTAAGGTCTGTATTTTGACTTGGTCATTCCAAAAGGAAATCTCTTCTGCTTCAGCCATTCTGTTGTAGATTTATTTGTTTGTTTAGGATCGCTAACTTGCTGCATGGTCCATGTGTGTAAAATTTCAACTGACAGGCAAATGCCTTGACATGGTCCTGTAGCATCTGCTGGAACAATCCAGGATTCATGGTTCTGTCAATGATTGCAAGCCATCTGGGTCCTGAGGCAGCCCCAGACCATGATACTCCCACCACCACGCTTCACAGTTTTCCAATAACCTTCTGGATCATCCAGGTGTGCTCTGGCAAACTTGAGACCGGCAGCAATGTTATTTTGAAGAGCAGTGCATTGGCCAATATAAGATAGACCTGTAGAGCCTCGTTGTAATCCTTATATTTGTGAACTTTGGTCTTGGAGTGATTTTCGCTGAACGACTGCTTCTGGTAAACATAACAATTGTATTAAAAATTGTTTCCATTTGTACACTATCTGTCTGACAGTGGTTGGGTGGAGACTAATATGTGTAGAAATGGTTTTGTAACCATTTCCAGACAGATAAGCATGAACAACTCTTTTTATGAGGTCCTCAGGTATACATTTTGATTAGGGCATGACCCACTTCCACAAACCTGTATAGTGTAGACTAGGCTCTGATGGTGACAAAGTTTATGTTTAACATATAGGACATATAGGGCAGGGGGCGGCACGGTTACCCAGTGGGTAGCGCTGTCGCCTCACAGCAAAAAGGTCCCCGGTTCGAATCTTGGTTGGGGTGCCTTTCTGTGTGGAGTTTGCGAGTTCTCCCCGTGTCCGTGTGTTTTTTTCCCGGGCACTCCGGTTTCCGACCCACAGTCCAATAAACATGCTGTTGCATAGGTTAATTGGCTGGGACTGGCGTCCCATCGTGAGTGTATCTCTGCCTTGCGCCCTGTGTCTGCTGGGATAGGCTCTTGCTTACTGCAACCCTGTACAGGACTAAACGGTTTCTGACAATGAAATGAGATATAGGGCAAGGACACCCAAACTCACCCCTGATTATCATCCCATTGGTTGAAATTAATTAACTGTAATTATCCCCTTAATTTAGCTGATTAACCAAAAGATATTCACATATTTTTTTTCTTAATTGAATGGTGGGACATTTTGCTCAGTAAGTGACTTAAAAGTGGATTTTGTCTCTGCTGTTTGTTTTATCAGGTTCTCTATACCTATTATTAGGACTTATATGAAGATTTCATGACATTTTATGTCAAATGTATCCAGAAATACACTGTACATATTTACGCATAGCGGTGTTCATCTGGTATCAAATGTAATTGGAAAAAGCTAAAAGCCACATTTAAGATAACCTTAATATGCACAATCACTGGTGACAGGGCTATTCGCGTCAACTTATGACACCTAACAACCTGGTTTAATTACCTGAAACATAAAGTTTGAATGAAGGATCACAGCAATATTAGCTCAGTTTTTTGCTCCATTTGAAAGCCCGACTCACAACGCAGTCAACTCTACTTTTGCAAACTTAACAGGAGCAAAGTATGGCAGCACCACGAGGCTGCAAGGTGTGGTCTGCATGATGCGAGTGATGTGTGACGTCATGTAAATGCTTCACTTTAAAACAAAATAGTTTAAGTTGTCATTTCCAAATATTTATTGCACAATTAGTCATAAAAAACATTAACATTTTAACTTCGGTAAACCTACTGATGAAAAGAACAAAATGTAATAGTGTGCTAAGGTTTTTATCCAAGGCACATTGTGTGCCTGACAAAATCTTAAATTGCCACCATCATATTAAAGGGTTTTGTATGCACACCAAAGTATTTATCTATTGCAGATATCTCCGTGAGACCTAGAGCTGAGAATACTCTAGCCCGACACCGAAATTAACTGTGTTCCCAGGCAATGGCACTTGTGACAACCCCATGCTCAAAGATAGATTCTGGGGTCCCCGCATCTGCTCAGCAGAATTATCAATTGAGAGGCTATCCCAGCTTAATTTATACACATCTGGGCACACAATTTAAGGTGACACCAGTAAAACAAACAGCTCTGTGAACAGCGCATTAAAGAGTGCAAATTAGGCTGCAAGGTGCAGCACACGGGTTTATTGAACAGCCGAGTTTGGTGGCTGGGTCGTGCGTAATGCATGCGACTACAGGGCCTCATAGCTTGCATACGAAGAAAACCGAAATTAAATCAAGATGCTATATCTGTGGGGAGGGGCATCCAGTGACTTTGCAACACGTATTTATTAACTGTATATTGCCCCTTGTGCTCTTTTCTTATGGGAAATGCAAGTATCATAAAATCAAAGGTGGTATTTGTTTTCCAATAAAAGAGACGAATAAAAAGAGTAAGTATGCCCATTTTTCTTTGAAACAAAATGTAAACAACACTGTATTAATGCTAAAACCAACGATTCCAACTTGGCCCATTACATTGCTTATTCTGAATGGGACCTATGCATCAACCATGCACACCGGTTCCAGAGTTTATTATTTCAGCAATAAAGGTGGCAAGACTCTTGCGCAAAGGCAGACCTGTGAGGCCACAACTTCTTCGCGATTGTACTATTTGGAGAAATGGATGCAGAGGCCAGGACCTTGATGAATGTTAAGTTCCCAATGTAATTCTGGTCTAATACACAATACTCAAGGTGCTCTCCTCTGTAGATATGTGCAGTAGTACATGACGATCATAACGTGTACTGTGTAATGATTGTACCTGCACACATAGCAGATTCACCCACCACAGTAAACAAATGCCACATCTATGGACCCAGACGTGGCCACGTTATCACACAAAATATTCACACAACAGGCTTCTTGCCGATAAACCTCTGGCAGTTCAATAGCATAGGTTCACACAAATATGACTGCTCATGTGATACTGGATGTGGAAACCAGTTCACTTTTGTAGAACTGGTGCTACTGAAACAATGCACTCCCAGAAGGCCACAGTAATTTTACTTTTCGTGTGGAGAGACAGACGTAGGAAGGAGGATCATTGCAGAGACGCATGGTTGAAAAATGCAACCGAGCGCACTGAAACATGACGCATGTATTATTAAAATTACAAAACGTAATTTTAACAATACAACAATATACAATGTATACAGTATTCATACGTTGTCGAAGGTATTTCTTGAAGAGAAAATCACTTGCAGGCACGAGGACACTGCATAGAGTCAAGGGGAAGGTAGCCACGTAGTTAGCCAGCGCCAACATTTGCCAGATACTGCATCCTATGTGTTGTGATGTTATTGTAGTTGTTGACATGCCGTTCTCTCCACAGCTCTTTGTGACCCTCGGGTGAAAAGCGCTCTAGAAGTGCAAATAGAATTCTTGTTATTGGCCAATTAATGAGCGTTTTTTTAAATGATGAGCGGACACCAGAGAACCAAGAGGAAACCCATACAGCACAGAGGAAGTTAACACAAACTTAACACAGAAAGGCACCCGAGGTGGGAACTGAACCATCTTTGGTTGGACTTTCTTTCATGAGGACATGCGGACGTTACCAGTGCACAGACACCCTGAAGTTCCAGCAGGCGACAAGGGCATCTACCTTGCTGATGGTTGCGGTCATAGATACGGGTCCCGAAGTATGGTTCGTTCCCCTTCATGATCAGCGTTACGTTTTTGCTGACGGTGTCGTAGCGGTGAATGGAGCCCAGGCGGTACTCTGTCCAGAAGAGGTACTGCCCGTAGTGTGTCAGGCCGAAAGGGTGGCTCAGCTCAGTTCCATTGAACACCACCTGGAGTGCATGCAATGGAACAATGGCACACCATGATGACACCGCTGAGAACACAGGCGAATGGCGATGAGATTGGACTGTTCGGAGAGCTCTTGGCTGAGTCTCTCGTGATATGGTTACCAGCAAGGTGTCTATAGAATCAACAGCTATGGAGAACATTTTTGCAACTCTGTTTATTTGTAAATACTCTACAAGCTAGATTGTTTGGATGGAAAAAAATTGAGGTAAAAGTTATTCAATGTCCATTGTTCACCATTGTGAAATTTGTCCTAAAGGAAATTATACTAACGGTAAACGTGTTCGACTTGCGATTCATTTTACAAAACATCTTCTACTGCACATCAAATCACACAGTCTGTCAGCAAGAAACAGCTTCTGTGAGCTCATTGTGACCCCTGGACTCTAAAAGATTCCCTGCTCTGCAAGCAAAGTCGTATATAGCTTGAACCCAGTGTTGTACAAATTGCAAGCAAATATATAAACCAACTGCTTCGTGAATTCTTTCCCAATGGTATTCTGAACTGCCTATCAATAATGCATTAGCCTTTCACTAGAACAAAAATCATGAGCAGCCAGATTAATAGAGAAGCCGAGAGGAGTAGCTCCTGTTGCACAGCAGCACTGCCCATGCATCGGTGTTCACAATCAAAGCGTCGTTTCATTATTCATATAGTTCGCCGAAATCCTTAACCGTGGTCGAGCGTGCGTTATTGTGAATACCGTGGGGTGTTTTACACCAAGCAACATCACGCACTGATAAAATGCCTGTCTTTCTGTCGTGAAGCTTTGTGTATACGCAACGCTCAAAATGGGAAATTCTAATTCTCATTCTCTGCTCAAAAATCTCAGTCTTGCTTTCAGGTTAAAACAATCGGAACAGTGCTCGCATAAATATATATTTGGCGTTCTGAGAAATGCCAGTATGGCAAATCGTAATTTACTGACCCATTTCGATGACTGCATATATGCACCAAGGTGTACACATATACATGAGCTTTATTTTAAGAAGCAATCAGTAACCTCCCAAATGAAAGCTGCCAAAGCTCTTTGCTACCCTTCCGCGTGGCCCTAATATAAAATGTGTACTAAGCAAGTCAGGGTGCTTTTTCGGTGAAGCGACCTAGTCCAGCTGTACAAGGCAAACCTTCTAAAACTGGCTAGTAGGCTCTTAATTTTCAAAGGCAAACAGAAGCCTTGCACAGTTTCATTGTCTCGCTCAGCGGAAAGTTGATAGGTACTTGGTCAGGGTCCATCACTCGTTGCAAATGACGGGTTTGCTTTAGGGTCACGTTTAGAGCTATTGCAGAAAGCCCATTCCAGCCGACATAAAATCAATGAGGGCTTTTTTTATAAAGTGGACAATGCAGCTCAGGCTTCTAGTCAGTTTGAGCACTCATCCCTGAAGATTCATTGTAACAACAATGTTATTTCAGAATCACCTCTTAGACAGCATAGGCAATAAGCAGTAGGAGAATACACTGGCATGCCTTACAAATACTCAACAGTTACACTGAACAATGCAGACAGTTTTGTAAACACTGTAATAATGATATGTTATTACTAGAGACAAGTTACAGTCTGAAAGAAAGGATAGCCACTTGGACAGGGACACACGCACAAACAAATAACAAGACATTCTTAAAAGGAGAGATGGGTGCTATATGCTACACGCCAAGTCAAGACAACGTGATTTATGTTCAACTTGGCATTAAGACATTGCTCATCTCTTATTTACAGTCCTAATGCAGGGATGATGATTCCACATTCCTGTGGCGGGGACGAGTTTTTTCCGTATGACAAACGCTCTTGACTTTTCAACAAATTGGTATTCGGTTTAACGACTCCAGAGTGTAATGCACTAACAATCTCCAACCAGGATTTGAACTTTCAACCTTCTGATTGAAAGTCTACTGTTCCAAACCCCATGTGCTTAGGTTATTATTTGAGCCAGCAAAGGGCCTACGATACGGGCGATCTTGTTTCAGTTGTGCAACACGTTCTACTGACGTCTCTTGTTGACGACGTGCTCTGCTGACATGGCTGCTTTGATCTGGATTTCTTCCTGATGTCTTTCTGGGCCTATTACTAGCCCTCTGGAGTTTCAGAATAATAACCAATACGTCGGAGGTAAAGCTTACATTGGACATAAAAGCTTTGGTGTCATGCAAAAAAAAATTGCGCATATGAAAGATTCAAACCCGGCATCCTTGGAGAGGACATATATATAAAATACTTGCTCCATTATAGATTGTCTAAGGAGATAAAGTTGGACAAAAATTCTACTAAAGTGCTAAGTGTATCATCGTCAAACATGCTGCTAGAGGCATGCAGACACCGATATCAGTACCCGCTTAATTGTGTACAAGGTCGCGGGGGGCTGGAGCCTATCCCGGCAGACATAGGGTGCAAGGCGGGGCTATACCCAGGAAATGACGCCAGTACATCGCAGAGTACTTTTTGGGGGCAATTTACTCAGCAGGCCAATTAACTTAGGCAGCAGAATGTCTTTGGAGGGTGGGAGGAAACTGGAGTACCCAGCAGAAATCCACGGAGAACATGCAAACTCCAGACAGAAAGGTACTCGAGCTGGAAATCGAACCAGGGATCTTCTTGCTGTGAAGCATACAGATATAGGTGATGCAACGCTAGTCAGCATAGCAGGAGAGTGTGTATTGTTTAGTGAAAGGCATATATTCACTGCAGCAATCAATAGTACTTCACTCTCTGCCTTGGCTCACTCTGCCTCTAATGCGACAGCAGAAACTTACAAGCACACGGGATAATTTGACCCCATTAAAATCACGCTATGTCTCCAGCAGAAAGCCATCCCCCTGGTATACTGCTGAACTCCGGGATTTCAAGGCGAATGCACGCAGGGCCAAACGGACATGGAGAAAATCTGGCCTCACCGTTCATGCTCAAATCCTTAAGGAACAGCTCCTCTGCTACCGGAGGGAACTTGACTGTGCCTGTACCAGCCATCTTTCAAGAATTCTGGCTGATACCTTGGACACTCGGGTAAAGAGAGGGGCTGAGCTGTCAACCGATCACCACCTGGTGGTG
>JAZEWT010000003.1:15711789-15724131 GCA_036362905.1 Mordacia mordax
CGTGACCCTATATAGGATTAAGCGGTTTCAGACAATGAGATGAGATGAGATGACCCAATGGTGAGATGTCGTGAGAAACACTAATGCTGCGGTGCACAGAGCAACATGCACGAGCACGCGAAACTCGGCCTTGTGGACTGTAAGAAAGCCACCCAGTGATTACAAAAAAGGGCTCAACGGGCTTAAGATTTGCATACAAAGGCTACGCACTGTTTGCGAGGAGGACTTCCCGCTCCGTCCCGTCGATTTTCTGCCGCCCAATTAGGAACTGGGCAGAGTCGCCGAAGTAGACGAAGCCAGTGTCTGCGTGGAAGTCGATGGCACGAGGGTTCACCAGCGCCTCCACGGGGATCATGAAGTCGTCCTGCACGGCGCCCGTCATGTCAATGCCGCGCACCATGCCTGGGCGGGCCTTCCCGTACAGCAGGAAGAGCTGGTGCTCGGGTTCTGGGACATCAGTGGGAAGTGCAGAACAAACGACGCCGTGGGCATGTTCGATTGCCACGGGATCCCCATGGTAGTAGCTACGGCGGTGAACAGTGTACAATTAACGATGAAACAATTTATAACGCGCCTCGCATATTCAGTATCGAAAGTATTCGAACAGAGAACGATTCGGAGGTGTGAGGAAACAACAAACAGGCGGGGGGAAAGGCAGCCACACAGTTAGTCAGCGCCAACATTTGTCAGATACCGCGTCTTATACATTATGATGTTAATGGCCGAGTTATTAATGACGTGTTTTTGCTTGTTGAAGGAAACTGGAAACTATAGCGGCAACCCACGTAGAATAGTAGGATAACACATATAGGAAGGCAACATAGGCAGGAATCGAACCACATCAAGCAGTCAAGCAGGATTATATTTCTGCCACGGCGCCCCACCACCATTAGGCTGAAGCAGACTCACTTTTGCAAGATAGGCCATCACTGTCCAGGTGGAATCCCCTGCGGCAGAGGCACACGCGTGCCTTGTGGCTGCTGGAGAGCACGCAGATGTCCGAGCAGCCCCCACGTCTTCCACGTTCGTCGCGATCGCACGCATGGCTAGCCACTGTGGGGTGGGGGTGGGGGTGGTGGGCGATGCTTAGTATGCCGCGGTCGGCAAGGAAAACTCAATTCGCGAACAGAACAGAAATTCGGGGATGAAATTTGCGATTCCCTGCACTGCTGTCGCTAATAATGCTCGGATCGTTCAGAGGTGCGGACGGGGATCTGCCCGTTTTGATTTGAAGGTGTTATGATGAATAAACCGAATAGAAGGCACCCGGTGAGGGCTGAGAGAAGCACTTGGGCTATGAACTCATTTTAACTCACACATCTGACAGCCCAGAGTGGAATAATGAGGTCACAAATATCAAACAAAAATAAGGCCATGCATTATTGAGGAGGATACAGATGGTACTTTGAAGAAAATAAGGTGGTGGAAATAAGCTGGGGTCGTTGGAAAGATTCAGGGTAATGGGTTCCCTCTATCTGACTGACTGACAACACTGAACAAATGGGATTTACATAATTGTATCTCAACTGTGACAACAGGTAAGCGATCAGAATGGATAATATGGCACTTGGAGAAAAAACTGCCCTCCTATACCGTAAATCATAAACGATGCTGTTATGCTTAGACACTGTTTGAATTTTATACATGTGCACATGTATATTATCAGTTTTTACAAAGACTTGATGTAAATGTATACATTTAAAAAAAAATTAGGAATCAGCGTCTTACCGTGGAATAATGATGTGAGAATATTCTCTACAATTATTATTTTCATTTCTTCAGATGTCGTGATTCATGTCAATTATAAGCACACGGTGCCTTGAGACACCATTAGATTTGTTCGATTTGAAATGTAAATCGTATACATTGTATAATTAAGTTGGGAAGTAGATGCTTTTAAATACAATACATTTCCATTTAATTTGTCAAGGGCAAATTGTCCTTGCAAGATAAAGTGTTTCAGGAATAAAATAAAAATACATATTACATCAGGGTCTCAACACACAGCTTTTTCAAATTCTACACAATCAGCTCACGCTCCTTACATTCATTAAGTTTACATTTGTTTACCCGGAAAATTGTCATAGATTCTCAAGCTTCATTATAGTTGTTGATTTGCTATTCTTGTGTTGTTGTTGTTGCTGACATGCTGTTCTCTCCACAGCTCTGTGCAGCGCTTTATGACCCCGGGTGAAAAGTACTGTAGAAGTGCAACAATTATACATTTTTGGGAGGTCCTGCAGGTTTTCAGAGATGGGAGCGATGTTTGTGTGTAATTCGAATTGAATAATTTACATGAATTGTTTAACGTTAGTATGTTTGACTAATACAGTCACAATGTGTGTGTTGTTTTTCTCATGCTTCTACCCTAATAATTAGAACAAAAACTACAAAACCTATCCAGGTTTGGATGAATTTCTACCCAAATATACGTATAAAGGCACTCACACCCGACACCATCTCTGTGCTTTGTTGGATTTATATTACAATAAAAACTCTCCAACATAGGCTGGTGTAAGCCAGAATTTTGAAAAAGTCAGAAATCCTTTCAAAATAAATAGGTTAATAACAATACAATACTCTTTTGGGGAAAAAGTTATAGTAGTGGCTACTCTTCGCTTTTGGAAGAATATTGTTGTGTGCTTGAAGCTGCAGTCACTACCATCTTCGAGTTGACTTATATCCCATTTAGCCCAGGTGAGTTAGGATTTAGCCCAGGTGAGTTAGGATGAATTGATTGGTCTTTTTTAAGGGTTGCATACGCTCCTTTTGTTGTGCTATATAAGTTTAATTATTTCTCCTTTGCCACCGTTGCACTGTTTAACTTCTTTGTCTATTATTATTTTATTGTGCTGTGACATTTAGAGGTCCACTGTTTATTTTAAGATTTCAGTTGGGGTTTCATCTTCAGTGTCACGAGTTTGCTTATTTGTGCGCTCATATATATATATTTCTATATTGTTCCTGTAAGTTTATCTGCTCTTTGATTTTATGCGTCCAGCATAGAGAGCTTGCAAGCTCATTGGGTACTTTCTGCTGTAATGATAAACATCTGTGTATAATAAACACCTATTTATCGATGTCTAACTCGGACCCAAGCACTGTTAATATGCCAATTATTCTATGTACAGTGCAATTTACCAATTTGCTAACATCCGATAGTTATTGAGTATTAGTTGAACAGGTTTAGTGATTGTCAATTGAGTAATCGTACATTCATTTATTCGTTATCGGAACCCGGTGAAACCGGAGCCTATCCCGGCAGACAGTCCATCGCAGGGCACCGAGGGCAATTTAGTCAGAAGGCTGATTGACCTAGGCAGCAGTATGTCTTAGGACTGTGGGAGAAACCCGGAGAACCCAGGGAAAGCCTACGCAGATTAAGGAAGAACACACGAACTCCGTATAAAAAGGCACCCGAGCGGGGGACCGAACGCAGGGCCCTCCTGGCTATGGGGCGGCAGCGCTACTCACTGCACCATGCCGTTCTGAGTAATCGCACATTTGGTTATATTGAGAAAGCGAGGCTGTCCCCCAAATTAGCTCAGATTGCGCATGTTTAACCGCAGCTCGCTCGAGGTTCGTCTGCACGGTGTGCGGGGGTGCGCATAGGGAGACGACCATCACGTGCGTGGTGCCGGCGGGCGCTGCCCAGCAGCCCGCCGCGGCGGTGGTGACCCTCGGTGATGGCACGCAGCGGTGACACGCACCGGTGGGTTGCTTGCTGCGGTGGTGCACGAAGATTGCGCCGGTCAGCGGCGTGGACACCAGCACCCGCATGCTGCTGCTGCTGTTGCTGTTGAATCGGTCGATGTGCATCAGTGACATTTGCTGTCTCGAGCTGTACTTGCTGCTGGTGCCATAAAGGTAGTTTTCGAAGACGGTCAGGCTAAAGAGGCGATCGACCTGGCAAAGGTAGAGAAGTTGGGTAACAGGTGGGTTTCGGTGCGGTGACAAAGGGAGAATGGCTGTTTACGTAGGCAAATCCATATCGGTGCTCGCTATGGTCATAGTGAGAATATTCATTCACGTATTATCATCTCATTATCTGAAACCGCTTAATCCTATATAGGGTCACGGTGAGCCGGAGCCTATCCCGGAAACACAGGGCGTAAGGCAGGAATACACCCGACGACGGGACGCCAGTCCACCGCCGAGCATTGCAGGACAATTTTAGTCTGCGAGCCAATCAACCTATCCAGGAGCATGCTTTTGGACTGTGGGAGGAAACCGGAGTACCCGGCGAAAACCCACGCGGACACGGGGAGAGCATGCAAACTCCACACAGAAAGGCACCCGAGCCGAGAGATTCGAACCCGGGACCTTCTTGCTGTGAGGCGTCAGCGCTAACCACTGGGCCACCGCGCCGCCCAATACCCGTTTAATCCTGTACAGAGTCGCGCGGGGGGGGGGGATCTATCTGGGCCGACAGAGGGCGCAAGGCGGGGGAATACCCAGGATATGACGCCAGTACATCGCAGGGCACACTTTTTGGGGCAATTTTACTCAGCAGGCGCATTAACCTAGGCAGCATCGTGTCTTTGAATGGTGGAAGGAATCCAGAGTACCCGGCAAAAATCCACGTAGACACGGGAGAACACGCACATTCCACACATAAGGGACCCGAGCCGGGAACCGAACCCAGGACCTTCTCTTGCTCGGAGGTGACAGCGCCACCCACGACACCACTGTGCCACCCAGTAGTGAGAATATATCATGTTTAATGTTACTATAATAATCCACTGCTGTAGATGCTACTGAAAAATGCGAGTGTCGGTAATGTCATGGATATTCTCAAGTTAAGAGTGTGTTCTTCCTCACCGTCAGTATGATTGCTCCATACAGATAAAAAAATACACCCGACTTGTGTGATAGGAAGAAACTGCATTACATAAACTTTAAAGCAGGAAAATAACATTAAGAAATGGTGCACCGTTACCCTGTGACAGACTGAGAAAAAGCTGCCTTTTCACTTGACGTGTGAATTAGGTCTCAAGTGCGCATGTCAGCTAAAACCGTGATCGGGCCACATGTGGGAACTCCGAGGCACAGTGGGTAGACCTACATAGTGGCAGACGATGTGCCGTCTGCGACCCTCGTAATCGATCGCCTCTATGTAGCTGAAACGGATGTCTGTCCAGTACACGAGCTTGCTGATCACGTCCAGTTCGATGGTCTGTGGGGAAATGATCTTGGTGTGCACGAGCTTGGTACAGTTGTCCCCGTCCATGTTGCACCGCTCGATCCTGCCGTACCTCCCGACGATTGTAAAGAAAAGCTTCCTGCAGGGAGAACGTAAGCGGTGCACATGAAGGAGAGGGAATCAACTAGGAAGAGACGATTCTGCACTCTGGGGACCTCAATACTGTGTCCCCACACGCAAACAAGTTATGGGCATTGTCAAACCTGATTTTCAGCCCACAATACGTGGCAGATCTTTTGCATTCATATGGTCAGAGACGATCTTTTCATAGCACAACTTCTGTTAACTCTGGCTAGGACTCTTTACGCGGGTCAATGTTGTGCTGGAATAATGGCTTTCTGCAGACCCACACCTGCTCGGGAACATTTATTCCTTGTTTGTTGAAGAATTTTTTATTTAGTGATTATTTTATGTTCTATAATTTATTGCCACTATTTGATTTTCAGTTGAAGTGTTCTAATATTGTTGTTGACATGCCATTCTCGCCACAGTTCAGATTTGTATTAAACCCCCCCCCCAAAAAAAAAACGGTTTCTGTTGCTGATTTCCTATTCTTATGTCGTTGTTGTTGACATGCCTTTCTCTCCCCAGCTCTGTGCAGTGCTTTGTGACCCACTGCTGAAAGTGCTCTATAAATGCAAATATTATTATTATTAACTTGCCAGAATAAAGTAGTATTCATTTTCATCAAGCCCAGAAGGATAATTAAAAAAAAAATCCACCGATGAACTCCCAATCAGTGTTAGAACTCACCACACGGCAGCGTTTATTGAAAGCTATGCCATGCAATGGTGTGTGGCCTCTATTAATATAACACATCTCATATTTCCATCAAGCAGAAGCCCCTGACTAGTAGGGCGAAACATCAGACATCGTGGCAAACAACGTGTGGCACAATGTGAAAAGGCAATAATAATAATATTAATTGAATTTCTAGAGCGCTTTTCACCCGAGGGTCACAAAGCGCTTCACGGAGCTGCGGAGAGAACGGCACGTCAACAACAATGGCACCAGAACGGAAAATCAGCAGCAATAACATTTTTTGGGTTTTTTTTTTTGGGAACGTTTATAGCACAACCTGTTTAATCGTGAATAAAATGTTCATGCAATGAGATGACAGTGCAGTGGTCAACAGCTAAGAGGCATAGGCTTCTTGGCTACAAAGCTGATGATGTAACAGGTGGCTCAAGTCAGTGTTAGGACTCCATGGTGCCAGCCTTGGCTTCATCCTATGAAGGACCTTGTAAATAGCAATGGCAGCATAGGTGCTTGTGACATTAACAAAACACTTACATAAAACGAATTCGATTTATGAACGGTAAGTGCAAACGCGTGTAGGAGATTATTTTTTTTATTCTTGTGCGACTTTGAAAATGTGCATTCATTGTTTAAATCCCTAACCCATGCCTATCTGTGTGTATGTGTTCGTGTTGGCATGACATTACTGCCATCACCATGAAGACGAACTGCATTAGAAGTGCATTTATTTTATGTTATTGCATAACAAAAAATAATGTGGCATTAAAGTAATAACATAAAATTAAAGGAAAACACCTGCGTGCTCAAATAAGCGCGGAGAATTTATCATCTTCAGACAGCAGGCCAGAGCCAGAGGCAGACATTGCACAATTTTGAATTTGAATTCATCGAGACAGGAATTTTCTAAATGCTGAGACCAAGCCAAATTGAAGACATCAAAGGCAGTTTGTCTTTAACAGGGTTTACCGTGTGCCATAAGCACACACAACTCAAGCTTTTCCTGCTAGTTCTGATAGGGCTGCGCAACGTTTCTAGTTGTGCGTTCATGCTGAACCCACTTGCAGAGGTAGCACTGTGGCTCCTTATGCTCGCTACTCTTTGAGCGCTCGTTTTTATTCTCACAGGCAGGGGTGACATTGGGCAAGAACGCACGGGAACATCATTCCCAGAATGAATATCCCAGACGGAACGTATTAGGGCTTTCATGGATGGTTCGTAAACTTGGATGGTCATGTTATATCTCAGAAGTCACAGAAATGCAGGAAATGCGCTATAAGGGGTTGCAGACCCAAGTGTGTTTCCATGTATTTTTTTCCCCCAATTTTATCTCCTGCTCACAGGCATTGTCTATCTGTACCCTACAGGAACTCTACTGTTGTTTACCTATTTTAAAGCTAATACACAGGACTTATTGGTGAGATTATGTGGACATGAATAAAACCTAGAGTGGGAAATGTCATTAAGTATAAAAGTTAATGTAATAACTATGAAGGCATCCATTGATGATATTAGATAGGCCATTGTCCATGAAAAATAAATGAAGCAAAGCATTAATTCTGAAAATAATTATGCACATTTGCACGTGTCAGGAAAATCAATAACAATGTAGGCATTTAGAAATGCCATTATAGAATTATATTGAAGCATAATACAGAAGAGGCACCTCGCCCCAAAACTCAGTTAAGGATTATGATAAGCCAAGGGAGTACTTTTTAACTAGGAATGTATATAAAATTGGTTAGACGTACTAAAATCAGCTCCCCAAACAACAATAACATCAGCTAAAAGAATATGTAAGAGACTACTTTATCAAACACCTCACGTTTGTTGACAACAGTCATGGATGATTTCTTTCTAAAGCTGTTCTTTCGGGATAGCCGTTTGTGCACTCCCCAGCTCTCCTTCATGATATTTTACCTCCCATGTTGGAGGCATTTTCACGCAATTTTCAGGCCTCTAACATGGGAGGTGAAACACTACAAAGGAGAGGGGAGAGCACGCGACATGGCTATTCCGAACGAACAGCTTTTGAATGCGATCATCATGTATCGAGCTGTGAAAACTTACACCAGAACAGTCATTATAGATAAGAATTGAAATTAACCTCACAAAAGAACTATACGATTGAATAAATCAAACAACAAAGCTCAAGATAAATGTGGACTACACAACATTCACGTCTAAAACGTTCCCAAGACTTAAGCAAATGATTTTTGGAGAAGCGCTAATGGAAAACAGAAGAGAATATGGAGGTACCAGCAAATCATGTAGCTAGATTGGCATCGCAATAAAGATTGAGCGAGTGGGAGGAGGATGGTGCACTTTTTTGCACGAGTGCTTTTGACAATGACAGCGTCGACGTGCTTACAAAAATTCTTTGTCATTCAATGCATATCACCAGTGTCATACATTATATAATTTTGTATTGTACACTTGATTTCCAATGTACTTAGTCCTGTTTGTGCTTATTAATTATTTTTCTTTTCATTTTTATTGTGTTTATAAAATATGACCATATTCATTCTGTGCAGCCCCTGTAAAGCCTCTCTTCCCAAGTAACCCACTCAGCTGTGTTGGCCGAGTCACCATTGAAACAGCTTTCTAGCTCAACGGGTATTATCCAAAATAAATCGACAGATTTGCTATGCCACATGGATGGGAAATATGAATGCAGATAAAGTAAATGCTACAAAGTGTGAAGAGTGTGCAAAGAAATAAGGACATGGTGCATGTTAGGAGTTACAATGAGTGACACAAAGACAGTCACATAGATTATCTAAAAAGTGTAAATTGTAGACATGACTGTCACAACCTCCATGGTTCTAGTGGGAGTTACATGCGACAAAGATTCGGATGATTATGCAGCGGAGAAGGCCTGAGGTGGCATGCCTCAGAGGAGGGATTTGAGGCCCAATTGCGAGGAGAGGTAAGGAGCTACGCAACCACACAAACAATAATGTCAAGAGGCAGTTTAACAATTGAATGAACACTATCAATTTAATAACCCAATTGATATGATTTCACAACCTGTAGCCATCATTTTTCTAGTCTACGGGATACGAGCTGTGCTGTACTACACTGTATTGTATTATATTATGCTATGCGAGACTGTTGCAACACTCTTATGCTTCTATATTTACAGAAAGAACGCGCACTCCCGGGTGTACGGGACTTAGCGAGAGTGGTTGTTCTGCAGTCCCCATAGGGCTAATGTGATGCCGTGACACACACAGCAGTGGTCAGGCTGCCTCCCTCAAACGCCGCACAGATGTCGCAGAGAAGGCTCGTTCGCCATTGTCTGCACCCATGGCGGTCAGTTGATAGCTTTTGTCTGGGCCCATTGCAGATCGGTTGGTCGTCATTATCTGAGCACTCTACAAGTCGCTTAGTCACTGTTGTCTGAGTCTTTTGGAGGTTGTGTCACTCATGCAGGCTGGTTGGCATGTGGGGTGGTCACTAACCCACCAGAGTTGCTCTCTGTGCTATGCTGTTTTCGAACTACGGTATGCTTTCCGCAGTGAGGTTACCAGCCGTGTTTTTCTCTCTCTCTGTCTTAGTCTGTCTCTCCAGGCTGGTTGGTGCCTGCTGGGTCTTGTGTCGGGGGTCGGTCCCCTTTTCTTGGGCACCCCTATGTCTTATAGCTCTTTTGACATCTGTAACTGAGTTCACTCGACCAATCCAGCGTCACCTTCGCAGTGATTCAATTTCCTCACTGGTGCTCCAGATGCAACGGTTTTTCGGGCAGGAGATAATTAATGTCTCTATCGTTCCACCTCCGCCGAGAAATTAAATTGGGTTTGGGTCAAGTTGCGCTGGTGCCACCCGTGGCACTGTCTTGCTATTGATTGATGCGCTGTTACTTAAAAGTGTGTGTGGGTAAAGTCAACCTATCACCACCTGTGATGCTGTTTCACTGTTCAGTGGTGTGCTGCAATTAAAGTGTGTCTGGGTCACGTTTACCTGTCTGATTTTTCCAGACAGATTGTGCATACTGCCACTGTGACAATCACATTGACTATTCGAGTACGTGAGCTCTTGTGCTGGATAAATTATAAGGAGGCACGTTGGATGGAGGAGCAGCCAAAGGAGAGAACTTGTCAGGGCAGATGACGACCGGGTGAGACGAGCAATGGGATCAGCTAGCGTGCACGAGTGAGATGGAGTTTTTGTATCACAGGACTGCGGGGGTGGCATTGGTGTGGAGAGGTCTTCATCCAGTCGTGAAAAGATCATATTTGCTGATGATGAGGCTCGATGTCAGTACTGAAATGTTGTAGTGAAGTTGTTAGATACAAATATTACCCTTATAAGTTGGCTGAATTCATTGCTTATTGCTCTCTCACGTTTTGAAGCCTTGTGGACCCACCACCTGCAAAGCAGATCATAAGGGTCCAGTGCAATACCGCTTGGGCAGCAGACAGGTAGAGTGGGTCGCGATGTGCTGGACCTTGGCAATGGAAACTGGGGGTTAAGGAACCAAAGCTTGTGCAGGAGGTTGAGAGGTATCGATTGGACATTGTTGGGCTCACCTCTACACACGGTGTCGGCTTTGGAACCAAACTCCTTTATAAGGGTTTGACTCTCTTCTATTCTGGAGTTGCACACGGAAAGAGGAGATACTCACCAGCCCCAGGCTAGATGCCACTCAGTTGGAGATTGTTCCAGTAAATGAGAGGGTTATCTCAATGCGATTTTGGGTCGCAGGATGGAGGACTCTGACAGTTGTATGTGCATATGCACCAAACAGCAGTTCAGAGTACGCTACCTTCTTGGAGACAGTGGGTGGAGTGCTGGAAAACACTCCACATGGTGATTTCATAGTTCTACCTACTGGGTGACTTTAACGCCCATGTGGGCAATGATGGAGAAACCTTGAGGGGTATGATTTGGAGTAATGGTTTGCCCGATCTCAATCTGAGCAGTGCTCTCTTATTGGACCTTTGTGCTAGTCATGGATTGTCCATAACAAACCCCATGTGTGAACACAAGGAGACATATATGTGCCTGGTACCAGAGCACGTTGGGCTAAAGGTCGATGATCGACTTTGTAGTTGTCTTATCGGACCTGAGGCCATATGCGTGGGACACTCAAGTGAAAAAAAGAGCAAAGCTGTATACCAATCACCACCTAATGGTGAGCTTGATCAGATGGCAGGGTAGGGTGACAAACAGACCTTGTAACCCCAAACGTGCAGTGAGGGTTTGTTGGAAACGCCTAGTGGTGGACCCTGTCCAGAGCGATTTCAGCTCTCACATACAGAGGAGTTTTTGTCATATTCTGGAGGAGGCTGAGGACATGGAGTTCGAATGGACCCAGTTTAACACCTCAATCATGGAAACGGCTGCTAGGAGCTGTGGCTTGAAGGTGGTCAGTGCCTGTTATGGTGGAAACCCGAGGACCTGTTGGTGGACACTCGTAGTGAGGGAAACTGTCAATCCGGCCTTGGTCGGCACAGGGGATCCCTGATTCGGCATACAGGTACCGGCAGTCCAGAAGGACTGCAGCTTGCAGTAGTTTCGGAAGCAAAAGCATGGGTGTGGGAGGAGTTCAGAGAGGCTATGGAGAAGAACTTAGGGCTGGCTTCAAAGAGGTTCTGGCGAAACATCCGATGGCTCAGGAGGGGAAAGCAGGGAACAACTCAGGTTACTATCAACAAGGGTTGGGAAGTGCTGACTTCGACAGGGGATATTGTCAGGAGGTGGAAGGAAGATATTGTGGAATTTCAAAACCCCACAGAAGCGCCCTTGGAGGAGGGGGCAGGACTCGAGTGTTCTAGGGGGTTAAAGCCCATCTCCTTGGTGAAAGTCCCTGAGGTAGTCCAGAAGTTACACATATCTAAAGCACCAGGAGTGGACGAGATCTGTCTAGATATGCTGAAGGCCCTGGATGTTGTGGGGCTGTCATGGGCGACGAGCCTTTTAATGTCTCGTGGGTGTCAGAAACTGTACCAGTGGATTAGCAGATATAAGGACGGTTTCATTTTTCACAAAATGGGACCAAAGGGTGTGTTCCAACGACCGAGGGATCGCACTGCTCAGCCTGCCTGGGAAAGCCTATGCCAGGGTGCTGGAAAGGAGAACTCGGACATTTGTTGAATCTCGGATTCAGGAGGGACAGTGCGGATTCTGTCTTGGCCGTAGAACAGCAGACCAGTGTAACTGGTGGCTATGGTAATGAGTTGTATATATTCATGGTTGCACATTAAAATGCTGGCGTTAGCATCGCACCCGCCCCACGTACAGGGAAACACGCCCACCCTTGCGGAAGAGTTCCACAGTGTGAGTGAAGCATGATTGAGGTGAGAACGCTTCTGCTTGAGCTCTGCATATATTTATAAAATGAGATCCCATCTCATCTCATCTCATTGTCTGAAACCGCT
>JAZEWT010000003.1:15724184-15737821 GCA_036362905.1 Mordacia mordax
TAGTTGGTAAATAATGAGGTCTTCTGTATTATCCACAGGGCTGTGGAGTTTTGATGTGACTACGTATGTTGGTGGGTGTGTTTGAAGGAACGTTGTGTTAAGCGGTTCGATGGAGATCTTGTAATGATGTAGGTTTTTACAGCTCGATGCATGATGATAGCTTCAAAAAGCTGCTCTCCCGGGACAGCTGCGTCGATCGCTTCCTCTCCTCGCGACGTTTCGCCTCACACAGTAGAGGCATCCTCAGGCTCAGTATGTGTGTGTAGTGCCTGTTGCTCCTTTCTATATGTGGGTACTATGTATGTGTCGAGTCATCTTTGGAGATGACTCGACGCGGCTCTCCCGAGAGAGCAGCTTTTCGAAGCAATCATGATGGAGATGTTGTTATTTAGGAGAGGGGAGAGGGGGGAGAATCTTTTGTGAGTTTTGGCGTAAAGAGCACGTGGCTGCACGCGGCGGCCATCATAGGTGCGCGCGGTATTTTTTTTATCGAGAGTGTGAGTGAATCGTGGAGTTTTGATGTGACGACGTATGTTGGGTGTTTTTGAAGGTGATGTGTCTGCAGAGTGAATAAATATCATCATTTCGGGAGAAGACACGTGTGGAAGCAAGTCCTTGTGGTGGAAAAGAGTAGCGAGTGTTGGCGAACCAGGAGCGGTGCATGCGGAGCGCGAGGGGGATTCACACAAAAACACAACGCAGAACTTTACCATCAGAATCACCCCCTCCTCGCCACGTGTGCATTCACGTGCGCCGAGTTCACCTGGTGTCTGACATCTCGCTGGCCTAGGCGCCGGCGTGCGGTCTCTCGTGCGATCCGCGGCCGTATCGTTGGGTATAGAGAGAGATGGCGCAGGTTGGAGCCGGATACAGCAGCTTTGTCCACTCTCACAGATTCTCTGAGGGGTAATGAGAATTTGCCATACCATTCTACATGTGTTTTGTGGACTTGGAAAAAGGCTTATGACCATGTGCCCCGAGGGGTTCTGTGGGAGGTACTGTGAGAGTACAGGGTATTAGAACCGTTACTGTGTGCCATTCAATGCTTGTAGAAGTAGAGTGAGAGCTGTGTTCACATCCTTAGCATGAACTCAAGCTCATTTGCAGTGGGCGTTGGGCTCCGCCAAGGGTGTGCCTTGTCTCCGATTCTGTGCGTGATTTTGATGAACAGGATATCAAGGCATAACCGAGGATTGGAGTATATCCGTTTTGGGGGTATGAGGGTGGCATCTCTACTTTTGCAGATGATGTTGTCCTCTTTGCTTCATTAGACTGTGATCTCCAGTGTGCACTGCAACAGTTTTCGGCCGAGTGTGACTCGGTGGGGATTAGCAGCACCTTTAAATCTGAGGTCATGGTTTTCATCCTAAAAAAATATATCTTGCCCCTTCTGAGTGGGGAGTGAGCAGCTGACAGAAGTGGAGGCATTCAAGTATCTCAGGGTCGTATTTACGAGTGAGGATAAAAGCAATTGTGAAATTGACAGACAGCAGTCATTATACCAGACCGTCGTGGTGAAGAGGGAGCTGAGTCGAGAGGCAAAGCTCTCAATTTATCGGTCAGTCTTCTTTCCAGCCATCACTTATGGTCATGTGGTTTGCGTAATGATTGAAAGAGTAATGTCCCAGATACAGGTAGCTGAAATTAGGTTTCTTCACAGAGTTGCTGAACTCAGCCTTTGAGATATGAGTTCAGTGATCCGGGAGAATCTCAGAGTAGAATCACTGCTCTTCCACATTGAGAGGAGTCAGTTAACGTGGTAGGGCGGCGCGGTGGCCCAGTGATTAGCGCTGTCGCCTCACAGCAAGAAGATCCCGGGTTCGAATCTCTCGGCTCGGGTGCCTTTCTGTGTGGAGTTTGCATGCTCTCCCCGGGTCCGCGTGGGTTTTCGCCGGGCACTCCGGTTTCCTCCCACAGTCCAAAAAGCATGCTGCTACATAGGTTGATTGGCTCGCAGGCTAAATTGCCCCGCAGTGCCTGGCGATGGACTGGCGTCCCATCGTCGGTATATCCTTGCCTTGCGCCCTGTGTCTGCCGGGATAGGCTCCGGCTTCACCGTGACCCTGTATAGGACTAAGCGGTTTCAGAGAATGAGATGAGATGAGTTAACGTGGTTCGGGTATCTGATAAGGATGCCTCCTCGGCGCTTCCCTCTGGCAGTGTACCGGACACGGCAAACTAGGAGGAGGTTCCAGGGCAAACCCAGGAACCGTTGGAGCGATTCTATCTCTCAGCTGGCATGGGAATGCCTTGGATTCCCTCGGGAAAAGTTGGAGGGAGTTGTTAGGGAAAGGGAAGTCTGAGCTGCTTTGTTAAGCCTGTTCCCTCCACAAGCCGGACCAGGATTAGTGGCATGACAGTGAATGGATAGATGAACTTTTTCAAGAATAGGTTCAAGCATATCCAGCTTGCAAACTGAATAACCACCGCCATTACAGTAACTGTTGTTTGGGCAGTGATAGTGGGCAAGGTCGGTCTGCTCAATGATAAAAATAACAGAAAGTGACGTTGCTCAAGTGTTTTAAAATTTGGTTGTGAATAATGGTCACAAACTTATGTGTTTCTTTCCATTACTGTGAGTTCCTTGAACAAATGACTTGGTTAGCATTTGCTTATGGAGTGAGTGTGCACACAGAGTAAACGTCTCATCTCATCTCATTATCTGAAACCGCTTAATCCTATATACTGGTCACGGTGAGCCTTAGCCTATCCCGGAAACACAGGGCGTAAGGCAGGAATACACCCGACGACGGGACGCCAGTCCATCGCCGGGCATTGCGGGACAATTTTAGTCTGCGAGCCAATCAACCTATCCAGGAGCATGCTTTTGGACTGTGGGAGGAAACCGGAGTACCCGGCGAAAACCCACGTGGACACGGGGAGAGCATGCAAACTCCACACAGAAAGGCACCCGAGCCGAGAGATTCGAACCCGGGACCTTCTTGCTGAGGCGTCAGCGCTAACCACTGGGCCACCGCGCCGCCCCAGAGTAAACGTGTATATAGAAATTAAAATATTATTTTTGATAACAATAAACGTGGAAATAAAAGTATATAATCGTTGTATAATCAATCAAAGCAATTCATTTTTGATCTGAATGCACACCACTCATATGAGTGGCACGACAGCATTTTCTCAGGATGAAATATGGAACTTAAAAAATACACCCCTTTGTGTGCTTTGCCTTGGGAAAGCCGCTGCCAGGATATAAGGAACGTACATTTTCTATGAAAACAAACGAAGACCTAATCTGGTGCTGAGATAGCCAAACGTTTTTCATTTCTTCCTGGAATGAGCATTATGGCAGTGTACATCTCCTTTCAATAGCTCTGAGATAGTGGCAGAAATTCCGTAATCCAATGGTGGGAGCGAGTCTCTCGACAAGACAAGCACTGTTCACTGCTCTTTCAGGATAGTGTTCTCTAAATGAGTCCAATGTGGGAGGCAAAACATTGTAAAGGAGTTTGAAGGAACACGCGAAACCACTATCCCGAAAGAACAGCTACGGAGAGCAATTGTTGTAGATTGAGCCATGAAAACCTACATTAATACACTCTTCACTTAATATCCCATAATGTGCACGGCATTGGTATCGAAGTGACGACGCTCTGAGTAAACCTGCACCTCAACCTTCTCGTTGTGAGACACTCGCTCTACAGCTGACTGGCAGGGATAATGGCTACACATATCCATTGGCCATTAACTTAGCTACAGAGGAAATGACACTCAAATATTGTACATTGTAGCTGGTGTGATTGCGTTGTTCATATTGAGACCTTTCATCATGAGCTTTGCAAAATATATTATTGTCTAATTGTCTCATAGCCCATCTCTCATCAGCAGCCACTGCTAGATGAAAGCCTCTGATAGATGTTGCTTTTTTTAATTGTGCGGCGACACAACAATCTATCGAGCAACTGCACGTCAGCTGATTTCATCACTCGATCTCGGCGTCGAGCAATCTCTGGCGTGCCTTCTTTTGGCTGTCACCGCATCATTAGTCTCGGACATTTACCCTTACGGTGACGTCTTCCCCGCACCCACTTGCTTAGATTAATCAATGCGTACGTTCTCCAACCCACGTGCTCTTCTCCGTCTCTCAGTGGAATTCTACAAGTGCACCACCTTCTCGAGCCTCTTTGCAGAACGCTTACGCATTCTCTCCGTTTTCTTCATTCACCTACGTTTGTTCTACGTCGTAGCACAGGGTGCACGATTAAAACTTCCTTTAATTTTTGTACGTTACATTTATTTTTCGATGGGCACGCAACCCGCCTCGCGTGCGTGTTCTATTCTATGTGAACAGGGACAAATTATCCTCCCTGGTTTTCGAGATCACCAACTTTTTTTCCTGTTCTGCAAAGGACACGGCGCCCCACCGCAAACGTCACTACTCTTACATATTACGCAATGTAATATGCACGAGCAGCACGTGATGAAGGAAACTCCCCCCCCCGCCCCCCACTCTGCTTTGAACGCAACCAAGGATGAGAGAATACCAACACGTTACTTCACAAAGGAATGTCTTGTGAACTAATAACTCCACCGTCTTTATTCAAGTGTGTTTTTCAGTTCTTCATAGCTGCCAGCAAATGATATCCGCTGTTAACAAATACAATATTCAGTCTGTTAATTTCCTTACCCTTCCACGCTGGACAACTGTTACAAAGAGCTACAAAGCTCATTGGTTCTTTCGTACTTACACGAAACTGTATGACTGACTGTTAATAATGAATATTACTTATTCAACCCGGTTGTTATCATATGTGAACTGTTTCCAACTTTGTAAATAGCTGATTACAAAGCATTGATTTAAGGTCTTTGCTTTGGGGGAAGGCCATGCAGACTGGTACACTATTTCACTGAACTGCTGTTTGCAGGCTGTCTGCCAGACTGTGCGAACACAGACCACTGCAGCCCAACTCCCGCTGCCTGCGTTGCCTGCTAATGAGAAACATCGTGCCCTTTAGCCTTGACAATATACCACCCATTTTCACAGAAGTGATCCTGAAACTATCTAATCAATGAGAATTTATTTTTACAAACGCACAATATTGTTGCCTCTGAGTGCTTTATGAGGCGCTGTCTCAATGAGTTTACATGCGAGAGAGGACTGTGCAGGCCATTGTAACCAATGGATGGTCAGAGGGATTCCTGCATCTTGTGCTGCATGGGCTGCTGTTGCTAATCCTGCAAGTGCTGCTGTTCTACCAACATTAATAGTGGTACGAGGGTCGCTGTCGCGAGTCGTTTCAAAGCTCTTGGAGACGGTGTTGCGTGCGCCAGGCTGCTGTAGGTCATGGTATGGAGGAATGCAGTCCCTTGTGGTGCATGGCCTGTCACTCCTCGCTCACCCCGAGATGGGATCGATTGCCATGGACTTGATATCCTCGAGCCCGAGATCCAGCAGTTTGGTGCAGAACGCCACCGACGCGTCGCACACGATGATGTGGTTGTAGTTTTCATCCAAGAGGTAGAAGTTTCCCGTTAGCCAGTCGATGCGAAGCTGCTCCACACCTGTGGGGCCAGAGAGTGGATATGCAACACGAGATATCGTGACGTACTTGTAACTCGGGGCGGCGCGGTGGCCCAGTGGTTAGCGCTGACGCCTCACAGCAAGAAGGTCCCGGGTTCGAATCTCTCGGCTCGGGTGCCTTTCTGTGTGGAGTTTGCATGCTCTCCCCGTGTCCGCGTGGGTTTTCGCCGGGTACTCCGGTTTCCTCCCACAGTCCAAAAGCATGCTCCTGGATAGGTTGATTGGCTCGCAGACTAAAATTGTCCCGCAATGCCCGGCGATGGACTGGCGTCCCGTCGTCGGGTGTATTCCTGCCTTACGCCCTGTGTTTCCGGGATAGGCTCCGGCTCACCGTGACCCTATATAGGATTAAGCGGTTTCAGATAATGAGATGAGATGAGACTTGTAACTCGGCCACGATTGGCGCCGTCTCGTGGCGCCCAGTCGAGGAGTGCGACACAGAGGTGGACCACCCGGCGGCAAAAGCAGTTTAAACGTCGTAATGTTAGGGCCAAGTTCGGCACGGTGGGCCCAGTCGGTAGTGCTGTCGCCTCACAGCAAGAAGGCCCCGGGTTCAAATATCGGCTCGAATGCCTTTCTGTGTGGAGTTTGCATGTTCTCTCCGTGTCCGTGTGGGTTTTCGCTGAACACTCCGTTTTTCTCCCACAGTCCAAAAAACATGTTGCTGCATAGGTTAATTGGTTTGCAGACTAATTTGCACGTAGTGCCCGGTGATGGACTGGCGCTCCATCGTGGGTGTATCCCTTCCTTGCACCCTGTGTCTGCCGGTATAGGCTCTGGCTCACCGAGAACCTAAACAGGACTAAGCGGTTTCTGACAATGAGATGAGATGAGAGATGTTAGGGCCGTATCACCACCCCCCTTCCTGCCTGTATTCTGACGAATGCTTTGGCCACTTTCTTACCGGTAAGCCGTACAGGACATACTGGTTTACGTTCACCGCTGGGCGTATTCAAGGTGCGGGTACTCGGGCTCGAGGCATCATCGTGCGTGCACGCGTGGTGTGGTTAAGAGTGCCCCTATAACCATGCCCCTCCTGGCCACATGCTGTGCCCGTATGGATTTTTACTTTAATGAAAAAAATATACTAAAGGTAGAGCTTGTCAAAGAAATGGCAACTAAGAGAATTGAAAAACTAATACAAAACGATTTCCACTCAAGGAGAAATGAAACATTTCTATATTAAAATGTATTTTTTATTTCATTTAATATGCAATGCAATGTATTACCTTGATCACGCAAGAGTATGGATTACTTTGAGTTTGCCAGAATGGCTTGGAAATTATAACATATCTTTACGCATATATCCACATGCCTCTGCAGCTTTTACAGAAGTTTCAGTATCACTGTAAGTATTTAAATGCAGTTTAATAGTCTGCACAGAAGTTTGCATGGCAAGCTTCTGGTTAACCATAATTAGACCTTGACTTCCATCAATAAGTTTATGAGCGCATACGACTGCAACGAATGCAATTTTTATTCCAAAAGAACACAACTGCAATTGAAAAATGGATGATGCTGTTAATCAGATTAATCACAGCACAGATTAATCAACTAAACAGCAAACAGCACTATTTGATTATTGTGAAGATGTTACTGTTGTGTGAGTGCTAGTTACCTATTGCACCCACTTAAGACACCATAAGCATTACGCAGTCACAATAACAATTTAGGGGCGAACTCATTACAAATAACACCAGTGATTCAATGGGTTTTTTTTTCTTCCGAAAGCGAATGAATTTAAGATGAGGTGTACAGTATCAATTGAGTCATCAGTAATCTATAGAGCCAAATTAGCTCAATCCTCCCGTAAAGCACGTCACTTATTATGTATTTCCCCCACCCACGCAAAGTTCTCCCCAACTCCTCGCTCCTGAGAAAATAGACACACTGCTCCATACAGCTCATTCAGCTTGCGGCTACATTTCCTGTCGCTCTCGTTCCTGTTATCTCATTCTAGAAATCTTGGCACGGTCATTCCTGCACCTCTTGTTTCTCTTCCTGTCTGGCTATCTTCCTCTCATCCAGATGCTCACCTTTGGCCAAGCCCTGTTTGTTTTGTCTTGAGGACTTCCGAGGTCGCATTTTTCTATTCGTTCCCATTCTCTCTTCCTTTTCTTGTTCCGTCTTATTTCGCAATACAAAACGACATGCTCGACTCTGCTCATTTTCCCATGGTATGTTACGAGTAAAAACAGTTGACTGTATCATGTGATAAACTGCATCATTCTCATGAATCGAGCCGTGAAAACCTACGTCAATGCATAAACAAAAATCAAACTTGACAGCTCTGCTGTGTTTTAGTCAAACCATCTGCATCTGTGTATGGGCTTTATTGTGTCATTTTATGTCATGAGCATCAGCCAGTGCCCGTCCACTGCTGGATGACACCACCGCACATCATTATTTATGCATTATGTGTTGACTTTTTGAAGATTACAATGACAAAATCAATGGGAAAGAAGGGTTGGCAGGTACAGCAAAAAAAGCATCTCAATAGTCAACACCAAAGAAAAGAGTTTGCCTCGGGTACAGAAAGCATCCCCTGTTATTCACTTTCACCAGATGTTGAGCAAGCGTTCAGCTATTGTCATGTTTGACTCGCGCCTCTATTTATTGATTGGGTCTCTTGAAGAACCGGGCTTACTATCGTCCAATCATCTGGGGCCACTGTGCAGCCATGCCCTCCAGAAGCGTTGCAAGGTCTTGTCTCAAAGGTGAAATAGGTGCAAGAATCGTCTTTTTAAAAACCTGCTCATTGTAATCAAAGATAATTAAATGCATGTTTTAGCCTGCATAAAAAATGTAGATTAGGTCATTTATGTTTCAAAGTGGTGTTGAATCGTTTTTTCACTCTCTTCGCCCCCCTTTCCTCAAGATATAAAAATAAATCCTCTCAGAATCTCTCCGCCCGTCGCTGTGTGATGTACGAGGTGGGCACATAGGTTCGCCATGCACAGACTTACAAGGATTTGGCTTTCTCGGGGCGCAATGGCATTGGCACATGCCGTATACAGTCCACCTGGCAAGGTAGGCCCATCTATTCACAGTGATTTACAAGTCCCTGGGTGGCAAACGGACAGCAGCAGGTAATTGGCCTTTTACAATGTTCTAAATGTTAGAGAAGTTGCTGCACTGCTGTCCGGATTATTGCTTTTTTATGGCATATGAAACAAAATAACTGACTTTTGTCTGAAAATACTTAGGTTGCCATGAGCAATAAGAAGCATTTTGCAATCTACCCACATTTAAAACAATCACTGAAATTTATATCAGTGATTCTGCTGTTATCAGCGAACATCTGAAAGGAAATGTTTTACTCATGCGCTAAAATCCATGATATATAGAACAAACAATGCCATTGTTTTGCAACGTTGGAGGAGATAACAGTAGGGCAGAATAATAATATTATTACAATTTATTTTGCGTGGTACAGTGTTTGTCAAATGTCGAAGGTATTCGTTCGAAGAAAAGGATTCAGAGGCGAGAGAGAACGACAGAGCCGGGGGAGGGGGATGGCAGCCACGCCGATAGCCAGCACAAACAATTCCCAGACACCGCGAACAATGTAGCATGATGTTATCGGTCAACGAGTTTGTGTTTTTCGGTTAAGAGAGGAAACCGGAGCACTCAGCGGAAACCCATGTAAAACACGGGGAGAGCACACAAACACCACACAGAAAGGCACCCGAGGAAGGATCAATACTGCTTGGACAGAAGCTTCATTCTGTGGGGTGCATGTGTTACCCCTGTGCCAACCTGCCGCTCAATGTTGCCACGGCTGGGTGGCTGTTAGATCGTCTACCCAGGAGATTAACGCGACATGCAGCAAGCAGGCTGACAATTCAACATGGTTCCTCTGCTCATCTCCGAACTCCTGTGGCGTTTTGTATAGCACGTGGGGTCGTGGGCTTACAAGGAGACTGTGTGCTTGGCTGCTCGAAGGTGCTTCTATCTCAAGAAATTTTTGAATTATCACCGAGGACATCGTGCCCGCCCGCAACTCGCCCCCCAGCCCCATCATCACACTCCCGTGCGCCTGTGTATGCGCCTGTATATGCGAAAATGAAGTTGCTTTTTGGTATTTTGGCTGCAGTGACCATGAGCCTCTTGCAGTGACTATGAGAATGATCACTGCAAATGAGGTTGCACTTCCAAGCATGCACATTCAAGACATCATATCCTTCACTGGCTGCGATGAATACTGTGGTGTGATGGGGAATGGAAGAAAAAAAATCCCTCACGTTTCAGACCACGCATCCACGAATAACTTTTACAAAATGTTGTTATATAAGCAGGCAGGTTTTTCATTGGCTGTACTTCACCAGACTGGTCAATATGGGTTGGTAAAATGCAGTGGTGCAGACTTGGGGATATAGATGTAGAGTACAACAATGGATTTGGCTGCCCTACCCTTGTACCCCGCAACTTAACCCTACAGTCTTGTGACGCCCTTGCTGTGCTTGGCCGTAAGTCATCCAAGCTGTAGCGCGGCTCAACCCTGCTCAGCTTAGGGTTGCGTGGATCCTCTCATTTAGCATTTTGGTTGTCAAAAGGATTGTAGAATAAAATAGACTACCATTGCAGAAACACAAATGTAGAAACACTTCGGACATATTCACATGGTGCACAATGGCGAGGACATAATTGTTTCGGTATTCATCTCATCTTTCAGCTGCAGCGTATGTGTGGGTGGTGATTATCGCTACGTCAACTGACACTCAATAATCCTTAGGCGAGATTGCACGGTGTAATGAATGTGGGGTGTGACGAAGTGGTTTACAGCCATCCGTGAGTGGCCATGCAACTGCATCCTGTCAGCATGGAAAGTATTGTTACAAATGTACTCTCCCAACACAACCTATCTCTGCATTCCCTCTCTCCATCTCTATTTCACCACTCTTGACCCAGCGGAGGCTGTCTGCTACAGGAATTAATCTTGGTTTCTGTGGGGCGAGGAGTCGCATATCTCTCTTGCTGTTGGGCGGTGGGGGGAGGGAACATGCCACAAATTGATGGGTCTAAAGAGCACGGCCAAAAGTATCGTAGTCCACCCATCATCTCTCCGAGACAGATGAAATTCGTACCGATCTATGAGACATCAGCAGTCGTTGTCCCCTTTAGAGCCTGGTTCCACCATAAGAATGTGGAATTTCTACCCTTAGCTCAGGGGCACTGATGCAAGTGAAGTGATGCCCCCAATTGTTTTAACACGGAGCGGCATTAACTTTTTAAAATATACATTGCCAAGTAGAAATCCCTCCTCTGCTCAACTGATGGTAATTGTTGATTGCGAATGTAATTAGCTAAAGCAAATATCAGTCTAATTATCTACTTACAATTATTTTGTTGAGGTGTTCAGTAAATGAAAGTAGTGACTACAAGGAATATAATCCTTAACATTAATTATTTATAAATGTTACATTTCTTACAATATAATTTATGACAGCGTATAACATTCAGAAATGTATAATCCATGTGCTTAAAAATGATAATTAAACCGATTAATATGCTAAACAAGAGCAATTATTCTGTGGGTATTAACATATGTCCTAATATTTCCGCATTTAATTTTATAGTGATTTATTGACTAATGATTTGCTTTCATTAAGTTGAAGTATGCTAAAAAAATAAACATTTGAATAGCTTAAACAACACAAATTCTAATGATGTTCGGTTGAATATCACTCCCACCATACCTGTTAATGTAAGCACACAATTTACAGCATTTTTGGGCAGCTATAGAGTCCAAAAGACCGGATGGTGTAGTTTGGCATATCAGAGCTTGTCAACAAATTACAAATGAGGGGTAAGGTGCCCCTCAGGGTGAGAGCAGGCAGCCCCCATCCCTCTATAATTCCATAATCTCCGGCACCAGCCATTGAATTTTTCTACCATCAACCCGGAGTGACAGGTGCCATCGCTCACATCCGAGAGTTACTGCCCAGCAATGAGCGTCAAATTCTACAGCAAAAATCAATTAGCGGCAGTGGTGAGTGCACAGGCAGCTTCCAGCTCACATCTGATGGGCAAAATCCATCATCTAGCAATCAGCCAACACACTAACCCCCCCCTTCCTAATAACACTAGATGAAATAAATAAATAACTAGATATTGCTGCGGCCGCAGAAACGATCAGTTACCCAGACAACACTCAATGTCACTTGCTCTCAGTGGATGCCTGATGTAAATTGCACGTGTCATCTTTGCCGAACAAAATTTAATGAAAAAAAGGGTCTAACTTATTTTAGTAATTGTAGCTGACAGTATTATTTTCGTAGCGCTGGGACAGTACTTTGAAAACCGCATCTCACAAAAGGTCTCCTTTCTGCCACCGATGGCGACATCCTCACTTTGCTGCGAGTGCACGCACGTTCATATCCGTGCACGCGCCGAGCATTGTACTGGGAATTGTGCCGTGAAATGAAAGCTCGTTTTTACGTAAACCCCACGTAACACGTCACCCAATTTGCATATTTATTGTGTGGGATAATCCCTCCATTAGTGTTAGAGGTCAAGAGAAAATGTCAAAGGCATTAAAGAACGGCAGATATTTATTAGTGGAATCCGCTCAATACAACATATATCAGCGAAGCCTATTGCCGAATACTGACAATAGACTAAGTGATGCTTCGAAAGATCTTCTTGCACCCTCCTTAGCCTATCAGCCTAATGGTTATTTACAAAAAAACAACATTCACTGAGCCTTCTGGGGATGGGAATACGGTGACGGAATTCCCGCCGAGATTTCACAATCGGACACTCACGGTGTCACATGCGTGCTACGAGTTCACGCTTAGTTGACGGGCCAGAGCAGAAACTGCTACCACTCAAGGAAAATTCAGTAGCACCAACGTATTCACTCAGTAAGCGGCACGAATTATTTGACAACTATTGTATGAGAATTGCCCTGAAAAGCTTTCATTTCAGAACAGTCCCGTCTAGCTATCCTCCTCTCTCCTTCAAGACATTTCGCCTCCCGTGCTGAAGGCATCATTAGGTTAATGACGTCAGAGGCAAAAGGTTGTGACGGAAAGAGAAGGAAAGTTCCATGTGGTTATCCCGAAAGAGCATACATCGAGGCGTGAAAAAACGTACATTTACCGTTACATTTAAGATTAATATAGCATAATTCACCGTTATTGGACCCATTAAAGGTTGGAATAGTTACATTTGAACCATTGTAGTTGTGCCACCTCACATGGTAAAATGTCTGGTGTGGGCTCACGGATTAAATGGTTCACTCAAAATGTCAAAGCGTAAATCCGCATGCACCGCCACTGCCAGAGGAGAGGAACGTTTTAAGCTTGGGCGTGAACAGCTTGAGGAAGTTACCAGCAGATGACCAGGAGGAGGGAGTTCTAGACAACGGGAGCAGCAGAGAGAGGGTGAAAAAGCAGTTTAACTGCGTAGTTTTTCGCGGATGTGCGGTATTCCTCTTTCACGTGTCTTGGGTTTTACCGCACGTATTGCTCAGTACGATGTGTAGAATATTATTGCACAGGCAGATCAGATTAGTTATTTAATTCCACTCAATCCAGTACCTGGAGAAGCTCCCAGCGTGTGGAACGAAACGTTGGACATCATGCTGAAGAGACCGGAAAACACACATAGGGAAGAAGCGACTTACCATACATGGTGAAGTTGATGTTCACGGCCATGCCGTTCGAGAAGACCCCAAGGCTGGACATCTTTGCGCAGTGCAGAACAGTGATGGGGGTCACCAGCGTGCGATTCACCCAGCAGACCTTCTGCTCCATGTAGCTGAAGTCCATCGTCCACACCTTGTAGACGGTCGAGGATTTTGGGGTCTGCACCACCGTTCCATTGAGATCCATCGCCAGGACGGTGGAGGTGCCAGACACGACAAGCAGCGCAGGCGAATCTGCGGGCTCTGCACTCGCGCGAGGATCGTCAAAGAAGATTTGTCAGCACGTTGAGCGGCATCGTGGTGCAGTGAGCAGCGCTAACGCCTGACAGCAAAAAGTTCTGCTCTCGATTCCAAGTTTGGGTGCCTTTCTGTGTAGAATCTCATCTCATCTCATTGTCTGAAACCGCTTAGTCCTATACAGGGTCACGGTGAAGCCGGAGCCTATCCCGG
>JAZEWT010000003.1:15737871-15763962 GCA_036362905.1 Mordacia mordax
GCCGAGAGATTCGAACCCGGGACCTTCTTGCTGTGAGGCGACAGCGCTAACCACTGGGCCACCGCGCCACCCTCTGTGTAGAATGTCTTTGCATGTTCTCCCTGTGTCTGCATGGGTTTGCGCCAGGTACTCTAGTTTTCTGCCACAGTCCCAAGATATGTTGCCTTCGTTAACTTGTCTCATTACATTGCCCACTGTGTCGTGCGATGGACTGGCATAATTCACTGGTATAATTAATGTAATGATGAATAATGATATAATTTATGATGTGCCGCGCAAATTCCACGTCTTGTCATGAGTGAGACACGGATACAGGGGCATAGCAGGGAAACCACAGAGGTGAGGGGGGGGGGCAGCCCCCCGCAACCCTGCATAGGATTAAGTGGGTACTGATATTAAATTAATGTTTTGTTTGCCTTCACTTTTCGTTAAAGCGGCTGTTGTAGGTGTAACAGTTGGCGTACTGGACTTGTAATGCAGGGGTCACCAGATCGATTTTTAAACTCTGCACCTGTTTCTGAGTTGGTCCTCCCAGCATGGTGCTGTGAAACCCCGGCACAAGTTTCCTAAATCCCCCACCACCATTGGTCACTCCAGAGTACAAATGGGTAAAACCACAGTTAGCCGATTGGCGGGTCATGCGTGGCAGGGTGAAGTGAGTGTGGGTACCACAATCTCTTCCAAAATATCTGTCCGGTATGGCAGAGGATGCAAAAATACCCATTAAAGCAGCTCTCTCTGCAGCTGTGTCTGATTGATGGTAGTCCATCTGCCAGCAGTGGCTTGAGCAAGGCATTCCAGGGCTACACATTTTACCACTTTGATCATTTGTTGATTGTAAATATAAGCATCCCTTTGCTTGAATGATCCATGGAGGTGACCCTCATCTCTGTTAATGACCAGCAGCCAGTAGCGGAAATTCAGCATGGATCATAGTCTTATCGTGGAGGAGGGGTTTGCTTGTTCCAATGAATCCCAGAGTTATGTCACCTGGAGTCTAGCGCTCCTGCTAAGGTCTCCTTTAGCGAACAAGTCTTGTGGCTGGTACTCCTGCTAGGGTTTCCCTTGGTAAACAGTTCTGGAGTGTAGCACTCTTACTAGGGTCTCCCTTAGTGGACAGGTCTGGAATCTAGTCCACCTGCTGGGGTCTCCTTTAGCGGACAGGTCTGAAGTCTAACACTCCTGCTACGGTCTCCCTTAGCGAGCAAGTGTGGAATAGATGACTCTTGTTCGGGTCTCCCTTAGCAGACAGGTCTGGAGTCCAACGCTTCTACTGGAGTATGCCTTGGTGAACAGTTGTGGAGGAAGTTTGAAACAACTAACGATTCAGAGACCTTCTTATTAAAGAAGGTTGGTGCCAGAAAGGGCATCCAGCTAAACAATTCTGCTCCAATAACCCCACCTTTGGGGAGGGGGGGGACCGGTCAACAAGGGTTAACCTGGATAGCGACCACCTAAACTGGCAACATGGAAAGGGCTAGTCTTTATAACGGCTATCCACCATTCATTTCGCATAAGGAGGTAGATATTTTAATTACTATAATAATATTAGCATTTATAAAGTGCCATTAACCTGAGGGTAACAAAGCGTTGCACAGAGCTATGGCATGTCAACAACAACATCAAAGTAGCTCAATTAAGTAAAATAATTACTGATGATTGCTTCGAAAAGCTGCTCTCTCGGGACAGCCGCGTCGATGGCTCTCTCTCCTCTCCTCGCGACGTTTCGCCTCACACGTTGGAGGCATCCTCAGGGTGAGGCGAAACGTCGCGAGGAGAGGAGAGAGAGCCATCGACGCGGCTGTCCCGAGAGAGCAGCTTTTCGAAGCAATCATCATGCATCGAGCCGTGAAAACCTACATCATTACAAAAATAATTACTTTAAATCAATGCAGGACATCAAATAAAAAATAATTGTTCAAACAAATAAAGGAAGGAAGAAGTGTGTCTGAGGGCACAAGTCCAACATCCAAGCACACAGCAGTGAGCAGCATCAACAGTCCCAGCCAGAGGACTTCAAGGCCTTATGAAACAAATGAGTCTTGAGACGGTATTTGAAGATGCCCAGAGACTCAGCGGACCGAATTTCCAATGGAAGGCAGTTCCAGAGTCTGGGAGCAATAGGCTTCATGAACTTTTAGTAGAGCCCCGATCTATAATTTGAACATGCAACCTCACCTCTTAGTTTGCAGAGCACTCCTACCAACTGATAATGCTTGGAAATAATCGAGGACTGAAACTAAAAATTATAATATAAGATTACAATAGGTTTTACCGTATCTGGCGATTATGCAGGTGTTAATATCTTAACACCTGCATAATTGCCAGGCAATTATGCAGGTGTCAAGATCCCAAACACCAAAATAGACACATTTTACAATGTGTCCAGTTTGCAAAAGCCACACATACTAGTGACAAAGTATGCAAACAGGTAGCTTTGATAACCTAAGCATTGTCCTTCAACTGACCGACCTTCACCTGGCAGTGGCTTTCTTTTGAGCCTATTTGCCGGTGTTAGTCGTTGCCAAAAGGCAATCAGCTCCAGACAATGCAGTATCAATGCTTTATAGCTTAGGTGGGGTGTTAAGATCTTAACACCTGCATAATCGCCAGATACGGTAAAACCTATTGTAATCTTATATTTGTATACTGGCAAAAAAGTATCCATAGCGTTAACAGCCCCACCTAAGCTAAAAATTATAAGTGGTATCATAATGCATGGCCTCGTGTGTATTGTTTTGAGCCATTGTCACATAAACCACACACATTACAGCAAATATTCACACTCACTGTAACTTCACAGAACCGCTACTCTACCACACATGGAATGGTATGCGTAGTAGTGGTAATAATTACATTAACGTGCAGCAGTACAATGCAGAGAAGAAACACGACAGTGATACGCTGCATTGCAATGTTAGTATTAATTGACCGTCGCTTGTGACATTGCACACTCGGTCAGGACACCCGAAGGAGCACAGCCCTCACAGCAGCACCGAAGCGGCACACCCCCATCATCACTCAGTTGAATGCGGAAACAATACAATCTATTACCATCTAGTGCCTCTTATCATAATTAATACAGACGGTTGAATTAATAACACTGATTACAACGCATATGCTGCAATAAATCATGTGCTAATATTAATTCAATTATAGTGACGCAATAAAGATTAACTATAATTAAGGAGGAATTGAGATTTTTAGAACTGCTCTCAAGAGCTGCACTTTCAGGAAAGCAGTGTTAAGCGTTCCTCATTGTGAGCATGTTTCGTCCTCCCTCCTTTGCGAAAGAGGAGGAAAGCTCGATACGGCTATATGTAAAGATCTACGATTAAGAGCAATTCTCATGCAGTGCAATGAAAACCCACATGAATACAGTACTAACATTTGTAGATTGAAGGTGAAAGAGACATTCCATTGTGTGGCAGGGTGGTAACATCTGCGCCTCACAGGAAGTCCTGCCTGAGTAAGCTCTAATCCCGCATCGGGAACCTTTCTTTGTGGAGTTTGTGTTCTCCCCCTGCTCTGTGTTGTTTTCCTCCGAGATTTCTAGTTTCCTCCCACAATAAAACAAACCGCTCATTTATTACTTGGCCGTTAACATAATGTATAAGACGCAGTCTCTAGCAAATGTTGGTGCCGGGTGTATGGAGTTTAAGTGACCAAGGAATTCCTCCAGCTTCTGTCATACGTGTGGCCATATAACGACTGTGTCATCAATGTATTAAAACCAGTGGGTAGGTTGAAGTGTAGATAAGTTTATGGCTTCCTTTTCAAAACCGCTTACATACAGGTTGCCTGCTGTGAGTGAGACTGGTGATCCCATTGCTGCACCCTCTTTTTGTTGGTTAAACTCCCCGTCGAACTTGAAATACGGACATCAGAGGGGAATCACCAAGTGTTTGGGAACTTCTTTCATGAGATGCAAACTAGGAGATTAGTCACAGGGGGAACAGACTGGAGTAAATGTGATTCGGGGTCTGAGCAGGACAATGGGACCCTTTCAAGTGGACCCTGACGGTCGTCCATTGATACTGGAATGCAGCAACTCTGTGGAGAGTACTCAATACATACATAGTACCTGCATATAAATAGGAGTCACACACATGACACACGCACACTGCACCTGAGGATGCCTCTAACGTGTGAGGCGAAACGTTGTGAGGTGGAGAGAGGAAGTGATCGACGCAGCTGACCCCAGAGAGAGCAGCTTTTCCAAGGAATAAATGTTCCCGAGCAGGAGCAAGTTGGAAGAGAGCCAACATCCCGGCACGGCACCACTAAGCCGCATCAACAGTCCTAGCCGGAGGAAGGAATAAATGTTCCCGAGCAGGCGCAAGTCGGAATAGAGCCATCATGCCAGCACGACAGCACTGAGCTGCATAAATAGTCTTAGCTGGAGGACTTGAAAGCCTTACGAAACAAGTGAATCCTGAGACGAGATTTGAAGATGCCAAAGGACTCAGCTGAACAAATCTCCGGTGGAAGGATATTCCAGAGTCTTGGACTGCCGGAGAGAAAACGCGGTGAGAGAGGCGTGGTAGGAGGCAGGCATAAGACCATAAATAATTTTGAAAACAGTCACTCCAATGTAATGATGTAGGTTTTCACGGCTCGATGCATGATGATTGCTTCGAAAAGCTGCTCTCTCGGGACAGCCGCGCCGATGGCTCTCTCTCCTCTCCTCGCGACGTTTCGCCTCACATGTTAGAGGCATCCTCAGGCGTAGGATGCTGTCCCGAGAGAGCAGCTTTTCGAAGCAATCATCAGTCACTCCAATCTTAAAATGAGTCAGAAACTTGACAGGAAGACTGTGCAGAAAAACGGTAGCACTAATGTAAAGTGATCGCCTTTTGAGGAACCTTGCAGCAGCATTCAAAATCATCTATTGTCCTGAAAATTAGGAAGTTTTTTTTTATTGATGCAGGTTTTCACAGCTTAGTGCATGAAAATTGGTCTGAAAAGCTGCTCTTTCAGCAAAACCACATCGAGTGTTCCTCCAATCTTCTTTGCGACATTTCGCTTGATGATGTGAAATATTGCAAAGGAGAGAGGAGGAACGCTTAGCATGGCTATTCGGAAAGAGCAGCTGTTCAGAGCAATATTCACGAGGGCGTTTGGGAGCCTGCATAAGCACGAGTTACAGTAGTCCTGTGCAAGGTAATGAAGGCATTGATCAGGGACTTCGCACCCGGTGGAGCCAGACAACCCAGTAAGTTGGGCGATGTTACAAAAGCGCAGATAAAAGGACCTGCAGACGTGGAAAGCATCATTGCAACTCGCTCAGTGATTAGTTTAACATCACCGGCTGCTTGTCACAGTATGGGAGGTGATGTGAAGGTTGATGGCCGTGTGCCAATGGTGACAAGTCCATATGCTCACAGTGGGCCTGAAGTAAGTTTAAAGGGTGCGGTAAAAGTCGCTTTACTGAGAATCATTACATGATTTGCCACGACTTCGAGATGCTGAATAATAACAAAGAACTGTATTGTCCTATATGTTGTTCAATGCTCTAAGGGTGCAGCGTGTGTATTGAACATGATAAAGGACACAGAACATTTTTTGTAAAAATGAATATATATTGTTGCTCACAAAATGATTGCATTATTCTCGGTGAAGTGACTTAAGTCGCACCCTGCATGAGAATAATTTGCAAAAAATAGACTGAGATTTCAATTTGTTCGGTTTAAATATTACAAAATAGTCTGAGCTTGAGTGAAAACTACCCTGGATGGACTGCCATCAGCCTGGGGCCAAGATTCCAAATAGCACAGACGTTTTGGTTGATCACTCCGTGCAGGATTACCTCGAGCAATGTTAGCACATCCCTGGCCGTTGCTCGTGAAGCTAAGCTGATCGTGGCAAGAAATATATAGTGGATTTTCCTTCTCTCTGAATATTATGCCGAAGTGAATTCATGGGACACGCCATTTTACATTCTGCGCATTAGTTCAAAAGTGGATTGGATTTGTTACATTTCATTTATTTTGATTTTTACCCTGCCTGAAATGTAACTATATTTTATAGCAATTGTCAGTGGCAATTACATTACAGTATCCATTTACGATATTTCACATTACGCAACTGTTTATTGCATTTGGAGATAAATGGAAAATAGATTAAAGTTAACCTCCACAACACTAAACGAGGGGAAATTGAATTTTTAATAACAAAATGTTTTGAAGCTGATCAAAGTTGCCCGGAAAGTAAATACTGTGCAAGGCACGCTGATTGTTAAGTGCCATGCAGGTCGTTTTATATCTTGCACTGCACCATAACACCGTAGTGCAATGCTGCTTTACTTAAAGAATCATTGATTCACTCTATCCATTGTGCAAGTGTAATTGTTTCAGCGTTATTGTTAACCCTTTTTATAATACCTGTTTTGTGTACAATTACAAATGCTAAGTATTTTAACACATTCTTGGATCTTCACTGGAGCCATATTTTACAAAATGAAAGACGTTTAGGGCAGCGTGGGACTACATTAGGACATGTCAATGAAAGTTGTTTTCGTGAAACACTAGTAATATCATTCTCATGACCTTTAAAAAGGAACTGATCTCAATTAGATCATCCTTAATATATTACAGCAATATTTCGGTGGTTTGGTATTGATGACATTAATTTTCATTTTATACCCATATAATTGGCACTTTTAATTATCATTTAATAGTGCATTTTTATAATTAAAATGTAACGGAAGCCATTTTTCAGACTAAATATGTTTTATTAGCAGCCTTAGCGTGGCCTAAATGGTATGATGTTAAGCAAAAATATTTAAGAAACCAGCCTACGCTTAACACAGCACTACAAACCCAAAGAGCCTGTGAATCCGACAGCCTGGCCCCACATCAGTTATCAAGGAAAAGCCTTAACGCTGCAGCTGTTGAGATAGGGTGGCTTAGGAACAAAAATGTAATATCACGGTCAAAATGACCCATTACATGGAAGTGAGACTCTGGGGCCTTTCCACTCGCGCGAGCGCCACACGTCCAGGGCTATTCCCCTCGCAACAACGTTTCACTACCTTCAGAGATATGGGAAATTAAACAAAGATGCAGGAGAGAAAAGGACGTAAATAAACATACGGCCAATAGTACATCTTTGGCTTTGTTGGAAACTACAGATTTTACAGCCAGACACGTTTACCTTTCTTATTTATCTTACGTCTGTGTTGTAGAGCAACATACATAGCAGTTAAAGTACAACCGCGCCCTGCTGGAGTTATATTTCTTGATCTAATTCCAAAAGTCTATTCCACTGGCAACATTGCCCCACAGCGCCAGGCAGATCTACAAGGCCTCCCAAATCCAATGCTTGTCATGGCATCAAAAGGCACGCTTTGGAAAACACGGTATACACTAATTAAAATTTTACCCATTTTTGTCATTTTCGCGATAAAAGGGAATGCAGAGTTCATATGGAATTCATATTATATTCACATTGATTAAACGGCCATTTGAAGGTAAAACCGCCTCCAAAAATGAGAAAAATAGCCGAAGAATTAAATGAATGGCTGTGAGCAGCAGCGTGTAGGTAGTCACTCCTGTCTGTGTAAAGGCGTACACGTTGAGTGACTACGAAAAATTTGTGAAATTGGCACGAAGTCGATCCCTCCTGGAGGATTAACACCCACCAGTAATAATAATAATTGCACTTCCGGAGAGCTTTTCACCTGTCACACACGTGCAGTACACACTGGTAATATCTCTAAGTACACATATGTGCAAATGTGGTGCCAAGCCCCACGCCGTGCCAGGCTAGGTACACCTGCACACCCAGCGATCCGGCCGTGAGGGGGAGTCGCGATGTCATGGATGTGTGGGTCGTACGCGAGGAACGGTGCCGAGTTTCGTGATAATCGGTGCCTAATTGCGTGATGAGCGGGGCCGGGTTGTGTGATGAAAGGTGCTGAGTTTAGGGGGTTGAAAATGGCTGATTGGGGTGTCGTGCGTGCCAGGCTGGGTGCACATGGGCACGCCCGGGGTTTGAACCAGGCGAGGGAGGGCGGTGGTGCAAATGGCTGCACAGGTTGCGTTGGATTGGCTGTGCCACTTTTGCTATGGGTTATCCACAGAATGGATGTCATAGAAAGGTGAAAAGGTAAAGAGCAAGAGGCGGCTTGCCTTTGGCGTAAACAACGTGGGTGATGAAACGGTCCAAAGTTCCAGAAACGGCAGCAGCATGGGGTTGAGGTGATGTCGCATGGGAGATGAAAAGCTAGGGACAGAGGGATATATAACGGAGATGTGCAGAGAGGAGAGAGAGTCGCTGATGGGAACTTGGGAGCTGACGGTCGATGATGTAGGGTACGCGGACCATTCGGGCGGGAGCGCATGGCTCGGCGCCGATGTTGAGAGGTTAGAGAGCTCGGTTGGCATGTGCAGCACAGACTGTTGTTGAGTTAGTGTCAATAAAAGTGCTGCAAAGGCAAGAAAAGTCCCGTTATCATCACCGATGTGCATGTCCCGGGATCCACTAGGCAACAACGAACGGTCTCGGGTGGTGTGGAGGTTGGCTCGTTGGGGTGTGCCCCGACACACATATTGTGTAACAATGATAAATATCCTGGCATATAACCATAACAGATTGTTTGACCACATACTGTTAGCAAGCTAGTTTCAACTGTCAGAATCTAACGAGGCCATTGGTGGCTGGCCGCACGTACAGTGGCCTATGTCTCTTGAGTGGTGCAGCATTATAAACTGCTGTAGTACCATTCTCCAATAGCATTCCCCAAGGCAAAATGAGGGATCTTTGTTTTTATAGTAGTTGCTATATGCACACAAACACATCTGTGCATATAGCAACCATTAATTTCCACTAAGTGGCGGTGATATCCCCATGGCATCTATGCCAGGCAAGGTGCACTTTGAGCCGAAAGTTCGCTGACGGGAGATTATGGGACAGACTCACGTGCTATGGGTTTCCTGACTGAAATGACTGGCAGAGGCACCACCTATGCTGCCCACTGTGTCACCTCGCTGAGTTTTAACTGCCCGGTGCTCTAATCGTTGTTGTGAGGGTTGACTGCCTTCAAGTGCCCAGTAACGTCTATCATGGGCCCCTTCCACAGAGGTCATTGGCAAGTCCAATCACATCGTTCTGCACCACATCAGTCCATCTCTTCTCCAGCCCTTGCTGCACCCCTTTGGCCTCCGCTATACGACCAAAGAGAAGTTGCTTGGGCATCCGGTGGCTGGGTCATGTAGCCCACATGCCCAGCCACCCGATGCCTAAGCAAATGAGCTGCTCCAGCAAGCGACGCTTGCTGGATGGGACTGTGTCCTGATCTTTGAAGAATCTTTGAGCTCCTCATGCAATGTAATCTGGTTAAACACAGGCTGGATCGTGATCAGACCTGTCGGAAAGTGTCAAACTGGCACAGATGTTCATTCCAACGGCTCCACGTTGTATACAATCCACAAATGTGCATGCATAATCCACTCATCTGTGTATAACATACCTATGCATATATATCACCCACCATGAATTTATGAAAACACCGCTGTGCGTGACAGACCTGAGTCGGTTGTAATTGCGATCGCGCTATTCATCATGAGTCGCGATGACATTGAACTTGAACGTAACATGCTCACGTGCTCTGTGTGTGGCGCTTGCGTTCACCATGAGCCACGTTCACCTGCATGTTCGCTTCTATGTTTGTGCGGCACGAGCGGACGTGTGGTCGGAGCCGCTTGTACACGTGTTCGCGAGCGCACCAACACGCACTGTATGATGGCTGGCACGTGTAGCGCGCTTTCAGTGTTACGGGCGTTAAATGTACTTATTGCTGGTGTGCAGTGTGCAGCCAGATGCCGTCTCACGACGGGGTTCAGCCCAGGCATTGGTGGGTGGATCGACTAGTCGATGGCTAAATGCGCGCAGAGCCCTTCGTCACTCGAAGTGTCGGAGCGTGCGCGATTGTCGAAGCGCGTGGCCTTATGCTTTGCCATCTGTGCGAAAAGCGCTCTTTGGGGTCATGAGTAATAAATGATGATACGCTTATACACCTGCAAATGACTCACTCTCCTTTCTCGGTTGTGCCACCATGGGGGCTTCCCAGTGCGTTAATGGTTAATGAGCTGCTATATTGTTAACACGGAAGTGCTTTTACCTCTGTTCGCGAGGCAAAGCACACGGTTAATGTGTTAATAATACGAGCTGCTGTAAAACGCGAGCGGGGGAAGTTTACACATGAATAAATAAATACATAAATGTTTTAACACATTCATACGACGAGTGACTCCAACAATGTTGAAAACACAGAAACGCGTGTTCAGGTGCAATTTATGGCATGAAATAATGCATTGGGATGTTATCTTGCATACATTATCAAGCTAGATAATTGCTGTTTTGACCCGAAGAAATATTATGTAAGGTAGTGTTATGTAATGTGTTGTAAATACATACTGGTAGGTGTGGTGTTTCGGCAGGGAACCCTCCAAGGGAGACGACCTCAGTCGTAATCCCCGCCAGACACCCGTGGGTCCAACTTGCATGTGCAACCATGTGGCACGTGCGGCCATGTGGCATGGGCTGCCAGGGGTTCTTCAGCAGCAGCATGGCGGTTAACCGTCATTCAGAGATCACTCACCCAGTCAGCGACAAGAGACCAGTGGCGATAGATGTTGCAGAGGCCTTCTGGATGTTTTCAATGCTTTAATTTCAACCCAACATACGACCGGGTAGCAGTCCACAATGGTCTACCATCCCCCACACACAGATCAGCGCTCCCCTACATCTTCATGCAGCCTCCTCCAATAGTTCCCAGGCGAGGTCTCCCCTAGCGCATGCGCGCCCGCGTTTATAATCACTTACGCACCCGCTTTAACTGCCAGCTTGATTACTCATTAGCCCAAGAGAGCATAACTGCCAACCCTGTTATTGATTAGCTCAGCGTGGGTGACAAACACATTACCTCATCCGGCCGCCCCCCCCCCCGCACTATCTGCACCTGCACGTGGCCTGGCATCGTCGAGTGAGTGCCACACACACTGTGTGCCACACACAGTGTGTGTGGCACTCACTCACACACACTCGGGACTCACGACACTCTCACTCTGATGTCGACTCAAACAAGTGGGGGGTACTCGGTCACACACACTGGGGAACACACACACCAGAACAACAATGCTGACTCAAACCAGTGGCGCACTCCACACACACACAGTGCACTAACCGCTGTACCACTGCTCTCCACACACACACAGCACGCTAACCGTTGAGCCACCACTTCCTACTCACACAGCGTGCTAACCACTACGCCACTGCTCTCCACACACACACACCGTACTCTCTCTCTTTTACACAGCAAGCTAACCATTGCAGCACAGTACTCTCTCCCCGTAGACACCGCAGTACCTTCTTCGGTACACTACCACGGTACCCTCTCACGGTACATACTACAGTACTCTCTCGGTACACACCATGGTACCCTCTTCAGTACACATCAAAACACGGTACCCTCTGCCGGTACATACTATGGTACGCTCCCAAACACACCACGGTACCCTCTTCGGTACAAACTACGGTACCCTCTCCCGGTATATAGTACGGTACTCTCCCGGTACACACCACAGTACTCTCCCGGTATATAGTACGGTACTCTCCCGGTACACACCACGGTACTCTCCCGGTATATAGTACAGTACCCTCTCCCGGTACACACCACGGTACTCTCCCAGTACACACCACAATGGGCAACACAGCATCACGACAACGACGTCCACTCAAACTCAGTCCACACAAACACTGAGGACACTGGGCAGGCTGCTTCACAGCCTGCCCACCGAGGTGCACCACCCAGAGCTCCTCCTCCTCAGCTGGGCGACATCAGCTCTGCCCTACAGCTGGGCGGCATTGGCTCCGCCCCACAGCTGGGCAGGGCACCGTGTGCGCTCTGCACACACGTGCGGCTCGCTGAGCCATGCCAGCCCGGCGCCCGGCCAGTCTGCCGCAGCTCCGACTCCTCTCACCAGCCGAGCTCCGCTCCTCACCGGCACCCCGCTCCACTCTACTCCACACTGGCGCTCCACTCCATGCGCTCCTCTCGGTCCCGCAGGTCAGCAGCACCCTTTGGCGCCGGCGGGTCCGGTCCCGTGTCGCGCTCACGCTACGTGTCTCCATCGCTGCCGCTACTGCATTCCGTGTCTTTGTCGCCGCTGCTGCAGCGCAGTCACCTCCACCGCAGCCGAACAGTCGCTGCACTTTCCTCTCCTGCTGTGCTTGTGCCACTGCTGCTCTCCTGCAACTCCCTCCGGCCCACGCTGCGCCGCCAGCAGTGGCACGCAGACGCCTCTGCCACGCGAGTAATGGTGCTGTCCACAGCCGCTTCACGTTGTAGTTGGACCCAAATTTCTGCAGTCTCCCACGTGAGACCGCATCCCAATTGACACCAAACTGTGATGTTTCGGCAGGGAACCCTCCAAGGGAGTCGACCTCAGTCGTAATCCCCGCCAGACACCCGTGAGTCCAACTTGTACATGCGTCCATGTGGCACGTGCGGCCATGTGACGTGGGCTGCCAGGGGTTCTTCAACGGCGGCAAAGTGGTTCACCGTCACTCAGCGATGCACTCACCCAGTCAGCAACAAGAGACCAGCGGTGATAGATGATGCAGAGGCCTTCTGGATGTTTTCAATGCATTAATTTCAACCCAATATACGACCGGGTAGCAGCTCATAATGGTCTAGTACCCCCCACCACACATCAGCGCTCCCCTACATCGTCACTCAGCCTCCTCCAGCAGTTCCCAGGCGAGGTCTCCCCTAGCGCACGCACCCGCATTTATAATCACTTACGCACCCGCTTAACTGCCAGCTTGGTTACTCATCAGCCTGAGAGAGCATAACTTCCAACTCTGTTATTGATTAGTTCAGCTGGGTGACAAACACATTACCTCATCCGGCCGCCCCCCCCTCACCATATGACTCACTGGCAATTTGCATGCACATGGGGGAGGGGGAAGCCTAACGCACACCCCACCTGAATGTGGCCTAGCAGGGTCCAGGCTCGGCATCACAGTAGGTGTGTAAAGATGCGTTCATTGACTAATTTAATAGTTGTCAGCTCCCAATGCACGGTGTGTAGCACAATCTGCGTGTTTGAATCCGTTGCATGTAATGCGGTTTGCGTGATCATCCAATAGAAGCAGCTACATTCCCCACAACGTTCGAACAAACTTTTAAATCGCGTCAAGAATCATTCACTGCATCAGGAGGGAAAATTATTACACACTGACGATGTATCAATTATAACAGTATTACCTATTTCAGACGTTTGTTGTGTGACAGGACTCCTTCATCTAGAGCTTGCAAGCTGACTGGCTACTTTTCGCTGTCATTCTATCCATCCAACCTACGAGCAATTACGTTTTCTTTGAAAAACAATAAAACATAAGAGCATATTTGAAATATTTCACCCCCTTCACCACTAAACAAAAAAACATTTCAATTACAGAAACCACGCATTTTCAAAAAATGCTCTTCTCTCCAAGGTGTCCGTCCATCTTCTGCAGAAAAAACGAGCTGCACGCACTAACCTCTAATGAGCATAGTGTTGTGATCATTCCTGATGACAATCCTAAGTCAGTGGCAGATAATCCACATTCTCATCGCGGGAAACAGTACTTGGAGCCACTCGACTTCTGACAAATGTATTTTTTATTGAACTCGCAGATGCAATGGAGTGAAGCTCTAACTGGATCTTGTGCTCACGACTCTTCAATTGAAATTCTTAATGCTCCGCGACAGTGGCCCACGATGAGATCTCTCAGGAGAGGAAGATGTTTGTAATTGACCATGATAATTGAATGTGTTCGCGTGTGAGATGTGTGCTGTGAGGCATATTGACAAGGCAGGTGCTGTTTCACCGTATTTGACCTTGCAGGACCTTCCATCGGGCTGAAGGATGTAACCTTCGACACAGCTGCACTTGAACGAACCGTCCGTGTTGTGGCACAGTTGACTGCATGTCCCGTACACGCCACACTCATCGAAGTCTGGGGAAAAAGAAGTGCAGGGTACAGGCAGTCCCTGACTTACGAATGCTCGTACTAGTAAACAAGCTTTCATAAGGTACAATTGAGTGCAGTATATAGTATACTGCATGCAAAATACAATATTAACAGTAAATATTTGTGTTCCGACTTTAGCGTGAATACGTTATGTAGATCTACAATGGTATGTATAATGTCCAATCTTGAAAGCATCGAGTGCATTACTACCTTGTGTACAGTACAGTATAACATGAACTACTTTGTGTTTAGGCTTGTGAATGTAACTCTGGACTAAAACGCACTTGTAACGCTGGGACTGCCTGTATATTGGCACTTTGGAAAAAACGCACTTTAACAATGTGAATTATTATTACATTTAAGAAAGCTCGAATGCCATCGTGGACAAAAGTTGTGAGTTTAAAACGTGTCAAAAAAGATCACGTCGAAACCAAGTGCAAATCAAGCCATCAAGACGAATCATTATGCTTTAAAAATAATACAAATTCTGCTTTAAAACTCCATTACCTTGAAATGTAATATTTGATTGTAATGGGTTCTGGCATTAATCACGGTAACGAAATAAAATATACAAGAACTCGAGAGAAATATTTAAAATCTACAATGATCCAAAAACCTAGAGACGTACAGGGTTGATTTATTCTTTGGAGAAAATGCACCCAACGCATGAGGCTGCTCGACAATCTGAATATAGATGAGGGACGATAGAACGGCGTGCGAGGCATGCATTTGTCACATGAGGTAATGGCTCAAATGTGCAAGGCAGCAAATTCAAAACTGCATTTAGTGAAACCCAAGGGGAACAGAAGCACATTTCAGCAGAGATGCATGTTTCTGAATGCAAATGGGAAGCAAATATGAAATAACAAAGCAGATGCTGGACCACTGAGTGAATTTCTGCAAAACAATAAAAGTGGGATACTTCACAAATGTACAACGGTAACTGTGAAGAGGTCTCATGTAAAATTACCCTTGCAGCCTTTTTTATCACTCATCACTTGTTGGCCATTCGCGCAGTAGCACACCGGGCCTTCTCTCGTTACAGCACACCTGTGATGGCATCCCATAACCGTGCAGTTTCCCGATAATTCTGTTTCGGTCACAGGGAAAGGGCGACAGGAAACAAAGACGCAATGTGATCTCATTGTGGTTATTATTATAACTTTCCTTATATAGGCAGAATGAGTATCCATATGAAGCCACACCAAAGAACTGCGCAATCATTGTTACGAGAACAACAATAAGAATCCAAAATACATTTACTATGATAGGAAAATTAGAAAAGTCTGCTGAATCAAGTCACAGAATCGACAGCCCACTTATCGGAAAAGGCGTACAAGCTTTTAGCTTTAGGATGTTGCAATTTGTGAGTTATGCCATCCTCTGGTTTTGCTCCAATGCCTCTGGCATATTTGACAGCGATCGTGTTTTCTCTGGAGAGCCCCTCCCTCCCCAGGTGTCTGACCCACTACATCGCACTGGACCATGCGTGCTCCCAACTCACACACGGATTTAAAGCTCGATTGTGAAAATAAACCACTCAAAAGACAGTGACAACCCAACTCTTTCTTCATGCAAAGACACACACATTGATGGCTAAATTTAAACCACAGCATGATTTATAGTGCATAATAGCAGACAAATAAATGCTCAGCAGCATTACGAAGTGTGCATTTCGTTTAAATCTGGAGAAATAATAACGCGAGAAAAACGGCTTTCATATCATTCTGTCACTAATATGTCAAAGGTGAATTATATACAGTGAGATCAATGGTATTAGCCTTTCATAGAAGCATATAAAACGTCTACATAGACATTACACCAAGAAATATTCCTCGTGTGTAGGCTATTTTTTTGCACTGTGTTCCATTAACACTTGAAAGTTGACAAGCAGAAAGCAGCTGTCCCAAGGGGCTCACATGGGTTGTCATTTTCAAAGCCATCCCAAAGTCTGAGGCCCACACGCATACATGCATGTTGCACAACTGTACTATGGTACGCTATGTGACCCATGACACTCTTCCATTCTCACCTGTGAAATGTCTGGGTTTTTGGCCACATGATGGTTCCACTGTGCCAGTGATCACAACAACGTCATTTTGACTCAATGCAGCATACCAAATTGCCAGTAACTGTCCAGCATCCCCTGCTGACCACTGCTGAGCATTATTAGACTCTGTACAAAGTTACCAAGCCACCACGAGGTGTACAGGTTAGACAACATGACCATGTTGAACACATGCATATGACAAATCTTCAGTGATGGACTCACCGACATGTGCCTCTGCTCGTTATCCCAGAGTCAGCGATAAAAGCGAAGCATGCGTGATGCATCGATTGCTCTACGTCAGATGTATGAAGATTTGTAAATGTCGTCTGTGAGAGTTTACGTTACCCTTAATGCTGCGAGAGCTACTTATCATAGTCTACAACGTTACAAAAATAATGGATGAATTTTGACTCCCATTAAACAATTCTATTGGATTTTCTAAAGGAGTGATGAATGGGAATCTCTATTCATATATGCTGACCAAATATGACCAGTTTGGAAATGCAAGCAAATGTGAAGAATCGCGACGATGATACTCGAATACACAATTTAAGCCTGAAATACAATAACTACATGTAAGCCATGCTTTTTATGAGAACCTACTCCTGGCCCGATTATTGTAATTACGTGAGCAATATTGAGACCCTGGGTCAGAGTGTTATTATATTTGGCAGTCATAATAAAAACCATATCAGGCCTTTCCCCTATATTGGGTGATGTCATACCTTTACAGTCTGCAAATAAAATACTGAAAACAACAGTGTTAAAATTCAATTCGTATTATCTATAGTTTGAGTAACACTGATTGACACATCACTTACTCTGAAAGTTGTGTTAATGTGTTCTTGGAATTGGAACTATTACAGAAACAATCACATGTGGATTACGTCCGCAGTCTTCATTTGTCCGATTGACACACGAGTGAAGAATATTCAATGTATTTCCCCCCTCCAGCAGACAGTGTGTGGATCACGCCAGCAATTTACACAAGGAATGTTTATGGGAGGTCTCGAACACACTGATTGGCCGCTCAAATTTACTTCAATGCATCTCCAGCGACTTCCCAAAGAAACAAGTCCACAATTTTAAACGATGCCGTAGTGAGTGAAAGGCCACACATCACAGCAGGTTGTTCGTGGCATTTGTGGGAGAGAGCACTTTACAACCAACAGGGTCGCGGGGAGACGGTGCCATACGCCACGACCGAACCCACTTCGTCGAATATGGGCATCGATCCAAGAAAGCAATGACAAAAGACCTCACAAGATATTTCGTTCACCGTCTTCACCTATTACCAGCTGTTCATGCTTGCATGAAAATACTTTAGGCATTTGTCACCGACAAGTTGCTTTTGGGGCCTTAAATGTAAGTGCAACTTTTGTGGCAAAGTCAACATTGGTTGTCCTATGATAAGACTTTGTACCAACACGAGTGCAGAGACACCGACATGAACGAGCGCTGCTCCAATGCGTGTTTGAGCGTGGAGACACCGACATGAACGAGCGCTGCTCCAATGCGTGTTTGAGCGTGGAGACACCGACATGCCACGGGTAAGAATAGTTCTCCCTGTCGGTTGTAATGAATGCAATGCAGTGCAATAACAAGAGAGTATTCACCACTGTGGGCGGCACGGTGGCCCAGTGGTTAGCGCTGTCGCCTCACAGCAAGAAGGTCCCGGGTTCGAATCTCTCGGCTCGGGTGCCTTTCTGTGTGGAGTTTGCATGCTCTCCCCGTGTCCGCGTGGGTTTTCGCCGGGCACTCCGGTTTCCTCCCACAGTCCAAAAAGCATGCTGCTGCATAGGTTAATTGGCTCGCAGGCTAAATTGCCCCGCAGTGCCCGGCGATGGACTGGCGTCCCATCGTCGGTATATCCTTGCCTTGCGCCCTGTGTCTGCCGGGATAGGCTCCGGCTTCACCGTGACCCTGTATAGGACTAAGCGGTTTCAGACAATGAGATGAGATGAGATACACCACTGTATTTTAGAGATCACGAGGTTCCTGGAAAAGTGAAACACACCCAAAATATGTGCTTGGTCTCAATAAACTTATACAATTCCGGTTGCACAACCGCCAGATTATAAGATGTACCTCTCATCTCATCTGTGGGAGGAAACCGGAGTACCCGGCGAAAACCCACACGGACACGGGGAGAGCATGCAAACTCCACACAGAAAGGCACCCGGGCCGAGAGATTCGAACCCGGGACCTTCTTGCTGGGAGGCGACAGCGCTAACCACTGGGCCACCGCGCCGCCCATCTTTAAAATATCAATGACCTAAAATGCCAAAAGTCCGACGGGCTGTAATTATTTACAACTGACAAAATAATTGTAATCCAGTAGAGTGGAACATTAGATTATGAAATTTCGAACTGGTATGAATGTGCTGTACCGCAACACTGTATCATGAAAGCACAGCAAGCCCCTGTTCATTTACTGGGACGTGTTTATACAATGAAGCGTGTTACCATCCACATGCGTCGCTTTTGTATTACTGCAAGCATTCCTCTCGCCTTAGGGCCAACTCTGAATAAAAATATCCCCCCTCGAAGTCTGCCAGTTTATTTCAACCTGTACCCTTCCCATTGTGATTCATCTAATATTCTCTGTGATGCTTTATATTGCTAGACCCCTTCTATTGCTCCGAGAAGCATACACATTTTTTGGGGCACACATGCTTGTACACGTTCGCACAATTGCTGTTCTGCTCCGTTATCACAACAAGCGTTAAGCACCCCGAAGTCAGCTTGGCATGCTGCTCAACTCGGAGATGTAAAATTGCCATTTTAATCCCGAGTCAAGGTCGAATAGATATAATAATTGCACCTATAGAGCGCATTTCGTGCTCTAGAAGTGCACGAAGAACAATGGCCACAAGAAAGAAAGAGAAACAGGCAGCGGTGTGCCCGCTGCGTATGGATAAATCAGCAACGGCAGCAAACAGTGTAGACAAACAACACAGAATCGATTTTGACAAGATGCGAGTACTGACAGCCATCTGCTACGAAGGTCCAAGATTAATTCGTAAAGCAATAGAGATTCACAACATAGAAAAGACCATGAACCGCAAACAAGAAATGAGACTAAAGCTCAGCCAAACCTGGAGGCCAGTCATTGAAGTCAGCAGTGCACAGATATTGAGCTCTGAAATGCGGACATCAGAAGAGAATCACCATTATATATGTCATATATATAGAACATATATATAACATATATATATGTTATATATATAATGTATATATTCATATATTGCATTATATATAACATATATAATGTATATATCTGATCTCATTGTCTGAAACCGCTTGGTCCTATACAGGGTCACGGTGAGCTCGGAGCCTATCCCGGCAGACACAGGGCGCAAGGCAGGGATACACCCACAATGGGACGCCAGTCCATCGCAGGGCACTGCGGGGCAATTTAGCCTGCGAGCCAATTAACCTATGCAGCAGCATGCTTTTGGACTGTGGGAGGACACCGGAGTGCCCGGCGAAAACCCACGCGGACACGGGGAGAGCATGCAAACTCCACACAGAAAGCACCCGAGCCGAGATTCGAACCCGGGACCTTCTTGCTGTGAGGCGACAGCGCTAACCACTGGGCCACCGTGCCGCCCTATTGTAAATATATATAATCTCATCTCATTATCTGAAACCGCTTAATCCTATATAGGGTCACGGTGAGCCGGAGCCTATCCCGGAAACACAGGGCGTAAGGCAGGAATACACCCGACGACGGGACGCCAGTCCATCGCCGAATATATATAATACAGAATATACATATATAATGTATACATGTATATATAATACATATAAATAGGAGTCACAAACATGACACATACAGTGCCTGTGGATGCCTCTAGCGTGTGAAGCGAAACGTCGCGACGGAGAGAAGAGGAGCGTTTGACGCGGCTGTCCCGAGAGAGTAGCTTTTCGAAGCAGTGATCACAAAAATGTACTGTACGAGTAATGCGCAGCCCTGAAAATCTCTGCTCACATCACTGCTGGCAGAAGAGCCTCCACTAGAATCGAAGCTCTTGAGAGACTCTCTAGAAGGTATTTTAATTTTTCAGACTTTCCACATTGGCCTGACGTCTTTTAAGAAATAGCAATACCCACAGCTGACCTTCCCATCAACTAACTGGTGCACCAATCTATAGTGCTGGGTGGATGGAGGTGGGCGGAGCAGGGAGGTGGATGTTTGAGACGCGTGTATGATTGTTGTTAACTGCTGTTCTGGAAGACTAAAACAGTAATCTGTGCATTTCATGCCCTTTATACTAAGAATTGTGCTCAAGAGCCGCCCTTTTGGGATAGTTCTCGCGTCCGTGACATTTCACCTTCCACGTAGTGAGGGAGAAAGAAGGAACTCTCCACAGGGCTATCCTAAAAAAGCAGTTGTCGAGAAAAAATATTCATACACCGAGCCATGAAAACCTACATCAATATACCGCCCAGCATGTTGACCCTAATCGGTGACATCCTGACTTAAAGTCCAGATAGCTGACCATAATATCTGCACTGCAGTAAAAATATGCATATCCAGTAATATAATTTTTTTGATTCATGTTGCAGGAGTGCCTCATTCATCTTGAGGGGCCGCTAAATAAGCAATGCAAAAGCAGCAGGCTATTTCTTTGCAATTATTTGGAACTTTTTTGCATTCATAATTTGTGCATCAAAGAAAGTGTTTCTTTCTCTCTGCTCAACAGCACAGCACTGATATGCTTTGTAATGATGTAGGTTTTCACGGCTCGATGCATGATGATTGTTTCGAAAAGCTGCTCTCTCGGGGAGGAGAGGGAGCGATCGACGCGGCTGTTCCGAGAGAGCAGCTTTTCGAAGCAATCATCACTAATATTCTTTGTAAAAACGTCCGTAAATATATCGTAGTAGTAAATAAATTTTAAATCTAAGGTAATCTGATTGTTTGCTTTTGAAAACTGTTCTTTTAGGATAGCTGTGTATCCCAAAAAAATAGCTTTGGAAAGCAATAATGCTTCGAGGCATGAACACCTACATCCATATATGGTTAATATCACTCTTTTTGGACTCTTCAACTTCAAAATGTTTCAAAAAATAATAAACACCTTATGGAACAGTGCAAGCAGGGTTATCTCAAAAATGTACTGCAAATCCATGCAGCAAACACATGTGAAATATTTCATCAACACCACGCATTCCAACAAAGATGGTGCAAAAGGTTTCGCTTGTGACGTTTGTTTAAAAATTTAGCTTTTAAGATAGACTCATCGTCTTTGAGCAATTATGTGAACAGGCGATGGATGTTAAGAGAAACATATTCTTGCGTCACATTAGATTGATCTTGCCGCAATTCCCTGAGTATCGTGGGGAAAACGAGTTAAGGGAAGGGGACCAGAGAGAATAGAGGTTGCGCTGGAGCGATAACAGGGCACAGATAAGCGCACACTGAACAGAGAGCGAGACACACACTGGCTTGCAGTTTCATTGCAGAACGTTAAGCAAAATTATTGGCATGCTAAAATGTAATAAAATAAATGAAAATCTGCGACTATTTGCTACCAAGTGTCATTTCACTTCAGAGTTCTGCAGAATATATAAATGTGATTGGAAACTAATTAGAGAGACAATAATCGTTTTATTATACAATTTAAAATTCCACTTCAAAATCAAAAACACTGAAAAGGCTTTATTACTTACCTTGCTTTGAAAGATTGTAATTTAACCACTCCTCATTTATAGTGATCACAGCATTTGTATTGCATAATTGAAGGTGTAATGACTTTTCATTCTCATTGGCATCAAATCAAAATCAGCAGCAGAAGCAGCCATGATCTACCTACCCACTGCTAGATGGCGGTCTTTCCAAGTTGTTGACTACATTCTCGAAAAGCTAAAAAATTCATCTCGCCCCTGAAAGTTGATGACCTTATTGCTCCTTCTAGACGGTGGCCTCTCTCGGCGTTTCCCCACTTCAGTTGCGGATCCATCATCAGGCTGGACCATCAGTCACCATCCTATCATATTATGCGTCCTGCTTGAGCCTACTTCTTAACAGTCAAGATGACATCTCTAATTGACGCTTATCAAATCTATATAGTCTTATTTCTGTTTAGCGATAGAATTCTAAGCATGGCATTTTTAATCAACTAGTTTTTTTTACAGTTTCACGTGATGTATTTGTGTGTGGAGTTTGCACTTTCTCCCAGTGTCCACTGGATTTGTAGCGAGTGCTCAGGTTTCCTCTCATAGCCCAATGACATGCTGCCTAGGTTAATTGGCCTGTTTAAATTGTCTTCAGTGTAGAAGAAATATTGAGGCGTCATTCCATGATTGACTTGTTTTTACATAGGCTTACTAATTTGTTCCAAGAGCTGGACTCTAGTTTTGATGATGTTCATATTTATGCCACGTGGCAAGGAGCTTGTATTTTCTGCACACTACATATGCAAGTGTTTCCTTGCCAAATTGGGACGTCTGGTATTTTTCTCCCTCTGCCTCATCTGAACAATGAACGGGCTCCTATGAACGTGCTCTTTTGCTATGGAGATCTGCCCACATATCTTCTGCTAAATCCAAGAAAAAAAACTTCTCCCCATTCTTGCACACACCCTGAATGGCCATCATGTCTCCCGATTAAAAAGCATGTCATGCTATCTCAGTAGGCTCTTGCCTGTGTTAAACGAGTATATTTCTGCTGCTACCGTAATTAGTTCCACACATTAGCTGCGCATGTTGTGAGAGGCTGTATGGGCTGGGTTTTCCTTATATGTACAGACTCATCCCGAGCGTATACAGTCAGAGATAATGAAATGCGTCAAATCCACTAAGCAGCATCGGTCTTTATGCACACACTTAAAAATCCAATTTCAGAATCAAACAAGGTCTCCAGGTGAACAGGACTTTTGGGCTTCGTGAAATCTTGCTTTATATTTTAAGAGACACTGGCCACAAACCTGTCGGCATGTTGGGTGCAAAAACAATTCACAGGTAGTCGAGTCTTGACAGGTTATTACACAACATGCCGGGTACCGCTCTCGACTGAGAATGTCATCCTCCTCCCGAGCAATGTAACTCATGGCACACAAGCCACTGGAGCCACGTCTCATTTGAGACCGACTTTGAGTGCCAGCTGAACACAAATTCCAGCAGACACTTTAATGTCCTTGTCAAGGTGGGACCCGATCAGCTGCTTGGTCACCATTACTGCAAAGACAGTTTTGCACGGAGCCTTTCTGCTCGGTCTCCAACGTCAAACATAAATATTGTCGTTTCAAAGCAAAACACGAATCAAAGTGATCACTCGCCGTGCAAGCTTTTGTTTGTGGCCCCTTGCTGCAACGAAATGATCAGGCAGTTCTCAGAAGGAGCACCACACGTGTTGCCTCGAGCGCTGCGAGCATGGTATCTGGCTCTTTGACACCAGCATCACCACAATCTACAAGGCAAACGCGTTGAACCACACCGCAGATAGTGATGCAGTGATGCGATTTATTGTGATAATATAGAGCCTTCCTCAATCGTAATTCGTGCAACACCCGGGATGGTGCAGATCCCATGAATTCACAAACATTCCAGTGCTCCAGTCAAAATAATGTTTCATCTGTGATGTCTTTTGACTTCAAAACCTCTGTTGCAAATCCCACTTTCCGAACATGCTGCCAGTGAAAATGCATGTGTATATGAATTATGTATTGGTCCAAAATATTCCCAGACAGTCCCTGTCACACGTGCAGACAGCATTGCCAAAACCCTAAATTTATATTGATTTCTTGGCCTAGAGGACGAAAAATAACGCATCATCCATGATCTTGTCGGCGACCTAAATTCTGATAATTCATATCATCAATATCATATTGGCGTTTTGATGTTTGATTTCCTCATCGCCAGCACACCAGTGTAAAAAAGTACATATATATATACACCAATATAATATGTGGTGTAGGACACAAGCTGTATGTTCACTATGATGATATACAGTTAATGACGTATACAGTTAATGCATAATGATTTGTCAATTATTTACTTGATTGTTCATTTTGAGATATCTTTTTTATTGCATGAGAAATATGATTCAAAGGTGGGGCATTATATTCAATTCACAGTAACTGGTAATGCTATGTGACTTCAGCCATTATGTATTTAACATTCAAGCTAAAAAACCACACCAGGGAACCACCAGGGATTTAAACTCATAACCTTCAAATATTGAATCAATTTGACAGTGCTATCTGGCTGGTTTTTAAAAGCATAAACAGTATGTATCTAACAATATCATTCATATGTTGGGGGAGTTTAAGTCCTAGGTGGAAGCTAACCAACCCCATTTCTTATTCCAAGGTTGATGAAATAAGTACTACGAGTACTACTTGGTAATTTTCTTCTTTTTTCAATAAAAGTTAACTAACAAATGCTGAGACGTATGAGCAGTAATGTATGTGACGCTTGGTGGCGATAACTTTGGGTTTTACGAGGTCGCAATTTTACAGAGGGGGTCAACATCACTGGTGACAAAATCTTCAACCACGCCAAATTGCTCTTCTTATTTGCCTCGGCATCACAATTTCTTCTTTTTGCTTATGTCTATTAAATCGTATAAAAATAAATATCTGACATAAAACTACAAAACTTGAAAATAAATAGAAATTTCTCCGCAAATAAGACGGCATGAATGGCCGGTTAGCTAATGTATGTTTTCACAGTTCAATGCACTGTATGTGAATTGCTCTCAAGAGCTGCTCTTTCGAGATAGCCATGTCAAGCATTCGTCCTCTATCCTTGGCGATATCTAATGACATCTCCAACGTGAGAGGAGAAACGCCGAGCAGGAGAGAAGAGCAGCTCGAGAACAATTCTCAAAACAGTGTTTTTTTCATATATTTTAAATCCACTATTGTTGAGTAATAATAATTGTACTTCAAGAGTACTTTTCAGCCAAAGGTCAAAAAGCGATGCACAAAGCTGTGCGGACAAAGGCACGTCAGCAACACAATGACATATGAACGGTATGTCAACAACAATAACGTGCTTTTTTTGCTTTTTTGTTGCAAATCTGAGCTGTGGAAAAAAACGTCTTGTCAACAACAATACATCGGAGCAGTTCAATTAAAACTCATACAATGGCTGTACGTTAGAGAAGGACATGAGTGAAAATAAGAGATACAATTAATTGTTAAACAAACGAAGGAATAAGTGTTTTTGAGCAGACGCACTGGGCGGCGCGGTGGCCCTCACAGCAAGAAGGTCCCGGGTTCGAATCTCTCGGCTCGGGTGCCTTTCTGTGTGGAGTTTGCATGCTCTCCCCGTGTCCGCGTGGGTTTTCGCCGGGTACTCCGGTTTCCTCCCACAGTCCAAAAGCATGCTCCTGGATAGGTTGATTGGCTCGCGGACTAAAATTGTCCCGCAATGCCCGGCGATGGACTGGCGTCCCGTCGTCGGGTGTATTCCTGCCTTACGCCCTGTGTTTCCGGGATAGGCTCCGGCTCACCGTGACCCTATATAGGATTAAGCGGTTTCAGATAATGAGATGAGATGAGAGCAGACGCAGGTCAGCAACGAGCCATGATCCCAGCACAACAAGCGAGTCACATTAACAGTGCTCGACAGACAACTTCAAAGCCTTAAACAAAAGTGAATATTGGGATGAGATTTGAATATTCCCAGGGACTTAGCTGACCCAGTCTCCAATGGAAGGTCATTCCAAAGTCTTGGAGCAGCATGCGAGACAGCTCTGTCAATTGGAAGTGCGATCTGGGCACATGGAGCACGCCCGTATTGGAGGATCGAAGTTGTCGTGTTGAGGAGGGTGTCTGAAGTAGGTCACGGATGTATGTTAGAGCAGCGTCAGTGAGAGCCTGGTAGGTGAGAAGGAAGATATTGAATTCAATTCTATATTTAACGGATAGCCGGAGGAGAGACAACAGTATTGCGGATGTGTGATTGTGGATGGGTGTGCGAGTGAGGACTCTAGCAGCCACATTATGCACACGTTGGAGACGATTGATCAGGTAGGCAGGGATGCCAGGGAATAGTGCATTGGA
>JAZEWT010000003.1:15813604-15829399 GCA_036362905.1 Mordacia mordax
GTGTATTCCTGCCTTACGCCCTGTGTTTCCGGGATAGGCTCCGGCTCACCGTGACCCTATATAGGATTAAGCGGTTTCAGATAATGAGATGAGATTATATAGGTAAACTCTGTTGCGTCATCACAGAAAAATGGGATAGATAAACGTATCAGTAAGGTGAGCAAAGCAGTGTATGATGGTAGTTACAAAAAATTGCACCGCCAGAAAAGTGCTATCCCGTAACAAAAGCTAATCACAGAATGTGAGCACCAGCGCACGATAATACAATCCGCAACGCTTCATCCATATGGTACACTTGCACACGGCCAAATTGCAGACCATCAGGCGTTGTGACCACACTTCATTACCTTGCATCACGGGCAACAGCCAACCACATAAATGGCTGGACTAAAACCACACACCTGCTGCTAATCGCGAGTGCGGAGGGGACCCTCTGTAGTTCCTACCGCCCTCCGCAAAAAGAAGCAATGCAGAGGGGAGCGTTCGTTGAATCGTCAAGTCAGGCACCGCGGTTGACCTATTCTGAGTCAGAGCCGATTGGCATAGGCGTGTGGAAGTGGCCTTTGTTATGCTAAGTTATATGTGCTTTACAAGGGAACAATCATTGCATATATAATGCAAAGCACTGTTCATAGACCACCGACCTGCGTCCATTATTGCACTGCACGTGAAAACCGCAGTTTAAAGCCAACCTACAGCTGTGATGAGCCCTGCAGCGATGTGCACGATTGAAGTTCCATCGCAAACACGGCAGCTGGCGCTTCACTGGGTTCGTAAACCTCCACCGCAATAACACCAGCCGTTGGTTGCCGGCAAAAAAATAGGCCACACCTAGCAGAGGCCAATCCTGAATCGCTTTTCATTTGTTTTCAATCAATAGTCGGTATATACGAGCATGTCAGAGCAGACCACCACAACCGTAATTCAGTATATATAAAATTCAACATCAGTAAACAAGTGGAGGCCTGTCACTGCCTTGGTGACATTTCCCATCTTTAATCCCATTCAAAGCAATTTTTTTTAAAAGCCACAAGACACAGGGTGATTCCCATTATAATGGATATCTATTTGAACCATTAATTCCCTGCTGTGATGCAGAAGTGCATGGTGAGCCACTGAGAAGCAGCAAGCCGCAGACGGAATGACAAAACTACTCCTTTTGATGTCCCTTCCTATTGCAATAAGCCATTCGTGGGCTATCAGACGAGGCAAGTTCAGATCGCAAGGTAGTGAAGGAGAGAGGTGGAACGCTCGACACAGCTGTGCTGATAGAATGTCTCTTGAGAGCAATTCTCAAGAAGTCAGTCATTGCTATTTTTCTATCAAGAAGCTCAAATCTTTATTGAACTTGAAATAGGAGCGCACAATGGCACACAGAGCCATGACAGTGACACTATAGCTGATGGGTCACTCTCTTGCTTGGAATTTTTAGTTGAATTTGGTTTTATGAAGCATCATCGTTCACGATAATTCAATCTCGAAAATTACCGAGGAACCACAGAGAAGCAGATGAAGCAAGCAATCAGGTGAGTAAGCCGGCGTGAACAATTTTTGAAACGCAGGAGCACCCGAATGAAACTCACGTGTGTAAAAAGCAGCACCTCATTGCCCAGCACTACGGAGAGTGCCTGACAAGTTGTTTTGAAGCCGTTATAGATTGTTTGAGCAATAACACAATAAGCGGGATGCCCAGCAATATTATTGCAATGTTTATAATGGCTATGGTCAACATTGGGCAGATGTTTCCAAAGATCCTCAGATGGTGATTACATGAATTTGTGTAAAAAAGGCACTGTGCGATCTGTGGGGAAACAGGGAATGATGTGGGGATAGGTATATCTCACCACCCGAGTCACCCAATTGGTGAAGAAAAACAATTACTCAATTATACCTTGTGTTAAATGTCCAACTTGTAGAGAAAAGGGCCAAATAACAAACAATTCCTGAACACAGCATACAAATATGCCCAAACATTTTCAGAAATGCAACTCGATTCCTTGGGCCAGTTCAATATTGCCAGTTTATATACACCATCAAACTACCAATGATAGGGAATTACTCATTTTTCATACATACATTTTTTAAGGAAATAGGACTTCTTTCATCATGGAGCTAAGACACAATGATAACACAAGGTCGTTCACATTTAATTCACACGAAGGGACACAATTGAAACATCTATATATAATGGAGCAATTATTTTTATCTCATCTCATCTCATTGTCTGAAACCGCTTAGTCCTATACAGGGTCATGGTGAAGCCGGAGCCTATCCCGGTAGACACAGGGCGTAAGGCAAGGAAATACCGACGATGGGACGCCAGTCCATCGCCGGGCACTGCGGGGCAATTTAGCCTGCGAGCCAATCAACCTATGTCGCAGCATGCTTTTTGGACTGTGGGAGGAAACCGGAGTGCCCAGCGAAAACCCACGCGGACACGGGGAGAGCATGCAAACTCCACACAGAAAGGCACCCGAGCCGAGAGATTCGAACCCGGGACCTTCTTGCTGTGAAGCGACAGTGCTAACCACTGGGCCACCGCGCCGCCCTCAATTATTTTTATATTGCTAGTAATTGCATTTTTAAAGCGCTTTTCACCCGCGGGTCACAAAACGCTGCACATAGCTGCAGAGAGAACAGCACGTCAAGAACAGCAACACAAAAACGGAAAATCAGCAACAATACCTTTTTTTAGGCTTTTTTTTTTTTACAAATCCGAGCTGTGGAGAGAACGGCATGTCAACAACAACATCAGGACAGTTCAACTGATAGTCAAATAGTAGCAATAAAATAAAGGACAAAATGTAAGAAGAAAAATAAATCTTCAACAAACAAGGAAGGAATACATGTTCCCGAGCAGACGCAGATCGGCAGAAAGCCATCATTCTGCATGACAACATTAAGCTGCATCAACAGTCGGAGCCAGAGGGCTTGAACACCTTACTGAACAAGTCAGACTTGAGATGAGATTTGAAGATGCCCAGGGACTAAACTGACCGAATCTCCAATGGAAGGGCATTCCAGAGTCGGGAGCAGCGTGCGAGAAGGCTCTGTCACCCATCGAATGGAGGTGCTATCTGGGCACATGCAGCAAGCCTGTATTGGAGGATCGAAGTTGTATTGAGGAGAGTGCCTGAAGTAGGTCACGGATGTATGTTGGAGCAGCACCAGTGAGAGCCTCGTTGGTTGGAAGGAGGATCTTGAATTCAATCCTGTATTTAACTGGTAACCAGTGGAGAGACATCAGTACTTGGGATATATTATCGTGGATGGGTGTGCGAGTGAGGACTCAAGCAACCGCATTCTGCACACGTTGGAGATTATTTATCAGGTAGGCAGGGGTACCAGGGAGCAGTGCATTGCAATAATCGATTCGTGAGGAGATGAAGATGTGTATTAGCTTCTCAGCATCAGTGGGTGACAATGTTGTGCAGTCTGGCTATATTTCTGAGATGGAAAGAGGCTACCTTCGTCACCTTGTTGATGCGTGTCTCGTAGCTGAGTTAGGAATCAAGAGTCACACCTGGACTCCGGACTGGCTTAGCAACTTCAATCGTCCGGTCGTCAAGCATAAATTGGATAGGTTCAGCCTTCGACAATGCGTGCGGGGTTCCGACAAGCAAAACTTCTGGCAATATCGTACGGAGGTGGAAGGAACATTTTGAGGAACTCCTACACCACGACAGACGCGCCAATGTAAGAGGATGCAGGCCTGAAGTGTTCTGGGTAATCAGAGCCTGATTTTGGCAGTAGTAATTGTGATTGTCCAGAAACTACACAGTAGTAAAGAGCTAGGAGTGGATGAGATCCGGCCAAAATACTGAATGCCCTGGATGTTGCGGGGCTGTCATACCGCACATTCCTTTTTTAATATCGCGTGGATGTCGGTAACAGCGCCAGTGGATCGGCAGACAGAGGTGGTGGCTCCCATTTTCAAAAAATTGGGGAACAGAGCGTGCACTCCAACTGCCGAGGGTTCACACTGCTCAGCCCCCCTGGGAAAGCCTATGTCAGGGAGCTAGAAAGGAGGATCTGGCCGATTGTCAAACATCGGATTCATGAGGAACAATGCAGATTCTGTCTTGGCCGTGGAACAGCGGACCAGCATTGTCCACTCTCACAGATTTTTGATGGGTCATGAGAAATGTTCAAGCCATTCTGCATTTGTTTTGTGGACTTGGAATAGGCTTATGAACCTGTGCCCCAAGGAGTTCTGTGGGAGGTACTGCGAGTTTTACTGGATACCGGGGCTGTTATTGTGTGCCATTCGGTCCTTGTACAACATAAGTGAGATGTCTTCACATCCCTGCATTAGCTCAAGCTCATTTGCAGTGGGCGTTGGGCTTTGCCGATGGTACACCTTGTCTCCTTTTCTGTTCGTGATTTTCATGGACAGGATATCAAAGCATGGCCGAGGACTCTAGTGTGGCCAGTTTGTGGGTATGAGGGTGCCATCACTGCTTTTTAAAGACGAAATCGTCTTTGGTTTATCAGACTGTGATCTCCAGCGTGCACTGGCATGGTTTGTGGCCCAGTGTGACATGGTAGGAATGAGAGTAAGCACCCCCAAATCTGAGGCCATGGTTCTGGCCCGGAAATAGGTGGCTTGCTCCCTTTGGGTGGGGAGTGAGCAGCTGACCGAAGTGGAGGAGTTCAAGTATCTCGGGGTCGTGTTCCCGAGTGAGGGTAAAAAGCAGTGTGAGAGTGACAGACGGATGGGGACAACAGCGTCTGCAGTAATGCAAGTGTTGTCGTGGTGAAGAAGGAGCTGAGTCGGGAAGCAAAGCTCTCGATTTACTGGCCTGTCTTTGTTCCAATCCTCACTGATTGTCATGAGCTTTGGGTAATGACCAAAACAAAAGAGTAAGGTCCAAGATACAGGCGGCTGAAATGAGTTTCTTCTGTAGGGTTGCTTGGTTCAGCCTTAGAGATAGGGTGATAAGCTCAGTGATCCGGGAGGATCTCAGTAGATCTGCTGCTTCTCTGCATTGACAGGAATAAGTTGAGGTGGCTCAGGCATCTGATTCGGATGTCTCCTGGGTGCTTACCTTTGCAGATGTACCATGCACGCCAGTTGGGAGGAGACCCTGGGGCAGATTCAGGACCCTTCGGAGGGATTTTTTTTTCAATTTACGTAGGAACACCTTGGAATCACCTGGCAAGAGCTGGAGGAAGTTGCTCGAGAAAAGGATGTCAGGGCTGCTTTGCTAAGCCTGTTGCTTCTGCCACCCTGACCCGGATAAGTGGCATGACAATGGCTGGAGGGTGGCGCGGTGGCCCAGTGGTTAGCGCTGACGCCTCACAGCAAGAAGGTCCCGGGTTCGAATCTCTCGGCTCGGGTGCCTTTCTGTGTGGAGTTTGNNNNTAGGATTAAGCGGTTTCAGATAATGAGATGAGATGAGAGATGAGATGAGACAATGGCTGGATGGGCATCAGGAAGACATCCAAGTCAAAGCGGTCATGTCAGCAAAAACGTCATCAACAAAAGATGTTAGAAGAACGTGTCATATGCTTGGAACAAGATTACCCATACGGCGTGTACTATGCTAGTCTGCGTAATAAATTCAAACACGACCTAGAACTGTAGGCATGAGGGTGTTGGAGTGCCATGGAGGGTGATTGCTGAGTCGAAGAGATAGAATACATTTTAATTTTGTTTAATGCTGCATTTGTAAAGATGAACAGACAACAGCATGGATGGCTGGGGAAAGGGGACGTTCTGACCATGAGGGCAGCAGAGGGATAAGAAGCGACCACCCACGGAGACAATGCTTTGGCAGAAACCCTCGATTGCGAGAATGTGTGAAGAGGAGTAGAGTGAATTGAGGGAGGATACACTGGGATGTGGTGATGTGTGGAAAGGCAGCGGGGAGTACGAAATAGTGGGAAGTGGGAAATCTTGCCCCGAATAGTGAGTGTAATGGAGCAGAATTTCATGGCCACCTGCATTAGCCAACGCCAACCTCCTTTAGTCAGAGGGTCTTCCAATCGCTTTTGTCTAAAATCTTCTCCCAAACCTGTTCACAAAGGGACGTGGGAGATGGTGGGGAGTGGGAGGTGGTGTGGTGTGCATCTCCCTTGGAGAGCTGCTGTGTGTTTGCACGAGCAAGCTTACTTACCTTCGATTGGGCATGCGTGACACATGCGCCATCTTCAAAATAGGCCGACAGTAATCCAGATTGCAGCACTAACCGCTTGCAATCATTTTCAATGTTTAGATATCTTCGCAGTCTTTTCAGGGATTTTTCCCGAAGCGAATCAAAGATAATCTTTTTGAGCATGTATGTGTTCAGTTTGAAGACACCGATTTTACGATTGCACATGTGCATTCTTACGAAGCAGCGCTGACCATAATTCAGACAGATATACCCATACACAACCAAGTCTGACAGCATTAAATTAACAATCTTTCATGCAGAAAAAGCCATCCAGTGAAAATGGGGACACGTCTCCCAAACATGCGCGCTGGAGCCATCCCCATACAGAGTTGTACATGTCAGCGACGAGCTCGCACAATCCTTGAGGAAAACCATGGCGACGTCTCTTCTGGTCATGTGCACCTTGACAGCATCACACAACCGCTTTAAAATGCACTTCAATTAACACTGACTGCGTGTGCCCCTCCAAGATATGAAATGAGATCATGTTTAAAATAATAACCAAATTGCTAGGGCGGCACGGTGGCCCGGTGGGTAGCGCTGTCGCCTCACAGCAAGAATGCACGGGTTCGAATCTCGGCTCGGGTGCCTTTCTGTGTGGAGTTTGCATGTTCTCCCCGTGTCCGCGTGGGTTTTCGCTGGGCATTCCGGTTTCCTCCCACAGTCCAAAAAACATGCTGCTGCATAGGTTAATTGTCTTGCAGACTAAATTGCCCTCAGTGCCCGGTGATGGACTGGCGCCCCATCGTGAGTATATCCCTGCCTTGCACCCTGTGTCTGCCGGGATAGGCTCCGGCTCACCGCGACCCTGTATAGGACTAAGCGGTTTCAGACAATGAGATGAGATGAGATGGGAATCCGAAGTTACGGATCCTTCCGTCATATTTTAACAGATATGTAAGAACATAAACACAATGCATGGAAAAGCTTGGTTTGCATCCACGCAATCTTCACGAAGAAAATGCCACTTGTTTGCAATTCTCATCTCATCTTATTATCTGAAACCGCTTAATCCTATATCGGGTCACGGTGAGCCGGAGCCTATCCCGGAAACACAGGGCGTAAGGCAGGAATACACCCGACGACGGGACGCCAGCCCATCGCCGGGCATTGCGGGACAATTTTAGTCTGCGAGCCAATCAACCTATCCAGGAGCATGCTTTGGGACTGTGGGAGGAAACCGGAGTACCCGGCGAAAACCCACGCAGACACGGGGAGAGCATGCAAACTCCACACAGAAAGGCACCTGAGCCGAGAGATTCGAACCCGGGACCTTGTTGCTGTGAGGCGTCAGCGCTAACCACTGCACCACCGAGCCGCCCGGTGTTTGCAATTCTATTAAACTTTATAACCCAAAACAGCCTCAGTCAACCTGAACTGTGTTTGGGAGGATCGAGAAAAGTTTTCGCAGAAAGTGGCTATTTTGCTGCGTATTATCCACATAGAGCAATTTGTGGGTATTTTTTTGCGAAGGTGATGTTTCTCAAACACCAGCTGCAATGTTTTATATTCATCGCGGGAAGAAACCACAGAACACGGAATCAAATGCATGCAGAGCGGGGAGAGGAACATCCAAACATCACACACGAAGGCGCCAGAGTTAGAAATCGGACCTGCGTCTGCTTGCTGTTCGGCACACGTGTTACCACTGTACCACCCTGCCGCCGATAGCAGATAACCAAATGTGGCTAACAAGGTTCCAGACACAGGCAAGATGTTGCTCGTGTCACCACATGCCAAACAGACGTTCCAGATGATCAACCTTAAACCCTGGCGCATTTTGAACGACATCAGCACACACTGACAAGCCACATTTTGAGCACAAAAGATAAAGATCCTCCGTATAGTCCGTGCAGACTCTCGGGTCAAGTGCTGTTGGCTAGCCCCTTTAAAATGCCGGCGTGGCACTTGATGGTGTGGGTGGCCTGTACCACGCCCGACGACGCCCTTTGTATCCCTGGAGAGGATATTTTTATTTATACACCACACCAGGTACTCATTTGAGGTTGCGTCGACCTGGGGGCGGCCCAGGACCTGTTCAGAAAATTCGGGGGCGGGAATCCAACTCGATTTGCCGCCGACCGCTCTGAAGACTGCCTACATATGCACATGGACACGCCATGTGTCCATGCAAAACGCGCATTGGCATTAGAGACAAAGGCGAGTGGGCATTGAGCTGCAGCGCTACAATAAGAGACCATTCGCGCAACTCGAAGGAGATTTGCACTTACTCATTGCTTTACCCTAAGGCTTTTAAGGAACTGTACGTTGCTCGGTAACAGGTGAATATTAAACATACTTGTATTGGCTCATTCACCCGAAGCCAGATTTCAATTTCAACAGGGCGCAGTAATTTTAAACCATAGATGACTTCCTTTATCCACTCCAATCTCGAGACTTATGCTTGCGAGTCGTTTTGTTCGGCACTGGCTTTATCCAGATATATTCATCGAGGGTAAAACCACGGACTCTCTCAAAAGGCAATTCCTGCATTAAGCGACCTGGTTAGCAGCTTCAGCATTGTCTGTAAATTCTTCTCCTGGAAAAACTATGGAACAGGTGAATGATAGGGCGAGGCTTACATTTGCACACACGCTGCATACCTAAGATTAATAGACAATAATGCAGAACTGGATTTTGTGCTGGTTTTATAATTTTGCCCTAATGAATTTTGATCATTGCAGTGTTGCATATTAAATAGACCGCTGCATGCACCTTGTAGCATATGGGCATTTATGCACTATCTGGACCTTTGAAATGCGTATCATTAATAAGTGCATAACCTATTAGTTGTTTCAGGATACTACAAAACCACATGACTTGATGCACAGTGAAGAACGTAACGTAATTTATCAGTGGTGATCGTCACGGTTTGATAGTTTATTCACTATAACGTACTAGCAACTATAATAAACTTAGCACAATTATTTTGCCACAAACAGCTTTGGCAGAGGTGAGAGACAAGCCATGCCAAATTTCTGAAAATAGCTCTGCATAAAAATGAAACAAATCCATAGCTTCTTCTCATTCAATATTGACTCCTCACCCTACAGTTCCTTGCCTCTGGGTCATGATGTTGGTTTTGTGGTTCCGAGTCAATAGTAATCAATGGGTGTTCATGACGTTGCTGTTAAGAGTTCGAACTCAATCAGATTAAACAGCACACTATTGACTGGAGGCCACGACCTGGTTCATTGTATCTCCCTTGGTTGCCAGCCGTCTCCGCATATTATCTGCCCGCAGGGGGGCAGTGGTGGTTGGGGCGAAGTGAGTGAAGCCTCAGGACAGCCTGTCTTGTCAGGCTGCCTCCACTCGGGGATTTAACGAGAAGTTTATTTACTCGTTGCGACAGCCGCTCAAAATGACAGCAGGCAAACATGTGTGCAGGGCACTCAGTCAACACAAGTAAAATACTAGCATTGTAATGAATACTAAGATTCATTTTCCCAAATAATTGACAAAGTGTATAGGGCGACAGGATTAAAAACCCTTTATTGCGTGTAATGTGTAGGAGATTGCAAAACAAAACGGAGGACTGCTGTTGAATCCACGTGTATGTGCGGATTATGTTGTAATGAACGCAGCGATGTTTGGAATTCGTAGGGTGGACACACAGTAGGGTAAACTATACGGCTGATAGAATATTTTGACTAATGGGTTTTTACATCACCCAATATATGTCTATGTGCATGCTTTCACACAATGTCAATTATTTTGTTTAGATTTGTTTGTACTGAGATTGATTTTTGTATTAAAGAGCTAGAAATCAGATCTATGTATAAGAGAGAATCACCAACCTAATCAGACACAGACGTATAGGCTGTGTGTGATGATTGTGGGAAACACTAACGCCTACGTGTGAATATATTACGCTCATTACGATTATTGGCAAAATGTTTTCTACTTATTTTGCACACTGATCTAATGACGCTCAATGTTATTATAATTAACAGCTAAGAAACGAACGCAATGCAACATACATACACTATATCCATAGTAACACACATAAAGACAAATTATGCTTGCGATTTGTTTATTTTTGAACGCAGGCTCAGCACCGCGGGCCACGAGACCAGCTCTGATAACGAATCTCCGACTCTCTGCAGCCCACATCAACCCGTGGACAGAGTGAAAGTCATCAGCTCAGAAGGTCAAGCGTGAGACGTGTGTGCGTGTGTATATACCATTGACGACTGAAAGGGTATTTTAACAAGTCATCTCAATGCCCCACTCAACCCGAGCCCAGACTAATGATGGGATGCATATACAGCAGGGTCTTGCCCAAAGCTTGCCACTAATGTTTATGTGGCAGTAGAAGCTCAATTGCTGAACACATGTGTTTATAGAGCAGATTCATTATAAATGTAGGCATGGGTGTGCCCGTGTCTTTGTGCATGCATTTGTAAATAATACTAATTTGTCCGGCAAATAGACATTTAGAGTTATAATTGGTTTGGGTGTAGATCGTGTGGGTATATAATCTCAATTTGTCATGGTCCCCTCCACCACCCGACACAAATAATTGGGTGAAGTTGTCACCTGGGCCAAAGGATTTGATTTTTAAAACCGGTTATGTTAAAAAGCAAGAACAATATTTTTATCATGGGATAGCGGTGTCGAGTGCTTCTTTTCTCTCCTTTGTGGCGTGGGTTTTCGCCGAGTACTCCGTTTTCCTCCCACCGTTCAAAGACATGCTGCCACCGACGTCATTTGGCCTGCTGAGTAAATTATCCCAAAACGTGTGCCCTGCAATGTACTAGCGTCACATCAGAGGTATCGCCTCGCCTTGCGCCCTCTGTATGTCGGGATAAGCTTCGGTTCACCGCGACCATGTACAGGATTAACCGAGCATTGAAAATTATTTATTCAAAAACGTGCAATGATTTGTACTGTCGCTCAAGTTGAGTGTGGTCAGTCATATACAAAAATATAAAAAGCTGATAAGGAGACCTCCTGTAGTGGGAGGCATTAATGTGGGATAACTAAATAGCTGACGTGGTTAACAAATAAATGCAAATCGGGCTTTTGTAAAAGTCAATGTGAAGGGGCGCAAGAGCCGTGTAAACAAACCAATCAAGTCATTATTTGGTGACATATTATAGCTACACCTGTCGAGTGGCGTTTTAAAGAGCTCGAAATCCTGGCTTTACAAACCCATTTAGAGCCCTGCAGTGGAAACACGGATGAAGGTAAACAGCACCAGTCCAACATTGGAGACATCTCGCTGCATGGCCATTTCCCCGAATTAAATTTCCGTAATCGCACTGAAAACGGTGATTAAGATGAGCTCTGAATGCTAATCCATGTCATGAGTAATCCCTGAATGGCCGGGTCATCTTTACTAAGTTTATCTGCCCTTCTGTGTTATACGTTCTCATGTTGGTCACTGAGGACGTTTGTTGTGTCGCAGGAAGTCCGCATCGAGAGCTTGTCAGCTCACAGGGTACTTTCTGCTGTAATAATAAACGTCTATCATTTATCTATCCATCTCAGTGCTAATTGAGCATTATCGCTGCAGCGGTTGATTGGAGACCACTCACTGGAGCTGGGAACATTCGTGTGCTTCCCAGAGGCCTGGCCCGCTCACGACAACCAGGCAACAGAGCATCGGTTAACTATTCATTCTCAGTCCCCATCTAAGCTGCCTGCAGATGGTCGCGGTGAGGCCAAGCTTATCTCGCTGGACAAAGGCCACAAGGCAGGGTTATACCTATGGTAGCAGCGAACGTAAATTAGTTTTCAACAGATTAATTAACTTAAGCAGGTGATCTTCGGACTGGGAGGAAACGGGAGTACAGCAGCATGTTTTTTGGACTGTGGGAGGAAACCGGAGTGCCCGGCATAAACCCACATGGACACGGAGAGAACGCAAACTTCACACAGAAAGGCACCCAAACGGGGAAATAAACGCAGGATCTCTTTGCTGTGAGGCAGCAATGCTACTCACTGTGGCACCTATTTTATAACCACTTTTCTTAAAATGTAAAAAAATGCAACAATGGTACTGGTTGCTCTTTGGTAGACATGACTTGAGTCTGTTTAGTGCCTTGTGACATTCCAAACATGTAGGTCTGCAAAAATTCTCAAGGTGGAACGCTTTATCAACAAAATGTAAAATAAATAATGCAACAAAAACATCTGTATTGAATGGAAAGCATCAGTGAAAATGAGATGGAAAAATTCCAGGATTGACAGATGGAATGGACGCGTGATTGGGGAGAAAAGGAATTATGCATTACGACAAAATCAATGGGACTTACCCCTATGATGATCGAGTGGAGGGTAGCTCGTTCCTGTATCCAGCGCTTTGCAGGTTAGGGTTGGTGGATCTCAAAAAGTGAAATGACATTCCTGAAGCCAGGAATAAGTTGCTGCCTTACAATAAGGTCTGGGGTTTTCTTTTCTTTCTGTGTAGCATTTTCGTTTTCTCCCCGTGACTGTAGATTTCATTCGGTTCTCCGGTTTTCTACCACTGTCCAAAGTCACGCTGCTGCCTAAGTTAATTGGCCTGGCGAGTGAATTGTCCCCCAATAAAGTTCTTGCGATGGACTAGCGTCTCACCCTCAGTATATCCCCACTTTGTGCCATGTGTCTGCCGGGATAGGCTTCAGCCCTCTGTGACCATGTGCAGGATCAAGCGGGTACTGATACTGACGATAACCCAGTTTCATTCATGTTGCTTGGGGTCAGTGATTTTTTTGCTCAAACGAAGAATGAGGCATTGGGCATCTGTTCTTTACAGTTTCGAGACAATGGTGGAAAATCCTCATTCCTATGGCAGGGCTGAGTCTATCCATTAAACACGCTCTGCTGCGTTCCCCCTAAAAGTGCTACTCTATTCGTTGATCCTAAAATTGTAATGAGCTGAGTCAATCACTAAACCAGGATTTAAACGTGTGGCCTTATAATTGCTCATAAACACTCAATATTGGCTAAACACCCCAATGCAGCTTCTTTTTAAAGATAAACTTAGAGACTTAGTCAGGCTTCCATGGATTAAAATAAATATGTAAATCAGAGATAACATTTGCATCTCACCTCTGGCATAATTGGTACAATCTATATGTATATAATGGAGCACCTATTGGTATGTAATCATCTCCACACTGAGGGAGCTGGTTTCGAATCCTTCATAAACGCAATTTGTATTGACAGCACAAGGGCTTTTAGGTCTTATGTCACCTTTATCTCCTGTTTGTTTCTAAAATCTAAGAAACGTTCACACTATATAAGCAATAAAACCCTACTCGTGTACTACCATAAACCCTTTGAAGCACTCCGCTTTTTGGATGTCAGAAGAACGTGTTATATGCTTCGAATAAAATCGCCCAAGGGGCAGGTACTCTGTTAGTGGAAAAAATGATCGACTACTCTAGTATCAGGGTTCAAAACTCAGCAATGTGGACTCCAAAACATTGACTATGCTCATGAGACTGTCACCAGTACATTTTACAAAATATACACAACTACATAGCATTAAATTTAAGGACATTATAGATATTATACATTTATCATATGAATATAATTTAAATGTCTTCACTGACATGGTAGTGTTTTTTACCTACATCACATCAAGACAAATGTAAAATAAAAACAAATTCAAGTCTCTAGGTTAACCCGCAGATCATCACATGATTATATTTCTCTCATTCGGTAAGAGACACATTGCTCTAAATGGAAGTCAGCGGCAATCCTCAGTAGATAATCACAGAAATTATGACATTCTGAACCTTGGTGAACTCTAAACGGTTCAGTTGCACCCCTCACCCCCCAGCATCAAGCGTCGACAATGCTCGGTCAGGAAGTAACCAAATTATTTCTAAAGCTTAATCCAATGCCAGTGCAATCAGAAAATCTAAGCAAGGAAAACATAGCATTTTTCCCCAGCGCCATTACCGCCTGTAATTTTATATTTTTGAAAAATGCTCATAATTTCAGTAAAGCGCAATATTCGACCACATCGTGGAAACTATCCAGGTTACGTGGGTTGAGACAATAATAATGACTTGTGTTAGGTGTTGAGAGGCTATAGTCACATTATTCAGAAGCAGTGCCCAGTTATAAAAACGTACACAGGATATCCATCTCATCGCCCCCCGCCTCCCGACCGTGACTATAAACACCCTGTTGCCCTCTGTAACGTTTAACGTAAGGTCACATATCTCCAATGAGTTCCCTACCAATGTAAACGCCACAATCAGACCCTACCCTACCAGTGTTGCAATTCACAACTAGCGGACGTGAAATATCCATCAGACTGCAGTAGAGAGAGAGAGAGCAATCGCTTGGCTTTCACGTTAAGAGAGTATTGTAATGGCCCTGGCATGAAATGAGACCATCGGCGCGTGGTGGATAATGATAATTAGAACTGTGCAGACTAATTGGATGCAGTGCTAAAGGGCTGCCCCTCGCAGCCCTATCCCTTAATCCTTGTCGACATTTTTACATGGGCTATGCAAATCTATCGGTGTATTTAAAGCACTTTACTGAAGCGCAAAAAGTATGTTTGCATAAATCGCTGTCAGTTTTTCACGACTCTCAAAAATATAAATCTTTGTAAAACGAGTTAATAGGTATGCACTCTTTGGCATAATTTTAATTCGTGCACATACTGCACTAAGATGCGATTCTTGTTATTTGAATGTATATACATATATATTTAAAAAGCGACACATTTTCAGCTGGAAAGGCGGTCATTTGAAAGCGTAATGCACATTAAAAATATATCAATGAAGACAGATATAGATAAAAGTCATAAACTATATTAATTTAAATTTCTGATTTTCCATCACCTTGAATTATTCGACAAAAAAAATATTTAAACCACCAACATGAAATTAGCTTTACTTTTATTTGACAACAAAATACGTACATGAACATTGTCAGTACCGTGTGATTGTAATTATAGCGATCACACTCTGACCGAGTGCTGCTGCGTCGTATTTCTGCTCAAGATTAGCATTAATTATTTGCTAATGTCATACAATTTCAGTAGACTATACTTTCATCTTCAGACAAAATTGTGTACGTAGATATCACCAGTGATAACCTAGCAAAAGTTATAATCCCAACGAGCATTGCTCTTTTTTTACGGGTTCCATAAAGGGTTTGTGGTATTAAAAAAACGGATCTATTACATAAAGCAATTTACTAGCAATAGCTTTTAGAAAGCCAATTTCTGTCTCAGGCGATTAAAATAAGTAAGAGCATTCCACCAAGAACATGTGACTGCGTGCCACCATATTCAGGGTACATATTTTCTCTGACAATGATAACACCAACCATAACGGACAGTCTTCTGAACACATACTGACAGGCATTACCTGGGGGATGTTAGCTTGGATGAAAACTATTTCTCCTTAAGCCCTTTGCATTGGCTTCGTGTGGCTATTAATTGGACAAATGAAAAGTTAATCAGCTGCTCCAGATGCCCGTAACTAATAGTTTCCGCTCTCAGCCCAAGCTTTCTAATAAATGGGCTGTGACTCAGCCTCACCACACGTCACCTGCACTGGCAGCTTCGCACGTTACCTTGCGACGTACACTCAGGTGCGGACTCTGGGTACGGCTCCAGCTGCATATTTACCAAACTCATTATCGACGGTGGACGAGGAAGCATCAGGACCGCTGATGAATT
>JAZEWT010000003.1:15837511-15860121 GCA_036362905.1 Mordacia mordax
CCGAAATCTTTCTTTAAAGGCCAAAGCGTTGTTGTCGAGAGAGTTCCTGCGCCTTGTGCAAATACATTATAATAACCCTATTACACACGTGGCTGTTAGACTATTACATTTATCTTATGCAGTGAAAAAAAACAGCTGCTGTATATATGATGTAGATGTCTTCATTTCAAAGTTTACCTCGTCCACTTTAATTTCCACTTACCAGCAGATAATAATTCACTAACATTGGTTTTTGATTCCTTAATATACAAGGTAAAAGAGAAAGGACACATTCTATTTATTGTCACGGATGGCTTTCTTAATATTTTTGCGACCAATTATTGTGTCTAATTTGGATCATTTTCTCTATTTTGCGACACTTACTGACAAAAATGCATGAAAAACCTTCAATTACAATTCAGTCTTTAAAAATAACCGATCAATTACAAGCCACTGGTGCGGTAGATGGCATCATTTCCATGGAGCAGTCACGCCATACAGCCACACGGGATAATTTTCAACCACAATTTTAAAGCTTGGAGGGGAATCACAAACAATATCTAGAAAATCAAAGATCAGTTCCACCTTTTAACAACTGTGGAGAAATAATTTTCGCAATAGTAAGCTAGTCAAACGCTGAGACACAGCAACTACACGTAACTATAATTACACAAACAACTTTGCAAAGGCTGACGCTTGGCATCAGTTTTAGTGCAACAATGGTAGTCGATAAAAAAACAAATATCAAACCAGGCAAAACATTCCAGGGCTGTTTGCAGCTCTGTTGCTCCTTTTCCATGCAATACCCAAGCACAATAAATCATGCGCTATAAAAATAATAATTTACAGCAACATGATGCATTGCATTCATCATAGTGATCAATTATGATGCATCGATTATTGAACGTAGAACTCATTATCTGAAACCGCTTAGTCCTATACAGGGTCACGGTGAAACTGGAGCCTATCCCGTCAGACACAGGGCGCAAGGCAAGGATATACCGATGATGGGACGCCAGTCCATCGCCGGTCCATCGCCGGGCACTGCGGGGCAATTTAGCCTGCGAGCCAATCAACCTATGTAGCAGCATGCTTTTTGGACTGTGGGAGGAAACCGGAGTGCCCGGCGAAAACCCACGCGGACACGGGGAGAGCATGCAAACTCCACACAGAAAGGCACCCGAGCCGAGAGATTCGAACCCGGGACCTTCTTGCTGTGAGGCGACAGCGCTAACCACTGGACCACCGCGCCGCCCTGAACGTAGAACTTCACAAGCCATCTCCATATCTTGTAGTCATCCATCTCCTCCTCAAGGGCTGATGTCATAGCTCCATTTTCACACTATATATATCAAGCCCATTTGAACCATCGGGTCCAAGAGCATTCCCTGTATGTATCTTGTAAAGAACAGTTGGTTACTTCTTAAAGTTTGACATCTCAGAGTTTGTACTGATGTAGGTTTTTATGGCTCGATGCATAATGATTGCTTCCAAAAGTTACTTTTTAGGGATATCCACGTCACTATATTTAAAGAAAACCCCCATAAAATAAATGTTATTGTTGCTGATTTTCCATTCTAATGTCGTTGTTGTTGGCGTGCCGTTCTCTCCGCTGCTCTGTGCAGCGCTTTGTGACCCTCGGGTGAAAAGCGCTTGATAAATGCAATTATTATTATTTGTCGCAGGGTGGCACGGTGGCCCAGTGGGTAGCGTTGTCGCCTCACAGCAAGAAGGATCCGGGTTAGAATCTCGGCTCGGGTGCCTTTCTGTGTGGAGTTTGCATGTTCTCCCAGTGCATGCTTGAGTTTTCGTTGGGCACTCCGGTTTCCTCCCATAGTCCAAAAAACATGATGCTGCATTGCTTGCAGACTAAATTGCCCGTAGTGCCTGGTGATGGACCTGCGTCCAATCGTGGGTATAGCCCTGCCTTGCACCCTGTGTCTGCCAGCTGAGCTCCGGCTGACCGTGACGCTGTACAGGACTAAGCGGTTTCTGACAATGAGATGAGATGAGAATATTATTCGCTCCTCCTCGCTCCTTCGCGATGTTTCGCCTCCCACGTTGGAGGCATCCTCAGGTGCTTTTTATTTCCAAAGAGGCACTCAGGCGCTTTTTGAGGATGCTTCTAACGCGTGAGGCGAAACGTCGAGATGGGGGGAGAGGGAGCGATCGACGCAACTGTCCCGAGAGAGCAGCTTTTCGAAGCAATCATCCATACATCGAGCCGTGAAAACCTACATCATTACATATTTAATCTCTCTCATATATTAACGTACTCCCTTTCTCTCTGAGGGCTACAATTTGTGAATTACGAATTAGCCTCCTTTGTACTGCATGCTTTCCAATGTTGCTTAATATGCCTATCAAGTCTGTGTATTCTCCAATTTGTTTCTAAAATTTTTGCATGGTTCCGTGTATATCTCTGTCTCTAACCCTGCCTCATAACGTACAACAATATAATTGACTTAGTACAAAGCTACAATTCATAAAAACTAAACGTCAAATTTATTCCATCCATATTTGTAGCAGAATTGTTATTGTTTTTAATCGCTTATTTTTGGTCCTTCCATAGTTTGTTGCTACTTTTCATCTTTCGGTTTGTCTATCCTGGTGTTGTTGGCGAGTCATTTTCTCCACAGCTTGGATTTGTAAAAAAAAACAAAAAAAAACGTTGTTACTGATTTGCTGTTCTTATCTCGTTGTTGATGTGCCATTCTCTCAGCGGCTCTGTAGCGCTTTGTGGTCCTTGGGTGATAAGCACTCTAGATGTGCTATTGTTATTACATGATACATTTTAATTAAACAAATTCCCAATATATGTACTATATTCACTAATAATTTTGTATTTGAAATTTATAGTTGAAAGTCTGATCATATTTTACTTGTTGCTCTGCAACAATGTGTATAGTAAATAAAAAACCCAAAAAATGTCATTGCTGCTGATTTTCCGTTCTGGTGTCATTGTTGTTGACGTGCCGTTCTCTCCGCAGCTCTGTGAAGCGCTGTGTGACCCACGGGTGAAAAATGCTCTATAAATGTAATTACTATTATAATTAAATTCCAAATCGTGATCCAGGGCCGTCAGTAGATTAAAGTGCCACTCCATTTCCACGCGTGAAAGATAAGTTTGTTTTGTAATTGAGAACAGCTGCTACACCCTAAAAACATGGATTCAAATTAGCCACAGAACACTATCTGAATATTGGAACCCAGAAAACGGCTGTTTGTAATAGATGCCATTAAAATATTATAAAACATTCTAAACCCAGGGAAAATATTAGCTGGAAAATGTGAGTTGGTCATTTTTGTGTATAAAGGTCTCCACGAAGGTTAGACATATCTATTGCGCAGATCGCCACACAACTACATACTCACACGAAATATTGACGCACGACATTATTTTAATGTTTGTCTGATAAAAATGCTTCCTCTATAACCAAACGCCAATTTGCGTACATATGTTTAATGCGTTCAATGTCAAAGCAAATAAAATGCGATGACGGAGAGGTCTTGAATGTTTTGTCTGTCATTTTTTACAGAATAAATAGTTCTTGACATTGCACAAATTTAACGAGAGAAATGACAAAGAAGATTTACGCCGTCTGATGCTCCTCGTGAGGAATCTCGGCATGGAATTACACATTTCTAAGGGGGATTGGGTAGGGGGGCGGGTGGTTGCAGGTTTCCCAGTCAAGAGGCCAGGAGATGACACCTTGCCTCATACAATTGCTATGATGGGTTTCAAGTGGCTTTCGAGTAACGGCAGAGGTCATACCAAGTCACAACACAAAAGCAGATGAAAGCACACGAAAACTGTCGATCTGTCATGCGTAAAAAACATGCACAAAATCCGAGCAGGTGAGTGGGATGATATATTTTCTTTATATTAACGTTCCTTATCAAAGTGCTTTCCCACAAGGCAGCGGGCAGTGCCACGTGGTTCTAAAATGGGCCGGGCAGAGTATATCAGACCAATTGGCCCATTTCTGAAGTACCACTAGTAATAGATCAGTCATCCACGTGACAGGAAAGCATCAATTGGGCCGTCACTCTCCTGTGATAGACAATATATGTGTCAATTTACAAACAGTCGCATTCGATTTAATGTCATTTTGGCCCAAACTCCTCCCTTGCCAACAATTTTTTTCTTCATTGAGAGTTAGCTCTGTACAGCCCTGCAAAGGTCATAGAAAAAGAGAAATGGGATGCGCGTCTATTTACATGATATCGATCTAGCGAGTATGATAACTCACATAAATTTAAGGCGAAAAGCAAAGAAATGTCACTGCGGTGTCACCATGAATAAGGCGACTTAAAGCGCAATTCTGCGAAATACGCAACTGATCTCTGCCGCTGCGACCTAATAAATAGAAAAATGCGTCAAATCTGCCTAACAACAGACGTAAACTCATGGGATTAACAGTCAATATTGTTTTGAGCAGTATTATTGTTTTCATCATTTAACAACTTTTCTGCCACGGCAAAATGAGTTCGCCGTGGGGGGGGGGGGACATCTCTGCGATCGGGATGGATAGCTGCGCACGCTGTACCTCTCTCTTCATCGTCACTTGCTGTGCCGTGCACATCTGCAGTGTTCCGCTACATTCGTTTTGTGCATCATTGTTGATGCCCCCTGAGAGAAACGCATCAAAATCTGCATTGAAAACTACAACTGCAGACGTTAATTATAAGCCCATAAATTAGGCAGTGCGTACACCTTGTTGACATCTGCTGTAGCGACCAAGGACCAACAGGGATTGAGATGAAGGCTTGGCTCTAACACCGCGACGTCACGAGCCAAGCAGAAGCCATTATTGTCAGCTGCCTCTCCAGTAGCAGCACTCTTTCCCCCTGCTGAGAAGTGGAGCCGTCATAATTACAACGCTATTTACTGCAGTGTTTCAGATGAGACCTTTTATTTCATTTATTAAGTTTCTGTTAAATTAGAATGTTGTCCATTTTCCAGTGGTACAAAAATTCCAGTTGTCAAATAAACACGAATCATTTCAAGCAATAAGGCCCGTCAGTTACATTGCAAAGGTAACGGCTCCCAATATCTGGCTAAAATATAGTCACGATTTTAAAGAAAATCAAGATACAAACTGTACCTATGTATACATTACCAGGTCCAGTCTGCTCAAAATAGAATGCGTCTATTAGTGTTCACTGTATGCTTTATATAACATTTAATGTTCAATAAATAAGGTAATTACAGATATTCAGGGATACTCCAATAAACTACGTTATCCAACCGCAAATTTAGCAACAAATGTTGTGATGTAATTGCAATAAAGATTAACGCAGTTATCAATGGGCCCAATTTACTTTCATGAAAATAGATTGTAAAATTGCAATACCGTGGAAGGTCGAAGTTTATATTCTATCACAACGTTCTAAAAACATGTCGTTGGTGATGTATTATTTGGCCCTCTGCAAATGCACATTAAAGCACACGTCCTCGTGTGTGCAAAAGCGTAACACTTGTGCGCGCACCAATTCCGACTGATCATCAGACGAAGAGATGGCACAGATTTCCTGCGTGTGTGTCCCTGAAATGCTTCCGATTACTTCAGCGGCCAGCTCGCAACATTGGCCGAGACTGCCATCTCGCAAGCGATGAGCACAAGAAGCGGAATTCCTAGCACGGCCTCTCAACTGATAACGATATAATTTACATTTTGACAGCGCATTTCGCTCAGAGGTTGCAAAGCGTTGCACAAGCACAAGATTGGAAAACAAAAGCGTGCACGTGAAGCTTTGGTGGGCAACCGTTTCCTCGGCGCGTTTTGCCGGCTGTATGAGCTGCACGGGCTGTGTCCGGCGACGCAGCTTATCCGGTGTGGGGGTGGCGGCGGTGTTGCCATCGATTTCGCTATCAGAGGCTGACGGTAGTGAGTTTTCGTCCCCAGACTCCGTGCTCAAGCGGGCACACGGCACCCACAGTTCGTTCAACACCGGACGGTGCCCCTGCAGGCTGCAGCAGTCTCCACTGTGCACATGCGGAGTGCACGTGGACGTGGAAACGGCCCCGATTTGAAATCCTGTATTTGTTATGTACTGGGTGACGTATTTACAGATACTCCACTGCAAGGGTAAAGGGTGAAATCACAAATAGAAATATATAAATAAAGTTCATTTCCAGCCTCGATCATCATGTCTCTCAGCAATCTTAGTTCACTCGTTCAATATTTTAATTGGCCTGCAGCGTCATAATGCATAGGAAGCAGTATGTGACATGTTGGTATTGGCTTGCTGCCTGGATACCTGGATGCCGCTCCCCCTCTCTGCAGTTCCCCTGGGCCTCTGCATCGGTCTCCCTTCGATGACCAGGCGTAGATTTTGCGTGGCGCATTATAAATTATATTACTGTTGCGACGTCGGGCCATCGATGTCACGGAAATCCAATCGCCCACTGAGAATAACGTAAGAGGGTTGTTAGAAATCTGTGAGGCATCTGTAATTGGATCACACGTGGTATATGCTGCACACACACTGGGTCATCAAAGACGCTCTAGTTTAAATAGCTTTATTTATCGAAGTGTTTTACTTACAGTAACTCATTTTGTGTCACAGAACACATAAAACTTGGACACGAAAGGAGTGCATGGATAATTTGCATGTGCAACAGCACCACACTCACTCTCGCGAGTTTTCTTTTGACTATAGCAAAGCGTGGTCGGCAGCCCGAAACTTCGTGTGGTTATGTCATGTTTTGTGATGTGGAGGAAAATAATAATTATAACATAATAATTATCAGAGCCACAGTGGGGTTATGCTTACTAATCACATTACAATACAATACATACTAATCGATACATTGAGCACTCATTCTTGATAAATTTTAAGTTAATAAATGTGTTGTTTTGGAAGGATGTATTTTTGTAATCATACTCTATGTAAGAGCAAATGTCCACATTGATGGTACCGACTACGAAGCTCTCATAAGAGTGCATTTTATTTACTCAGCACTAAGGCTTTTGTCCCTCATGTATATCACAAAGGACTTTGTCTGCCCAGAATGTACAAAGAGAGAAAACAGAGCGAAAAGCTTATAAAGTGCGGACATTTTTATGTATATAATAAAAATAAAAGCCAGGGAAAATGTTCGTGAATTGTCACCGATTCTGACGAGAATAGAAATTCCACTGCAACAACGAGGAAAGATGCATTGAGCGCGTGTTCGCACTCTTATGATATATGGAGTAGAGGCACGGCCTATGAAAGTCGGTATCGAAAATATGTATTTGAAAGAATAGACACGAGAACGATCAAATGGATGCACGGAGTTTCTCTGAAAAACAAGACAACCAGTGTGGAATGCTTCACGAAGTTGCGTGTCATCCTGGCTCAGGGGCCATGCTAATCTTCTCTGCATTGTTCCAATTTTAGTCTACGTACGTGCAGAGATAGAGAAAATAACGGATGTGTTGAGAAAAGTAGATTGAGATGGGTACGTCACGTTGAAAGAAAATTAGATGACAATTGAGTACAAGCTTGCATGAAATTTGAACTGGCAGGAGGAAAAGTTTGTAGAGGTAGGCCAATCAAAACGTTAACAAAGAGATATCCTTAAGAAGATGAGTGTAATGACAGAGGATGCAAAGAATAGAAATAAAGTGTAAAAGAGTGATCCGTGGTAATGGCTACCCCAAAGAAAATTGAGGAAAACGCCTTGATGATGTTGACTAACGGTTTTGTGTTTCTCAGCTTTTCTTCCGACTTATTGATTATTCTCTCTGAACTTGAACACAATTTCAATTTTAAACTTCACACCATTGCACTGGCACTATATATTATTTAAACCGCTCTTCTGCCTTGATCCTGACGTCAGCAGAACGTGTTGCAAGTTTGGAACAATATCCCCAATAGGGTGGGTATTCGACTGGTATATGTTAATGCGTCCTTCTTAGTGCATACAAGCATGCAAAATTGAGAACATTCACAGGTGGAACGCACAAAGATACTCTTAAAGGACCGGCAATGAATATATTTTAAACTGGTTTCACCTGCTATGGGTACTTTTTTGCCAGTATACATAATATAAGATTACAACAGGTTTTGCCGCATCTGGCGATTATGCAGGTGTTAAGATCTTAACACCTGCATAATTGCCTGGCAAGTCAAGATCCCAAACACCATAATGGACACATTTTACAATGCGTCCAGTTTGCAAAAGCCACACAAACTAGTGGCAAAGTATGCAAAAAGGTAGCTTTGATAACCTATGCATTGTCCTTCAACTGACTGACCTTCACCTGGCAGTCGCTTCCTTTTGAGCCTATTTGCCGGTGTCAGCCGTTGCCAAAAGGCAGTCAGCTCAGGACAACGCAGTATCAATGCCTTAAGATCTTAACACCTGCATAATCGCCAGAGAGGGTAAAACCTATTGTAATCTTATATATGTATACTGGAAAAAGTACCCATAGCGTTTACAGCTCCACCTAAGCTATGAGGCATTTTTACTGCGTTGTCCTGAGCTGACTGCCTTTTGGCAACGGCTGACACAGGCAAATAGACTCAAAAGGAAGCCACTGCCAGGTGAAGGTCGGTTTCACCTGGATTTTGAATTCAGAAAGGAATGTCGCTGAACATTAAGTGGGTGACCTTGGTGGTGTTATGGCTTCTCCGTTCAGTGCGGCGCTTACAGTAAATAAGCCATTGCAGTGGCCTCTAGCAAGCAGGCGTAACTTCCAGGCAGCCGTTGGGATTGCGTCCAAAAACAACAACGTTACAGACAACGCGTTGAGAACGAGTTGTACGCGGAAAATGAGAACTCGAACCCAAGACGATGATGGCGTCACGAATCACCCATGTCCATTGGTGCTCGAGCCAGCCGTAAACATTCCACGTTTTCGTCGCTGACTTCTCACGAAAGAGGTGAGCGTTATACCAAAACCTTGAATTGACAAGGTCAACAGATTCATCGTCGACTGCAATTATAAATCAGCAACCTGTTGCGAATAACATTCCTGTCCAGCGACTAGCCTATTTTAATTCAAATAATTTATTTTCCGGCGATGGACTGGCGTCCCATCGTCGGTATATCCTTGCCTTGCGCCCTGTGTCTGCCGGGATAGGCTCCGGCTTCACCGTGACCCTGTATAGGACGAAGCGGTTTCAGACAATGAGATGAGATGAGATAATTTATTTTCATTGCTCATTTATTCGTTATCAATATCTGCTTAATTTTGTGCGGGGGGGGGGGCTATCCCGGCGGGGGAATACCCAGGACCTAGGTAGGAACGAGTCTTTGGATGGTGGAAAGAAACCGGGGTACCCATCGAAAACCTACTCGGGTACGGGGAGAACACAGCGCAAACTTCACACAGAAAGACACCCAAGCCGGAAATCGAACCCGGTCATTTTTTTTCTGTGAGGCACCAGCGCTACTGCCCCACCGTGCCACGCCATCTCGACGGCTTCGCTTTGTAAGTGCGTTTTCAAGAAAAGAACAACGCAGCGTCCATCCAGCCGCAGCACTCTCAAACACAGAGTGCCGTCGCTGGTTCAGGCAAGCACGCCGCGACGGAACCGCACTGACGGTGCTCACGCAACACAATTTAAACAGGGACATCTTAAGTATAGGACCGTCATCCGAGTCTCTTTATGCTCTCATTTTCCCAGAGGATATATAACCATTTATATGTCTATTCGTACAGGCTTTGGAAAGTCAGTGCTCTACTTTCGAGGATAGAAGCAATTTGAATAACTGACTTTTACTACCAATAATATAATTTAACTAGGATAATAATCATCATTGGCAGCACAGTGAAAACACTTGGACCTCGCAAAAAGAAGTAACTGGCTTAAATTCTAGGCTTCTTGTGGCGTTTGTATATTCTTTCTCTGTTCTGCGTGAATTTTCTCTGAGTGTCCCAGTTTTCTCCAAGAGCTAAAAACGTTACATTTTCGTTGGTACTGGCACATTTTCCTAAGTAGTAACCTCCAGAATTTTCAGAGCCGGTGTGGTGCCCAGTTAAATAAGTTAGAATTCAGCACAAATTCCTTTTGGTGCCTGTGCCAGGCTAGGTATATCACGAGTCTAACTCACGCTGAATTACAGGTAATATCCTGGTAATGTGCGTTTCATGGGTTGCAGATGCACACACGCTGGCCTGTGTGCACAGATATTGCTTCAGAAATGTAAAATTGCACTCCATCAACCATTGCAACATTGGCTCGGGTTGCCTGCCTTGGCTTCCTACAAGAAATACTTTGCTTAATTTTGAAATCCGAAGGCATGAACGGAGGGCGGCACGGTGGCCCAGTGGGTAGCGCTGTTGCCTCACAGCAAGAAGGTCCCGGGCTCGAATCTCGGCTCGGATGCCTTTCTATGTGGAGTTTGCATGTTCTCCCCGTGTCCGCGTAGGTTTTCTCCGGGCGCTCCGGTTTCCTCCCACAGTCCAAAAAACATGCTGCTGCATCGGTTAATTGGCTTGCAGACTAAATTTCCCGCAGTGCCCGGTGATGGACTGGCGTCCCATCGTGGGTATATCCCTGCCTTGCACCCTGTGTCTGCCGGGATCGTCTCTGGCTCACCGCGACCCTGTACAGGACCAAGCGGTTTCTGACAATGAGATGAGCATGAAGAGACGGCTGATGTGAATCAGCCGTCTGACTACCGCCCACAGCAATATTGTATTGTGCCAACTCATTAAAACCTTCAAAACGCGTGGCAGTGTAGCAACACCTCGAACACTCAATGGAATAAAAAAAATTAACCCGAATGTAAGCAAAAGGTAGAATCTGCTTGCGATGAAATTGTTGCACGAAGAAAGGATGCTTTGCAAATCGCGCAAAATGCGTGATTTGATCTGGTCTAGCCGCCCAACATCTTCCCACTAGATCTTCAGCATAGAGAATGTATTATGCATGATGACACATAGCATAAGCATTGCATATAAATCACTAACGGCTATTCACTGTGACATTCCAATTCCCAAGGTGGCTTCATTACCGACAGCATTGCTGTAAAGTTACTGTATAACCGGATTAAAGTTATTTCCAAATCTCAAGGTCTCGACATATTAATCAGCATGGGTGACACTTCATATAAGGGTTCTTGTGACTGGAAAATAAACAACTAGAGCATTAAAAACACGATAAAGGCTTTGATCGAAAAATAATAAATTGACGGTTACTGTAATTTTACAGAAGTTGTAAAAATATATCAAGCATTTAGAGAACGAAATAGTCCCGTGAGTAGACATGACTGATCTGGGCGTGGGGATTTCAGCCTCAGAGTTGACTTTTATTTCCCTGCAGAGAAATTTTAATCAAGACATCGACTTTAATATTCCCATATTACCCTGCATTGCACAGCGAGGCACGACGCTTCATACCTGCACGGTTGACAGGACACCGCTTTGCACATCGTGTCGAGTGGGGCAGAGCAGTGATTATGCAGAACGGCGATATTAACGGACACGTTGCTCCCTCTGTAGCAACGCAAACACCACTACCAGAAACACACATCCGCGAGGTTGGACCGAGCACCAATGACGGCCGACAATGTTTGAACCATGGGGCCTCAGAGGCGATAACAACCGTATGTAGACAGGGCGGCTGGGGGAGCGTGCACGGCGGCGGCAGACGCCATGCACCCTGTCTGGCAGACCCAGAGGTGAAAGTAAGCTGCTCTGGCACACCGGTAAAGAGTGTCGAAACCATTCGATACGGCAGAGGTGGGAAGGGGAGGTTGCGAATTTGAGTGTCACGTTCAACCCTGCACGCCCACGTGGACATCCACGCGACACGCGTGGATTGATCAGGTGGCTGAGGAGCTGGGCTTGTCACCGAGAGCTGGGCTTGTCACCGAGAGCAGAGCTCGGCAGAGCCGTAGCACGTGGACGCACGGTCGGCATGGCACCTCGCGGCTGAGCGGGCGAGGATGATGACAGAGCAAAGAGCACGCAAGTGCATGTCGGACAAATAGAGGCGTGGGAGTGGACGCGCATCGCTCCCCCACTCAACGCCTTGATCTTAAACAGATGATTGATAAACACCCCGCACGCTCGCCGCAGCGATGAGGTTAGGAGACTCGTGTCAGCGAAAGGCAACTTTTTTTGTGAGTGTAAACTAACAACCGATAACTGTGGGATATTTTCCCGGTTGTTTTTTTGCTTCTTCAAAAGACTCGTAGAAAAAAGAATGGTTCAAAATGTATTGATTTAAAGCATTATCACAACTACTGTGTACGTTGTGGATTGTACCTTCCTCAGAATGGCACGTCGCATACAGAGTGCTTTAAATGATATTTAATCTAATCGACGTCACCGAATATTGATTAAGTATACCCACAAAGGCCACCGAGGCGCTCCATTCGCGTTGAGCGTTCAGAGTTCTCTGCCCTAGAATGCGTCCCCAAGCATCTGTGCACCATGAGGAGAGACAAACAGCCCAGACCGCGGTGACTCCACAGAGCCTGCCAGCCTCCGGTCACTTTATTTCTCCGCAGAAAGCTTATTTACACCACCGTTTAAACAGCGCAAATTGCACAAAATTAGCCTACTAGGCCTTTGTCGGTGATTAATGCCACAAGCTTACAAGCTCATTAAAAGGAGTAAGGCAGGCAGTGGCTGTAATTGCATCCGCAGTGCAATCCAACTACTCAGCACCGAAGACTATTCGAATGGCAGCCGCTTTGATTTCACCTTCCTGTCATCGCATATGATTTGAAACAATGTAATGTTGTAACCGCTATATAATTTTTGAAGATTATTTTTGGTAGAGGTGCCTGGAGGTTCGTTACGTCATTGCAGACACATGCATTGCATGTCGCAGATACTTTGTTCCAGCAGCCTGTAGGAATTATAGTAAGTCATCAACGAGACCAAAAAATATGTCATTAACAGCCATTTATTAGCTACTCTTTTAAGCCTTCATTTGCAAGCACTAAATTGCCTATTAATTACATTTTTTCCCCTCCTACATTTTCTCTGCGGGTGTATTTTAACACCTATTCAGGGGATATGAATAATAATGATCTGTAAGTGTGGGTATTAATAAATTTACATTGGCGGAAGTCTATGTTTAACCCAGGCCAGTGTGACATTTATCAATAGGTATTGAGTTCCTGATGCTTATTTCGTGCCTTGCACGTGGGTAACACGATGGAGTGAAGCAAGGCAGGGCTATACCGTGGATTGGATGCCAGGCTATCGTAGGGCCCAGGAGGAAATTTAGTCAGCAGACCGTAAGGCGAGTGCTTACAGACAAATCTCGCGATCACCTCAAGGTGCTTGGAGGAGAATGTTGCCTGAAAGGTTACTCCCACTGGTTGCACCACATCGCTTGAGACAACCGTGCGTGAGATTATTCGGCAGCCTTTGTTCAATTTGCGGTTTCATAAGGCGGCGCGTTTCCCCACCGAAATGCGCATGTACACACTCCCGCACAGCGCTGCCAGTGCATGCATTCTTCGGGCACATTATCAAACATTTTTTGGCTACATTACATATCCCCTCACCTCCGCTGTGGGGATTTAAAAATTGCTTTTTCTGGCAAGTTGCTCTAAGTCCATCAACAATTCCACGAGGAGTAGTTTATTGACGCAGGCTGGAGAAAACACACGTGCAGTTACACGTATCGTAGGTCTCGTGGTGCATAACTATATACGCCCGTACACACACAAGCCTGTCATTCACAGTGCGTCATGACAGTACACCTGTCATGACAGTACACCTGTCATGACAGTACACCTATCATGACAGTACACCTGTCATGACGCGCTGTCTAGCCTTGGAAGCTTGGAATACGCATTTGCAACTGTTCTACAATAAGCATCTCATCTCATTGTCAGAAACTGCTTAGTCCTGTACAGGGTCACGGTGAGCCGGAGCCTATCCCGGTAGACACTAGGCGCAAGGTAGGGATGTGCCCATGATGGAACTGAAGGAAATTTAGTCTGCAAGCCAATTAACCTATGTAGCAGCATGTTTTTTGAGCTGTGGGATAAAACTGGAGTGCCCGGCGAAAACCCACGCGGACACGGGGAGAACATGCAAACTCTACACAGAAAGGCACCCGAGCCGAGATTCGAACCTGGGGCCTTCTTGCTTGGAGGCGACAGTGCTACCGACTGGGCCACCGTGCCGCCCTACAATAAGCATGCCATGTTCTATCACTATTATTATTATAATTATATATGTATTACAGCACTTTGTGAATCTACCATATGGTAGATTGACCACAATTCACCACGCTAGTCAGAACAGGTTGCTGACATAGGAGGCTTCTTCGAACTCCGGGACAAATCACTTCCGACCGGTGTCAGCCACTGGCCGGGAATCGAACTCGGGTCGCAAGATTTGCAGTAGTCTGGTGCACTAGCCATTGTGCCAGTGCTTCACATCAATGCAGATTACATGTATATATTTTTTAAAAGATGAACTCTTATTCTTCAAATCCACACTGTTCACAGATGACAGTAATTTGCAATATTACGTTTAAGCCATAAAGCAATGCCGCTCACATGAGGTGCAGAATGGTGTAAATTTGATGAAAATGCCCCTTTGGAAAATTGTTGAAAATGCCTTCATTATGTCTCTGCCATTAAAAATAGCCCTCTCCTCGTACTGAACCGATATAATTTCATAGCAAACACACAATGCATTATGGGTACTTTTTGCCAGTATACATATATAAGATTACAACAGGTTTTACCGTATCTGGCGATTATACAGGTGTTAAGATATTAACACCTGCATAATTGCCAAGCAATTAGGTAAAACCAGTTGTAATCTTATATATGTATACTGGCAAAAAGTACCTATAGCGTTAACAGCTTCACCTAAGCTATAAAGCATTGAGGCCGCATTGTCCTCTGCTGATTACCTTTTGGCAACGGCTGACACCGGCAAATAGACTCAAAAGGAAGCCACTGCCAGGTGAAGGTCGGTCAGTTGAAGGACAATGCTTAGGTTATCAAAGCTACCTGTTTGCATACTTTGCCACTCGTATGTGTGGCTTTTGCAAACTGGTTACATTGTAAAATGTGTCTGTTGTGGGGTTCGGGATCTTAACACCTGCATAATCGCCAGATAGGGTAAAACCTGTTGTAATCTTATACACAATGCATTGCTTAATTTACGCAAATTAAACACCATTAAAATGAACATTTATGTGATGTGTGAATTGCTATTCCCTCGACAGTGGAGTATTAAATATAAGCCTTGTCACTATGAAATAATACATATATTTTTTAAATACATGCAGGAGCAACACAGAACAAAATTAAATCAGCATAAACCGTAGATCATACCTTCCTGCACTCCAAAATAAATTTCTTCATTTAAAATGATTTGGCATTTTATAAGAGACTTCCATGCAAGTGCACAATAAACACTCATATAAGTGCAACATTCCAGCGAAGCCAATTCGGTGATGAACCACACAGCAACCGAGAACACAATTTACAAATCCCGTTTCGTGTGAGCACCAGCCTGGCCAGGAACACAGACAACGACATGAATTGAGGGACGCTTTTACTCACCAAGCAAAAGCGCAACCACTCACTCTCGTTCCTTCGTTAGCAGAGACCTCCGAGTCTGCCAAGTTTCACACACTACCTACCCATCTCTGTGCAGCGTACAGAATTACTAAAACAATTACCATGGCAACAGAACCGTTTGACGCTTTACACTATAGCAGTATCACTTTCAAACGCGCACGCAGAGCACGCATGAATCGACGAGCTCCTTTGCTCACCAAACCAAAAGAACAAGCAACCCCCCCCCCTCAAGCCGGACATTCTCATGTCAGTAAATAACCCAGTCTGCCAAGTTCCACACACTACCTACCATCACTGTCTAGTGCACACAGGCACTAAACAATCTGTGAGCAGCGAGATGCTTTGAATGCGGCAGCATTTGCATGTGATTGGCTGGGATCCCTCTGTCCGGCGATGGATCACCGGGGAGGTGAGCGATTCATCACGCGAACACCGAGGCTGCCGCCAAGGGACTCTCTCTCTCTCACTGTTCGGTGCGATTCCAGCCCGGAGTTTCCTATCCGAGCGGCGCAACCGGGGAGTCACGAAGGACATTAAGGGACGCGACATTGGCTATTTAATTTTAATAAAACGTCAGCTGCGAAATATGTCCCGGCCGCCGATGTGCTGAGTTTAATTTAATTAAAGGGTGAACAAAAACAGACATTGAAATATTTGGAGAGCAGAAGTGCTGACCAGCGTAGGTGCTGTGAATTATGGTTAGATGCCAAGCTAAACAAAGCGAGGCTCTGCCCCCCTGCCAAGAACTGATAAGTGTACTCTAATGATTTGGCCCAACGGTGCAGCCACACCGACACCTGCCCTCAATGCGCCAGGAGCCGGCGCACAGTCTCAGTGCGCCGTGCAATAACGGTGCCTTCAATTGTCATTTCGTCAACCGCCCGTATTTACCATGATGCCCGAGTTAGCTTCCTCGAAACAAATCAGTACAAAGTCTCAAACGTATAAGACAAACAAAAAAGACTCATAATAATCAAACAAACTTTATAAACTTACATATATTCGAGCTATTTTGTTATTCGACATTGCCGCATCCTCAAAACTTCAATGGCCTGAATATGGTATTTTCTTTTTCTCTGACTTCAATTTGCACACTAAATTCTTGCCGTAGTATATATGGTAAAGTAATAGCGGCACGAAAAGTACGAACGGAAATCGGTCGACAGACGATATGACTTCTTTGGGCCGGACATCAGAAGAGGACTGCCGCGGCAGGGTGAGCGAACACACGCAGACACGGTGCACTTGCTTGGCACAACTCCTAAGCAGTTGGACTCAGAGGCTCCCGACGCTGGGCCATCCACCCACTGAGCCGTCTCGCAGTCACAACCCTGAACCACTCAGAGAAATCAACAAGGAGCACGTGGCTAATCCAGACGCATACCAAATGTGGCTCGAAATGCGTTTCTTTTAATGGGGGCTGCAGCGCTCGCAGCGTGAAAACAAGGGCAGGCTCAAGTGGCCAAGATCCATTTCCTTGCTGAAGCCGGGTTTTTTGTTGTTGTTACAGACTGTTGGAAAAATATTTTTAAAAATGAAGTTCAAAGCACGGTCTTGCACAAGCTTCCTAAATAATGCTATTTGTGTACATAAGTTCAACGGAAAGCCCGAGATGAACATTCGCGTTCTTCAGCCTGGTTTCTTTGCTAACTTCAACCCCTGTTATTCGTCGATTTATCCGCCTTACTCATCATGGTCGGCATGCGCTCAATAATACAGAGTTGAAATCAATAGCTTAACTTGTGTTACCAAAATTTAATTTCCTCACTCAAGATTTGCTCTCAAAGATATAAGCAGTTGTAAAACAGACGTTCTGTATTTGAATACTCTATGTCAAACTTGTGTATCAGCGCTAAAAATAATTTACTCACACGCAGCTGAACACTACTGATTTCCCGTAACAGCAGCACATCCTCCTCTACCGCAAATGGGTTAATGTTTATTGAGCGGCGAGCTCAGTGGATAATATGCCTTGACCCTAAGAGCCACGTGTGTTAGGAATGGGCTTACTGCACACTTATTGGAGGAGCAGGCAGCACTGCAGACGGGCAGGCAAGGTGGAGGATGGAAGGGGATGAGGAGTACGCGTTACACACCTTGCCCACCAGTGGCAGATGTTGCAGCCCTGCTTGTAAGATGCAGAACTCCGCAGAACACTAAGAGAGCTGGGATGGAGATGCCAGCCATGACAATACAGAAAGAGGAAGCTGCTCCTGCTCCTCCTCCTCTTCTCTCAGTCACTGGTCAGCCCGCAGCGCTCCGCTCTCGACTTCCGTGCAGCGAGCGAGGAAGCACGGCTTGCAGCCCCGCGCACACACACGCACTCCTGCACTCACTCCCCTCTCTACACCCGACCCAGGACTGACTGCTGGATCGTGCGCCGCGGCAAACACCAGCAAGAGCGCGCTGCCTCTCAGAGAGGAGCCTAGTTCTGATTGGTTGCTACTTGGGTAGAGGGTGTGGTGCTCCGGGATGGTTTGAAGGGAAGGGTGGAGGAGGGCACTTTTCGAGCATCAATCAAAAGGGACTGAATTTAACACTCGCACCCTCCTCCCCTCCAGTGACACAGGCTTTTACAAAGCAGCCAAGACCCTACCACTGTGAGTTATACAAGGGGAGCTCTATCTAGCGCATTTTTGAAAGAGAATATATATTTGAAATCTAATGTCAAAACAATTTGATCACAGTTAACAATGCAGCTTCAAAACCTTCACGCTGACGCTGAATAATAAAAACTGTATCCTGAGCAAATGCTCCGCACCAAACAAGGACACCCAGTGGGCCGAGGGCTTTACCATCTGCTCCCACCCCTAATGTACCGTGCATTGCCCCGGCAGGCTCCGATTTAATTGTCTCTATAAACTGCCATAGGCAGTGGCTCGTGCACGCAAGCGGACGAGGGACCGGCAATGCTGTCGTCTCGTCCATTCGCAGCGGCTTTAGCCAAGTGAGACGCAGCTTAACCGAGTCAGGAAACGGTTCGCTATTCCAACAGCCCAGGGGTGCAGTTCCGCTGTAGTGTATTTACTTATTCATTTGCGCTCGCATACATGCGCAAGCGCATTCGGATCGGAGCACATTTACGAGATATCGCGCGAATAAAATATTCAAAGCTCCAGGTGAAATTCGTGACTCATCTGCTCGTTGACAAGGTGCCTGCAGAGATGCACGACTTCGTTTGATGACATCAACAACGCCATTACCAGTAATCGGATGTTAATTGCAATGACTTTGAAAACGCACCGTTTTATTGCAAAGCTGAACAACGGAGATAACGTAAAAACACACGGTGTAAATACTGTCGTCCGTTTATCATGTTTTAAATATTTGCATTTTGCTGGCTGTCCCAGTGCCAAGTGAACTAATCTGCTCAAATTTTCTTTGAAGGTCTCCACTCGTGAAAACGTGTGTTGTGTTTGTTTACACGTTTCTCGTGACTGTATGTCAGAATAAGTCAACTCCACCACACACTGTGCCATTTGCGCGCGTCCTCTGTATACCGGCTGTTCTTTTAAGGCCCCCCCCCCAATCTTTGGAGCAGCGCGGAAACGCTGATTATGTGGAAGAACGCATGCGGGCCCCGACACAACCGCTTCCTCTTTACGATTCGTGTAATTTCGGTCGTGAAGATGTGAATGTACAGGGTGGTCCACATGTCTCGTGACCCCTACTTAATTGATCCCTCATTAACTCACTGTGGGAATTTATCAAGTAGTCTGTGTCAAAAGAAAGATACGCGGCAACAGAAAGGATTGAAAGAGGCTGTTAGGAACGCGTTTGCTCAAGTGTAGCTGGTAATGTTGCGTAAAATCTCTTATGGGATGCGTCGAATCATCTCGTGAACAGAAAGCTCTGCTTCTCATACTGACTTTCCAGACGCTTAACAAGGAAATTAATATTTTCAAGAATTCAATGTAATAGTTTAAATATATATCACTTGTATATTGCTTACATTACACTATAAACGATTCACGTAATTAGATTCGTGAACATATGAATGTATAGCGTGGTCCAATTGTCTCGTGAACCCTATTTAATTGACTTCTAATTTTAAAACATTAAATTTTACATAATTAAACAGGGGTCCACCCACTGCTGGATGAAGCCCCTCTCACTCCGTAATGGTCGTAGGAGGGTGTTAGCTCGCACAGTGCCGTGGCGGGTAGCGTGGGCTGGTGAAAGGGTGCGCGGACAGACTCTGCACCAAATGTAACTCGCAACAGAGATCGACAGCAGCTGGCAAGTTGTGGGTAATTAACACGAACGGCGGAGGCCGCGAGCTTTGCTCACCACAGCTTGAATGCGAGTCACTTCTTAAAAGGGGAAACAGTTCCACTGTTTATTTAAAACCCTCTGGTGTCCTGTATATTTCTGTTGAGAAATGGCAAAACCTTCTGTTTATTTCTCTTTTGACGTCGTTGTCGTGACAAAGAGGTCCCCGCAGATAAGTGACTGGGTTTACACGATGACGCTCCACCCACTGCCAAACCACTTCTCTCAGCGATGTCGAAGGAGATGCACACATTACGTTTTTCAAAAATCCAGTGGAAGCATCATCACGCTTGCACAAGCTCGAAAGCACTGCTCAGTTCTGTTCATGGCCTTGAGCCAGTGGTGGAATTTCCATATTCGCGTGGCAGGAGCCAGAAAATGTATCTATCACCGAATTAATGGTCGTGGAAAGATGTGCTGTTAAGAAAACCTGCTGGAATGATGGGAACTTACAACCTTGCTCCAATGAGGATCACTCATGCAGATAATTTCTGAAAAGGTTCCGTGTAAAAAGGGGGTTCATATCAGTCAAAGTTTCACAAAACAAGTGCATTACCCTCTCTATTATTGCTTACTGTGTAATGTAGGTGAGTGTCCTTTATTCAATTGGGAGTTGGAATAAACCCATTAAAACACGTGGAACAGCGCATTTTCTACAAGGGTTACCTGGGTTAGACTTGTGTAAAAGGACTTCGTGAGCTAGAGTGCCGTAAATCTAAATTATAAATAAAGCATTGGCAAGAAGCTCGCTCTTCAGATGTTTTTGTCTCATTTATATATATCTATATATATCATTGATGCGAATGTGGCAATTACCGGTTTTAAACGAAAACTAATTTCAGTAATTGTACGAATGTACATCTGAAATTTTTAATCACCACTCATTAATCTCTCTGCACTAACCAATTGTGACACTTTCTAACAGCTCAATAAACTTTGTACTTTTGCTACATTTCCACAGAACATTATTAAGTACTCTTACACAGTTCACTTCTGTTAATTGTAATTACAAATTGTAGCAGACATGTACATGACAATATTGGTCTCTTAATAGGCTATTAGAATTACTGGGCAAAAAAAAGACTGTATTTTGCAGACGTTTCTATTTGTGATTCCTATCTTCTCATTTCATCTCATTGTCAGAAACCGCTTAGTCCTGTACAGGGTCGCGGTGAGTCAGAGCCTATCCTGACAGACAGCGGACGCAAGGCAGGGATTCACCCACGATGGGACGCCAGTCCATCACCGGGCACTGCGGGGAATTTAGCCTGCAAGCCAACTAACCTATGCAGCAGCATGTTTTTTGGATTGTGGGAGGAAAATAGAGTGCCCGGCGAAAACCCACGCGGGCACGGGGAAAACATGCAAACTCCGCACAGAAAGGCACCCGAGCCGAGATTCGAACCCGGAACATTCTTACTATGAGGCGCCAGCGCTACCCAATGGGCCATCGTGCCGCCCAGCTCTCAAAGTGTCACTCAACATTGCACAGCACTATCAAATAATAATAGACAAAGAAGATCCACGTGGCAACATTGGAATGGGAGAAATAATTAAAGCTGTGAAGCGCAACAATCGGGGCATATGCAACCCTTTGGAAATACTTATACATTTCTGCCAATATAATAGAGTGAGCGTTTGAATATATATCCGCACCGAGGGTACTGGGTACCAATCCTTCATTAGCGTATATTTTGTGTCTATGACACCCTGGCTTTTATGTCTGATCTCAGATTTATTTCGGACTTAACGGTTACTACTTTTCTGAAACGTGAACACCATTTCAGCTTTAAATTCCCATTTCTACACTTCAATCAACTATCATTAGTCATCTTCCACCTTTATGTTGGAAGACATCCGTGCGTAAGCAGTTAGGCCATCAAAACACATCGGAAAAACGTGTTACACGCTTGGAACAGGATCGCTCGTATGGCGCGTACTCTGCTAGGCATAATCGTAACGATAGTTTGCAATACCTTTAAATCGTTCATCAATACGTTGATAGATGATGCGGGATTGAGACTTTGCGGCTGGGGGTTCCCAAGACCGGTTCAGTTGTCAATCACCAGCAAATGTTAGCTGTGGCCAGAGATTGAATTTAGTTTGCGGGTGCATCGCACTAAAACACCATGCCACCTCTACAATGCTAGACACAAATAACCCAAAAAGTATTGTAGAGTGGGCGGCGCGGTGGCTCAGTGGTTAGCGCTGACGCCTCACAGCAAGAAGGTCCCGGGTTCGAATCTCTCGGCTCGGGTGCCTTTCTGTGTGTAGTTTGCATGCTCTCCCCGTGTCCGCGTGGGTTTTTGCTGGGTACTCCGTTTTCCTCCCACAGTCCAAAAGCATGCTCCTGGATAGGTTGATTGGCTCGCAGACTAAAGTTGTCCCGCGATGGACTGGCGTCCCGTCGTCGGGTGTATTCCTGCCTTACGCCCTGTGTTTCCGGGATAGGCTCCAGCTCACCGTGACCCTATCTATATAGGATTAAGCGGTTTCAGATAATGAGATGAGATGAGAGTATTGTAGAGCAAAGCATCAGGTTAGTTGAAATATGTTCTCTGCTGTTCGTTGTAAAACATATATATTAATGTTTGCTAACTCTTGCTGTTGTCAATAGATTACATTTTTGGGGTTAGGTCACGTAAAAAATGTTTGCCGTAAACCCTCCACCACCCGACAACAGCCACTCAGTAAAGTATGTCACGTTGACAAAACGTGACAATTCTTCACTATCTCAGCACACTGGTGTATTCAAGAGCAAACTCACAGCATTTATTTTAAAAATACGACATTTCGCTGATAATTGCAATCAGCATCATTGGGCAGCCTATACCTACTTGAGGCGGGT
>JAZEWT010000003.1:15913792-15924688 GCA_036362905.1 Mordacia mordax
GAAAAAAATAACCGTGAGTGAGATGTCACCAATACGATCTCTGCCTGAATCTAATCTCCGCATGTCCGTCGACGCGAACCCAAGCGGAATGCAGTGACCGTTCTGTGAGGACAGCGACCCAGGTTGAACTCCCAGACACGGCTCGTATGAGTGGCGAGAAGCATCTTAACGGCTTCTGGCTAACTCTCACTGACCAGTGTAATAATAATAATTGCATTTGTCGAGTGCTTTTCATCCGTGAATCACAAAGCGCCGCACAGGGCTGCGAAGAGAACGGCATGCCAGCAACGGCTAAGAATGATAAATCATCAACATTTTTGGGGTTATTTTTTTGTACAAATCCGAGCTGTGGAGAGAACGGCATGTCAATAACATCAAGACAGTTCAACTGAAAGTCAAATAGTAACGACAAATTATAGGACACAAAGTCAGCAGAAAAAAAAAATTCTTCAACAAACAAGGAAGGAACAAATGTTCCCGACATCGGAAGAGAGCCAACATCCCGGCACGGCACCACTGAGCAGCATCAACAGTCCGAGCCGGAAGAAGGAATAAATGTTTCCGTGTAGGTGCAGGTCGGAAGACAGCCAGCATCCCGGCACGACAACACTGAACCTCATCAATAGCCCTAGCCAGAGGACTTGAAAGCTTTACGGAACAAGTGAGTCTTGAGACGAGATTTGAAGATGGCCAAGGACTCGGCTGAGTCCTTGGCCATCTATCCGATGGGTGACAGAGCCTTCAAGCCAGCGTCCCTTACGTTGCCAGTGGTGAGGTATCATCAAACAATTCCCCATCAGAGTAAGTCTTCATCCAGCGGTGGAGTACTGTAAATTAAAATTATAAATTATTGTTTTTTTTCTGACATTAAATAGCCAAATAAAGACTTTGCCTAAATTCCATAAGGGTTATGATATTGTGTGCCACGTTCCCAGGTGCAGACACGACCGACTCTTGTCTTTGCCTGGGTGTTGTATTGAGTAGCTGCACGACTGTGAGAACTGCACTGAATGCAGCAGCACGCGTAGTCTCCACACGCCTGCGTTTTGTCGCTTGTTGTCATTTGTAAAGCAGCCGCTGGTCATGAACATCTGTTACTCATCCAGGGAAGTGTTTGAGCAGTGGTGCGATAAATCACCCGACATCATACATTCACGGCCACGAACGGGCTGCGATGGCCGGCCAGTTGTCTGAGCGCTGTTCGGTATTAAGGAGATTCTACAATAGTTTCCCAATGTGTTAGTCACTCATAAAAGAATGATTGTTTGCTGATTGATGCTCTGTTAAAATTATCAATACCCTCTTAATCCTGTATAGGGTCGCGGGGGGGGGTAGTGGAGCCTATCCGAGCAGACACAGGGCGTAAGGCAGGGCTACGGGATTATACCCAGGATATGAAACCAGAACATTGCAGGGAACTGGGGGAAATTTACTCAGCAGACCAATTAACCGAGACAAACAGCGTGTCTTTGGACGGTGAGAGGAAAGCGGAGTATCCGGCGAAAACCCATGAGGACACGGGGACAGAACAGTAAAACTCCACGCAGAAAGACACCCGAGTCGGAAATATAATCTGGCTCCTTCTTCCTGTGAGGCGACTGCGCTTCTCACTACGTTACCGCACCGCCCTCTGTTAAAATAAATATATTAAATATGATATAGTGGGGCGGCACGGTGACCCAGTGGGTAGCGCTGTTGCCTCACAGCAAGAAGGTACCGGGATCGAAACTCGGCTCGGGTGCCTTTCTGTGTGGAGTTTGCATGTTCTCTCCCCGTGTCCGCGTGGGTTTTCGCCGGGCACTCCGGTTTCCTCCCACAGTCCAGAAAACACGCTGCCGCATAGGTTAATTGGCTCGCAGACTAAATTGCCCGCAGTGCCCGCTGATGGACTGGCGTCCCATCTTGGGTATATCCCTGCCTTGCGCCCTGTGTCTGCCGGGATAGGCTCCGGCTCACCGCGACCCTGTACAGGACTAAGCGGTTTCTGACAATGAGATGAGACGAGATGATATTAGTGTCGAAGTTCAGTATTGCGGTGTTCATTGGGAGGATTAAGTGCTTTTTAATGGGGGGGAAGGAGGGGAGGTCATTATTGAATTTCGCGTGGAGCCCAGCATGACTCCGATGTTTACGGCACAGCGGCGCGGTGATGCGGTCGGCAGCGATACCGCCTTTCAGCAAGAAAATCCCTGCGTTCGATTCTCGTCTTTCGGTGTGATTTTTGAGGGCTATGCAATGCCAATCATGGGACGCCAGTCGTTTACAGGGCACAAGGTGCAAATTAGTCAGCAGACAATTTAACCTAGGAGACAAACCTTTGGGCTGTGGGGAGACACCAGCAAAAACCCACGCGGACACGGAGAGGAGATGCAAACTCCATAGACATAAAAGCACCCGAGCAGGAAATCGAACCGAGGTTTCTTGCTGTGAGGCAGCAGCGAAACTCACTCTGCACCACCGCGCTGCCTCTCTTCTCACGATGATTTTCAAATCATGTTAACATACCTCATCCTCTTATGGTTGACAACCCCGTATGCATTATTCATAAACTGATGTGATTATAATAATGATGATTGCTTCGAAAAGCTGCTCTCGGGACAGCCGCGTCGATCGCTTCCTCTCCTCTCCTCGCGACGTTTCGCCTCACACGTTAGAGGCATCCTCGCCTCACACGTTAGTTGCGGCTGTCCCGAGAGAGAGCAGCTTTTCGAAGCAATCATCATGCATCAAGCCGTGAAAACCTACATGATTATAATAGCAAAAAATAAATTCAGCAGAGCCTTATTTGAGAAACTCCAGACCCATTGATCACAAATCTGCGACCCTCCATAAGAGTTATTGTTATACGCCACACGCACATAGGTTGCTCTTGTTTTCCAGTTGCACTTTTGGCCGACGCACCGTTATATAAAAAAAAGAGAAACAAAACAAAATTGTTACTGTTGCCAATTTTCCGTTCGAATGTTGTTGTTGTTGGCGTGCCATTTTCTCCACAGCTCTGTGCAGCGCATTGTGACCCTTGGGTGAAAAGCACTCTATGAATGCAATGATTATTAAACAAGGTGGTTAAGGTCCCTCCCTACAGTGGTCACGCGTAAAAAAAAAAAGCACTGAAGCGGAAATTATATTTCCTTATGGACTTAGAGAGGCACAGCAGCTAGGGCACGGACACCCATCAACGTGCAGTGGCGGACGAATGAGGATGCAGCCATATCCGCATATACCTGGCAGTAACTTCCTCTTCGCTCTCAGCGTTCACTCAAGTGCACAATGGCACAAGCACGGAGACCCAGGGGCTTCATTTCTAACAGTGAAGACCTTATGATTGAAGTAAGCTTTTAATTCATTCCATCGGATGCACTCCACGCCCACACTCTGGTGATACATGTAACGTGCGACGGACTGAAATACTGGTCAAGCTGCTAATATGTACAGACGATTTGCCTTTCGGTGCGCGTTGTGTTGACTGCAGCAGTGCTCGCAGTCGGTGTTGCATTTTGATGCCGGGCGACATGCGTCACCGGAGTCGGGCTGATTTAAAAGTTACCCATCATGTGTTGATGACGATGATAATCGACAGCCCTTCAGTCAGGCTGTTGAGTGTCAACTCGTTGTTAACCATGAGTTCGAGTCATATTTAACCTTTCCCAAATGAGACTCCTGAAATGCATCGGGCGGCATAGGTCGCGTTGTCGAGAACAATGATTTGACACGCCAAGACTGTGAGATGTTGCAGATTAACACGGAACTGTGCCACTGCCGCTCTGCGTGTTGTTCAATTGTCCACATTTGCAACATGTGTATTGAACGTGATGGAAGACGCTTTCATTAATTTCTGTAATAACGAGAATTGCTCCTCACGAGGTGATTTTATTATTCTCGGTAAACCGACTTAGGCCGCGTCCTGTATGTGTTTCACTGCGTAAGCTACACATATTTGAAGGTCTTAGGAAAAAAGATTAATTCGTATAGTGCATACGCATTACGTGTAACAATTCTCAAAATCACTAGCGTAGTACAAAGCCATTCTTATGTTATAGAGCTAAAACAATGTAAAACGACGCTGCGCTATTTTTCCGATGTTTTGCTGAAAATGTTCTCCGTAGGAGATGCCGCATGCGCCAGTGGGCGCAGGTAGAACAAGATCGGCAACAGGTAGAACCAGATCAGCCGGTTCTACCCGAGGTTTTGCGTCTGATACCTGCTGCCTCGACTCCACGCTCCGCGTGTGCCTGTGTCAGGAAAGCTGCGCTGGTTGCTCGATATTCAAATCAACGCCTCCTTGTCTTGGATAACCATCGCAACTGCTCTACCGCAGTTTTATTTGAACACATTTGGTTGCCTAACAGCTCAATAACGCCAAGGTTATTGCTGTAAGCATTTCATCACAGCCAGCATTTTTACATCGAGAGCGGTGTTACAGGAAGTGCTCTAAGCGACACAAGCAGAGCTATAATCTTGAGAGTTGCTCTTTCAGGATAGCCGTGTTGAGCGTTCCTCCTCCAACGTTCGCGAAGTTTCACCTCCAGGTTGGAAGCGTCATCAGGTCAAAAGCCTGCGGAGGCGCCGCCGCCACCGCACAGCATTTGCTCGCTCTTGAAGAGAGAGAACGACAGAGACGCGAGGAGGAACCAGAGACAAGCGAGGAAGACAGTTGGGCAGTGAGCTGGCGCCAACAGTTTACCAGGCTCTGTGGTCCTCGATATTAAGATGCCAGCAAATTAAAAACGTATATTTATACATGTCGGAGGAAACTGTAGTACTTGGAGAAAACCCGCGCATGTGAGGGGGGCGGGGGTAATACTCTACCACATACAGATGCAACAGATAAAATCCAAATTTGCATTGCTGTACAATGTCACCTTTTGGCAGGTGAGCGTACGGCACCTCGACACGTGCGAGAAAGAGGCTTCACAAAAGTTGTGCCATCCACCAGCCCTCGCCTCCACAGTGCTCGACTGCAGGCGTGCTCAGCCACCACTGCGCTCAACTCGAACCCATCCTCCTGTGCTCCTCACCCCTTGCTCAGCTCCACTTTTAATCTCATTTTCTCTCTCCTGAATGATGGCTAGGGAATAGAGCCGAATGTATAATTCAGAAACTAACATCTGTTTTCCTGTCCTTCGTATCATGACTGAAAATCAGAAATAAACGAAACATATTTAATGTAACGTTTTTTTAATATATATACGGAAGTTTAAATACATAACTTGGAATTGGAAATTTACAGCGATTACACAACAGGCCGCTCTTGTCCACGATTGGCAGCAGGATTTAGGGTTGAAAGACATGGACTTGTTCATCTCCATGATCCGGCCGGCCGATGAGGCGCCAGGTGTTGGTAACGAAGCAGGTGACGGAACATTCGAGCGGGACAACAGCGTGGCACAGCACGCGTACAGCAACCTGAGCGAGATGCCGACGTTTAATGTGGAGAACAACGGTGACTGGCTGACCGACGAGGGCCTGGAGGATGCGTTTGAGGGAGAGAATCCACAGGCGGGAAACGAGGTAAGCGATATGTTTCCACAGTAAAGAGGACTTGGAATTGTGAAAACCGAGTAACCACCCCAAGGGCGATCTTTTTTCAAGAGTGTAACACGTTCTTCTGACGTCAAGATTAAGGTGGAAAAGCTTGTAAGAGGGTTGATGGTACTTGCGCAAAAGTGAGGAAACTAAAACTTAAAGTGTTATATTTCCAGAAAAGTTATCAATACGTGGGAGGTTAAGCTGACATTAGACGAAAATATACTTCGTGTTGTGCATATAAAATTTGCGATAATGAAGGATTCGAACCCATAAGCCTCAGTCAGTCAGTACGGACACGCACATAAAACACGTGCTCCATTCCTAATCTCGTTGTCCAATCGTCTTGTACACAGATCAATTACGCACAGTTCTTTGTCAATGCATCCTATATCAAGGATTGTCCGTGCCTGTTAGACACGTATTTATTTGACCATAATTCGCCAGGATGCTCAATGCCGGTTGAGAAAGAGACCAAGGATGGGTTAGCCTCCACCCCATATTCCAAGCTGAAACCGCCAGCGTTATGTTCGGGTGAGGGGTAAAGGCAGAGGTGAAAAGACATGTCTGGCTGTAAGAAGCTGGTCGAAGCATTCAGTCCAGTAGAAGTGGGAAGGTGGGTTGTGATATAATTCTACCGGTAAGACATTTCAGTGATTTTCACTCCTAGGTAGAGGGCACGGCTAGGGACGATTGGCGACATTTGTCAGCTTCCTCCTTGCGTGACTTTGATGTTAAGATGGATAAGGGCTTGTTTTGAGATTTCGACTTTTGATATTGATGCAGCAAAGTCAAGTAGTTGTCATCAATATATTTTTGAAAACACATATCTAGAACATAGGTGGCACGGTGGCCCAGTGAGTAGCGCTGTCGCCTCACAGCAAGAAGGTCCCGGGTTCGAATCTCGGCTCGGGTGCCTTTCTGTGTGGAGTTTGCATGTCCTCCCCGTGTCCACGTGGGTTTTCGCCGGGCACTCCGGTTTCCTCCCACAGTCCAAAAACATGCTACTGCGTAGGGTAATTGGCTTGCAGACTATATTGCCCTCAGTGCCCGGTGATGGACTGGCGTCCTATCGTGGGTATATCCCTGCCTTGTGCCCTGTGTCTGCCGAGATAGGCTCCGGCTCACCGCTACCCTGTACAGTACTAAGCGGTTTCTGACAATGAGATGACAGAGATATCCAGAACAGAAGAGCAAGGGCGGCGCGGTGGCGCAGTGTGTTTTGCTGCTACCTCACAGCAGAAAGGTCCCGGGTTCGGTTCCCAGCTCGGGTACTTTTCTGTGTAGAGTTTGCGTGTTCTCCCCGTGTCTGCGTGCATTTTTAACGGGTGCACTGTTTTCCTCCCACCGTCCAAAGATACGCTGCTACCTAGGTTAATTGACCTGTTGAGTTAAATTAACCCAAAGTGCCCTGCGATGTACTGCCGTCACATCCTGGGTGTAGCCCTACCTTGTGCCCAGTGTCTGCTCGGATAGGCTCCATCCCTCCGCGACCCTGTACAGGATTAAGCGGATGCTAATACTGAACTGAATAACAGAAGAGCACAATTCAAAACTCTTGGCCAAATAACATGGATGAAAATCATTATCCACCTTCTGCATAAGAGAAGCACGTACATGAGACTCTCAGAATCATTTCTCAGCAAGCCACAGTCAACAACAAACTTCCATGAGCTCCAAAATAGTTATTATAGTCAGTAGGATTACAGCTGCGCAAAGGATCTATGTACGAATTTTTTTCTGAAGCCACGAATTGACATTCGGTCAATATCATTGTGTTTAATAATAATATTTTTTTAAATCAACCTGAAATATGCCGTACAATATTCGTACAGTATTTGTACAGTATTCACTCGTTTTAAAGAGATGGAACGATCCAAAGGCGCGAGGAGGAACCGGAGGCGAGCGGGGTGACAGCCCCCCCCCTCGCCCGCCCGCCCGCAACCCGTGCAAACGTTTGTAGACATTATCCTCCAAGACAACCGACGCGTGTGAGGGGGCAACACTCTATCCCACACAGGCGGAACAGGTGGCGTCCACATTTACTGCACCGCCCATGGAAAGGGACTTTCCGTCATATTTGTGCGATCCACCAATCATACTTCCGTAGCGCTGGATGACGGGCATTTGCCACATCTAAATATTCGCCGGTACGCTGAAGCCTTGCTCTTGTGTAGAGCGTGGTGTCGTCGCACCGTTTAAACACACACAAGACAGCATAGCTCCTAGCCGTCCAGTTGTAATATCTGCACCAATTGACTCCGCTGTGCACCACTCAAGAGCCGTACCGGCCATCAGGAGGATTAGCCTCTACAAGAGTTAGATCAGTGGTTCTTAACCTGGGTTCGATCGAACCCCAGGGGTTCGGTGAGTCAGTCTCAGGGGTTCGGTGGAGGTCAAGACACACACCTCACTCATATGATTCGTGATGACACGCCCCGCTTGGCCATCACTGGCTGCAGGTGATCACATTTTAGTTTTCCAATAAAGAAGGGTTCGGTGAAACGCGCATATGAAACTGGTGGCGTTCAGTACCTCCAACAAGGTTAAGAACCACTGAGTTAGATACTGAAGCGTTGAGTCACCAGCAGGGTCCACGGTTATGTGCACGAAATCATGTGCAGTGCGCGGCCACGGGAGCGGCCGCGCGTGGTTGCGATGTCACACGAAGTCGACTGGGATTTAATAATCGAGTTGTGCATGCGACAAGGCAACGTCGCCTCTTAAAGGCTGCAAACTGGAATAGTGTGACAGGTGAATTCAGTGTCGCCAGCTCAAGCTCTATTCCCACCTTGCAAATAGCAGAAGTAAGATGTTCAGGAGCTGGATGCCAATGTTGAATGTGCTGGTTATGACGAGAAGGTTTGAAGAGAGTTCCTGTAGTGTTGCTCTCCCTGCTCCGTTGAAAGAGCGCAGACTGAAGTGGCTTATTATACTGTCCATATGATCTCGAGCCATCTCTAATGACTGGAGTAATGCCCATAGATACTGGTTGCCATGAACAGTCCGCAGTTTTGCTCTGGGCATCAGTTTGCCCCAAAGTACCACAGTAAATCTCTACAAATTGGTACTTTAAAAAAATCAGTCTGAAAAGGATGATAGGCTGAATGAAGAACAACGTTAAGCTACATGCTTCTGACTATGCATTATACAAATTGGTACTTTAAAAAAAATCAGTCTTAGAAGGATGATGGGCTGAATGAAGAACAACGTTAGGCTACATGCTTTTGACGATGCATTAAAGTACTCTCTGACAGTAGCACACATTCAGACGGACAAACGCTTCTCAGTCGGACGTAAACACCAAGGAAAATATTACACGCCAAGAACGATGACAACTGAGCTGACAATTCGATGGGCGCACAGATTCTTTCGACTCAGTCATTGATCTACAATGAGATTCCATAAAATGTTAGTTGTGAACATTGTATTGAATAAAGTCACAGTCGGAGACCATGGTAAGACGTGCTTTAAAATCCATCAAAATCCGCAGCGACGAGTGCACCGCACGCGTTGTCAGGCGACATCAAAATACGTTCTGTGTCTTCGGGATCTCGGATTATTATTTACGATGAATAAGTCATGATGCTCAAGCCTTGGGAAGGTCGATCAATCGACCGTGGCTCCAGATGCCGTTAAACAGCGATGGCTTGCAGCTCGCTAACAATGCTTGACTCAACGCAAGCGAAAAACGATGTCAGGCTGTGGAGTGCGCCCTGCGTGCTGCGATCCACGTGTCGTAATGTCCTTGCTGCTGCAGGCGTTGCTGCAAGAAAGGATAACCTTCCTCAAAAGTGTATCTTTGCCCACGCTGACGACAGTGAGTATTCAATCCGAGCATGGCATGCAATAAGATCGTTTGGACTGAAAGGCTTATTTAAAAAAAGTCATCTTGTGAAATATGTATTGTTCGGATACTTTCTAAAGAAACGCAATGTGTTAGTTGAATGTAAAGTGAGGTTTAATCATTGTTAATGATTTGCCGGTTTAATATCTAGACCTGATAACAATTTAATTGTCGCTTTTTTTTCTCTTCAAGGCGCAGTTAAAAACGGGGAACCTAAACAAAGCCAAGGTTGTGCAAGGTGGTAAAAAACTAAGGTAGAACAACAAATAATAATAATAATTACAGGCCCTTGGTATCAGCAACTTGCCGTTCCCAAAAACAGTCACCACTCCTTTCACACTCTCTGCTACAGTGCTCCACGAACTCTCTATTCCCTCTCCGAGCACTCCCCCATAACTCCTCGCTGCTCCCTACCGATCTCCCACCACTCCCCCCACCGCTCTCCATCACTTCCCACCGCTCTCAACCATTCCCCCAGCGCTTCCCTACCGCTCCCCAATGCTCCCTCACCCGACATTCCCACCTTAAATCCCCCTCCGCGTATCAACGCAAATCACCACCCCGCTACATAACAAGACCCCCCGTGTAGTCTTAACAGATTGGAGGGTGAAGTACGGTTTAGCGAGCATCTGTTATGTATAACACTGCTATAAAAATAGCCAGTCTCTTACCTTCTTCCTCACCTCCTTCCTCCCCCTCGCCACCACGCTTCTTAATAAAAAGTTAGTAATTAAATTCACAATGATTAAACTCGGATGCCAACGGAAACCTCAATGTATAACGAGGGACGAGGGTGTTGGGGGTTGTAATTGTACCCGGGTTGGGGCGGCACGGTGGTGAAGTGAGTGGCGTTGCCGCCTGAGGGAAACTGACCCCGGTTCGTTCCCAGACTGGGGGCCTTTCTATGATGAGTTTGGTGTGTTCTCCCCGTGTCTGCGTTGGGGTTTGCCGGGTACGCCCATAGTTCAGAGACATGCTTGCCAAGGTTAATTGCACTGAATCATTTTCCTCTGGTGTCCTGCGATGGACTAGCATCCAATACTGGGTATAACCCTGCCTTCTGCCCTGTGATTGCTATAGCATAGGCTCTGAGCTCACCACAACGCTCTGTAGGATTAGGTGGGTAATGATAGGAAATCAATGTACCCGTTTCTCTTTTAGATCTAAATAAAGTAAAAAAAGGCAAAGAATTTTACCGCAATACAATCACAATAATTCCTCAAACTCACAATATATAAAATATCAAAAACCGGAAACGTATGCAAAACACACTGCCCTGTAGTGGAAACTAAAAATAAATACAATTCTACTCGTCAGGCAATGGCTTCTCTTCTATGAAGAAGGTGCATTGCCTAACGCGTGCCTTGTGTTTTATCTTCCTTCGATCGCGGCGTGATTAATGAGCGTGTTGAGGCTTAATTATTAGCACTTAATAGGGCCTCTCCGTGTTGATCTGCATTGACTTGCTCTGCAGATCTGCTTTTTCGGGATAGTCGTTTTGAGCGTTCCTCCTTTTCCCTTCA
>JAZEWT010000003.1:15940418-15953561 GCA_036362905.1 Mordacia mordax
ACTTTCTTACCAGTACGCCATACTAGACTGGACCGGCTTACTTTCACCGCCAGCTGTGACTGTTTTGTCAACAGACCGCGTTGACCCGATAATGACAAAGGTTTGGGATACTTGGGAGTGGCGGTGGAATTGATCGACGACTTCTGTACGTATTCACTCATATTGATCATTCTGGAGCGGCATGGTAGTGCGGTGAGTAGCGCTACCGATTCACGGCAGGAAGATCCCAGGTTCCATTCCTTACTCGGTGTCTTCCTTACTCTGTGTCGGGTACTTCGAATTCCTCCCACAGTCCAAAGACAAGCTGCTGCCTGGGTTATTCGGCCTGACTAAATTGCGCCGAGTGCTTCGCGGTGGACTTGCGTCCCGTCATAGGTATAGCCCTGCTTTCCACTTGTCACAACGCGTGGGTATGTACACGAGGTTGGCGCATAGGGCTCGATTTTTGGTTGCGAGAAAGGAGAGGCATGACCACGCAAGAGATTAAACCATACATGGGACAGTAATCTCCAAAACCAGTTTAATCACCCCACTGATTCTGAGTGGGGCGGCGCGGTGGCCCAGTGGTTAGCACTGACGCCTCACAGCAAGAAAGTCCCGGGTTCGAATCTCTCGGCTCGGGTGCCTTTCTGTGTGGAGTTTGCATGCTCNNTTCCTGCCTTACGCCCTGTGTTTCCGGGATAGGCTCCGGCTCACCGTGACCCTATATAGGATTAAGCGGTTTCAGATAATGAGATGAGATGAGATGATTCTGAGTGCCAACGCATGGCCGTTGCCTGACCAACACACGCGCTTTGCCCTCCCTTAACCGCGTAGTGTGGGGACACACAATACAAGTCTTGCGAGGATCTAACCGAGCAGAATGTTCTGATCAACCCCAGCCCACGAAACTGCGAATCCATACGCTCGCGTTTGCATGTGGGGGTGTGCGAGTGTGTGTCTGTGTGACTTAGCAATGTCTCGTGGGTGGCGCTGAGATGTCCCGTTGAGCTCGTTCGCAGCGTGCCGGCTTAGTCACCGTCCGCTGGAGAAGCGACTGTTTTTTTGCCGCAGCATAGCTTGGAGGAACTGCGTGGAGCGTGGCGGCTTGGGCGGGAGCCGGGGATCTGCCGCGTCGTTGCGCACTCGCTGCTCAGCTCACGATCCGCGCGCCGTTGTTGGGGTGATGCGGTCGCCGTCGGCGTGACTCGATCGCGAACATCAGTCGTCCGCCGTTTCCTTCGGGCGGCTGCCATGACGCACAGGGTCGACGTCTCGGCGGTGTCTCTCGCCCCAGCGGTGTCTCTCGCCCAGCGGCCGTGCGTCGTGCGCGTGCTGGGTTCTGTCATGAGGACAACGCTGATGCCTAAGTGGCGTCTCTGGTCGAGCCGCCATGTGCGTCTCTTGTCCAGTTGTGTCCCCAGTGTCTCCCACGTCCCCATCTGTTTATTTATTTCTCCAATCTTACAGAAGTGTCTGCTTCTTGAACCCTCTGGTTCTAACCTATTTTCGCTCCTCGCGTGATTTAAGCCCAGATCTGCGACAGTGCCCTGCATCTGCTAGGATAGCATCCAGCTTCAATGAATGAGTGAAAATTCTCTTTTCTGATCGATCGTTTTTTGGACCTGCCCCGGACGCCACCAAGCAGAGGAGAAGCTGGACCCAGGCGTGGATGGCAAGGACATCCACGTTGTGACCGGAGCACTGAAGCTGTTCTTCCGAGAGCTGCCGGAGTCACTCATCCCACAAAAGTGCTTTGTGGGGTTGGTGAATGCCGTCAGTAAGTCTGCGAGCACATCGGCTCTGAACATCTGAACCCCTGTGTTCCTGCCAAAAGTCTCGAACCTTTTCTCTGTTCTCATCAGTTAAACCATCACCAGCAAAATATCCCTCCTATGAGCGATATTGTTCCATGCGTGCAACGCATTCTTCTGATGGTGGTGTGAAGGTGCAAAGTGCTCAAAATGGTTAATGGTACGAGTGCACAAATGGCAATTTGAAGCTGAACTCGTAATGTAATGTTTGAGAGGTGTAATCAATAAGTAGAACATAAATCTATAATAGGAAATTCAATTCTCGGTGTTGTGCAGCGAAATTATGTGCTCATGAAAGATTTGAACCCAATACCATCAGTGCGGACGTACATATCTCTAGCACCTACAAACACTTGCTGCAGATATAAAACTCTCTCACACAAGCACCAACTCACTCAGAACGCGTCTGTTCTCGTTGGTTCTCGGAAGATAAGCCAGATTAAACCTGGATATTACTTGGAAGGGGTGACCACCGTGCCCAGTAGGTTGCTATAGATTGCTGCTGCTGCTGCTGTAGGGCGATGTTGTGGGGAGCAGATGGCAGCGCAGCATTAATTCTGCTACCGTACTATGCTCCGACGTCTGAGCTCGCGGGCTTCGCCGACTCGGAGCGCGCGGTGCCCCAGCATGGCGAGGTCACTGTCGCACAACCCCCACGAGCCACGCGGCACCGAGAGGCCAGGCCTCCCGCAGCCGGTTGACTAAAGTGCCGTACAAGCACTTTTGAAAAGTCCACGGCGCAAAGTATTGATGTAGGATTTCGTGGTTCGATGTACTACAGTCGCTGTAAAGAGCTGCTTTTCGGGATACCAGTGTCAAGTGTTCCTCCACTCTCGTGACGTTTGACCTCCCACATTGGAGGCACAGTTAGATTTTGATCTAGAAATAGTCGCGCTTAAGAGCAGTTCTCTATGCTACAAAGCTCAAGTGACCATTGAGAGCGCCCACACCAGTTGGAGCCCTGCGCTAATGAAGAAAACTCCATATATTTCCCAAGGTGGGGGCCGCACCCTGATCAGGACAACAACTGTACTGGCTACAAAATTAGACCTCTGATATTTGATCTCAGAGTCTCCCAATTGCGAGTCAAGCGCTCTGTAGCGCATACTTGGTACACTGAAATAATAATGGAAAGCATAATAATAACAACATTTCATTCTTGCCCGTAGAGATGAATAACTATGAATCAAAGCGAGATGCCATCGGAGAGCTCATCAACTCCCTTGCCGGACCGCATATCAGTACCATGAAGTTGCTCTTCGGACACCTCAAACGGTAAGATCACGTGTTTAGATGCTGTGTTGAGGTGGATTTTCACCACTCGATGTATAAAAATAGCTGCTCTTTCGAGATAGCCGTGTCGAGCATTCTTCCTCTCGCCTTCGTCACGTTTCACCTCCCACCTTAGAGGCATCTGAATGTTACAATCCTGTAAAGTGAAGGCCAGTCTCCGAATGAGGACCTTCAGCCAAAAATATTGTTTTGCGTCTCTCACGGTCTGCATCTCCCTCCATCTCTCTTTTCCTTAACAGCATTGCATCCTATTTACAAACGTTAACAATGCAGGCGTATGCTTGTCTGCCTGTTAATTTAGTCTGCGTAGTTGTCAAGCTGGATATACTGGTTTGATGCCAAACCACACCGCACAGCAGATGTTGGCGTCTGTTATGTAAATATTATTCTTTAGGTCAACTCAAAACATGGGATGCTGGCTGCATTAGCTTCTTCTAAACAGACTTATTCAGAAACCCGCAGATGGTGTCTGATTACTAAATCTTAGCCACTGCACGGCACTGTACCGATTAGCAGAAATCTAATTGGCGTGATTACTTCTCATGTCTCAAACACCGAGAATTCTGCGACTTCAAAAATGTATTTCGTGGCTCTTACATGCAAATCAAAATGTTATGCTAATGAGTCAATTAAGGATGGAATCGTCATTTGCAACTGCATTCGCCATCCTCTGGCGTTTGCATTTTTGTGCAATAATCACCTTGAATGCGATGTTGTTTCTGTAACTTCATTTTACGCTGAATGATTTGCGTTTCTTTGTTATTATTTTATGATTGTTGACGGTTGTTTTGGCTCTAATTTCTTTGGTTCTTTGTCCACTGATTTATCTTTGCTTCATTGTTGTGCTTTGGGTTTTTTTTCGTCATTGTTTTTGAGAAAGAAAAAAACATAATGCGAGTCACTCTTGAAATAGTCATTCTGGTCTCCTGCATTGTCACCCGGGTAATTAAAATAAGCGCCAACTCACTGATGGTCGAGCTAATGGAAGATTGCTCAACCTTGTGTGTGCTGCACGCGTGCATTCTTCAGACAAGTTCAATTCCCGCTCATGGCCAAAACTGGTGACGGTTTTCTGAACCGGTCCTGGGCATGGCCTAAATCGACGCAGCCTCGGATGAGTACCGAGTGCGATGTGTAATGATGCCACTAGGGAGACAAAGGCGGTCCGAGCGTGGTGCTGGTCACCCACTCGCTCGTGTGCCGTGCTGGTTTGTATAGGCACTAACAGTACTTGACCGTACGGTCTGTTAAGGCTATATAATAATAACAATAATAATTGCCCTTATAGAGCGCTTTTCACCCGAGGGTCACAAAGCGCTAGAGCATCTTTGTCTTTGCTGTGCTACGAATCTGGCGAACTGAGTTAGATTCCGGCCCATGACCAACAAATAATGCTGCCGATCTGAACTAATCCTAGGCCTCCGCTAGACTCAAATGGCTTTAAATGGCTGAGTCGGGCATGGTGCTCGCCACCCACCCCGTCTTGTGCCGCACTGGCCCTCATGACTTGTCAATAACAAGCGTCTATTAAGGCTCTACGGTGGATGCTTGTCTTGTCTTTGCAGAGTGGTGAACCACTCCGCCGTAAATCGGATGTCCGTGGAGAATCTGGCAATCGTGTTTGGCCCAACGTTGCTGCGGTCAGAGATGAGCAGTCCTCAGTCGGCAATGAGCGACATGCCCTACCAAGCACAGGTGCTGGAGTTCATCCTCGGGAATTTCACCACTTTATTCCCGGAATAAAAACAATCAATGGAACCTTCCGGTTCAACTGCTCATTTCAGGAAAGGTATGTTTATCGTATTCAACGAAACAACAAAGCAACATCATCTCATCTGATCTCACCGTCAGAACTGCTTATTCCTGTACAGGGTCACGGTGAGCCAGAACCTATCCCGGCAGACACAGGGCGCAAGGCAGGAGACAACCACGACGGGACGCCAGTCCATCCTGGACACTGTGGGCAATTTAGTCTGCAAGCCAATTAACCTACGCAGCAGCATGTTTTTTGAACTGTGGGAGGAAACCGGAGTGCCTGAGCAATACGAACATTAACCAACGTAAAGCAAAATAACACTTCCTCTGAATTGTTCTAAAGAGCTGCTCTTTCAGGATAGCCGTGTTAAGCCTTCCTACTCTCGTCATCGTGAAGCTTTGCCTCCCATATTGAAATCATCATCGAGTGAATGGTCAGCAGTCATTTATTTTTGGCCCCTTTAGCGATGAGGTCCGCCCCGACATCCTGCCATTAATACGGTCACCAAAGTTTCCTTCGTGCATCTTTGAAGCCCGACCAGGCTGCGCCCGACCGCTCTCTCGCCGTCAGACACTGAGAAGCCAGTTCACGCCTTCGTCTTCTCCTGAATCGACTGCTGCGCTTTGCTGCGTCTCGCCACGTCCACCTGGCCGGTGAGTTCTGCGTGGGGGTCTGACCCACGCAGAACTCACCTGCCAGGGTTCCCTCCCGTACACTGATCGCTGAACACATCAACCCTGTGCTCACGTCTCTTCAGCCGCTGCCAGTCGAGCTCCGGGAGGCGTTCAAACCCTCGTCAACACCCACAAGCCCCTCGGTGTTTGCAGGTCCCTCGCATTTGACGACTGGATGGCGCAACGGTAACGTCTGCATCTCACGGGAAGAAAGTCCTGCCCGAGATGGTTCGTTCCTGTCTGTTTTGAGGTATTACTGTTTGTCAGCCTGTATGCTGTGCTCATCAGCCTGCTTGCGGTTTTTTTTTACAATCATCATGCATCGAGCCGTGAAAACCTACATCGTTACAATTATAACAGTATTGCACTTATATCGCCCCTTTTACCTGAAGGTCACAAAGCGCTACACAGAACTGTGGGAAGAACGGCATGTCAACAACAACTTCAGAATAGAACATACAAATAATAGAAATAAGCGGAGGGCTCAGCTCGACACGACCACCCCGACTGGTGAGCACCCGCGATTCACAAGCTTTGTGACATTTCCACGAAGCTGTCAATGCCTCCGCAGTAGGAAACCCGTTGCCCAGGTAGCGGTGCGCCTCTCCTCCTCGCCGCCGTATTTATAGCGCGGATAATAAATTGTTGCGGCAGAGGAGCTCGAGCACGGGAGAGGTCACAAGAATGCAGACAGTCTCCATAGTAAAGCGATACAGCAGTCACACAGAACAACAACAAAAGTCTTGCTCGAGACGGTTTAATTCTCGCCTTGGGTGCCTTTCCACGTGGAGTTCGTGTGCCTCCACCTTCTTTGCAAGGGTTACCTCTGGATTCTGCGGTTTCCTCCCACAACAACAAAAACCCACTCTTGATTAATTGGCCGATTACATATGAGATGCATTGTCTGGCGAGTTGGCGTCGGCTAAGCGAGTGGCTGACTTCCCTCTCTCTCTGCGGTTTCGTCGCGCCGAACAGTCGTTCTCTCTTCCAACGAATGCATTCGACATCGAAGGAGTCTGCGCGTGTTTCCCGTAATCATTACCAATAGCTGACCGCTCAGCAGCGTAATCCTTCATCAGCGCCGCCACGTGTAAAGCCTCAAGCACTTGCGCGATAATAATAATAATTGCTTTAATAGAGCGCTTTTCACCCGAGGGTCACAAAGCGCTGCACAGAGCTGCGAAGAGAACGGCATGTCAACAACAATGACATTAGAACGGAAAATCAGGAATAATTACGTTTTTTAGGGTATTTTTGTTACAAATCCCAGCTGTGGAGAGAACGGTATGTCAACAACAACATTAGAACAGTTCAACTGAAAGTCAAAAGGTAGCAATAAATTATTGGATATAAAATAGGCGGGGAAAAAAGTGTCTATTTACAGGTGGACTCTGTCGATGTGATGATTTATGACAATGTCACCGCCGTATTTGGCGGTGGTGTTGGCGGTGGAGGTGAAGGTGGCAGCACCGGCTGCACTAGCGGTGCCACCCTCCGGTAGTGCAGGGGCCACCAGGGACATCCACCGGTGCCTCCAATGTTAGCTCATCATCCTTGGGTTGGAGAACTACGTGCGTCACTGCAGGGAAGAGTGCAGAACACAATCACTCCAAGCTTTAGCAACTTCTCTTGCACTGCCGGTGCAATTGATTAAGTCTTCGAAACTTAGCAGCAGCAGCAGCAAATGCTGACGGGGAGGGTCCGGGGAGGTGGCATCTCGTTGGGATGCGGGCGGATTGACAGTTGCAATGGAATGGCGGTGGCTTCGCCAGTGCTTACGCTGCCACGCGGCGCCTCTGACTCCAGTCGCGGGTCGCTGCGCCGTCGCTGTTACCAGCACTGTGCCCGTCCTACGGGCGATCTCGTTCCATGCGTGTAACACGTTCTTCTGAGGTCATGATGAAGGCGGAAAAGCAATTAAGAGGGTTGATGGTAGCGTAGTGCAACAGTCGGGATTTAAAACTGAAATAGTGTTAAATAGTGTTAATTGTTCAGAGCAGTAATTTCTAAGTGGGAAGACATGTTCAATTAAGGTATCACAGACATCACATGTATACAACGTTGGTGTTGTCCAGATCGTATTTGGTGTTGTCCAGAACAAATTTGCACTGATGAAGGATTCCACCACCCACTGAGTGCGAGTTTACAAACATAAAAACACGTGCACCGCTATATACAGCATTAGTGAGCCCGAAAATCCCGATGCGTAGGGGAGTTAATGCTTCCTCGCTGAGCGGCCACTCCTTGCTAACAGAGCAGATGCGCCAGCGGGCCCCGACAGCTGCAAGGCGTCGCGTCGTGCAGTAGATGGCAGCAACACCTTTGCCAAGTCCTGGCCGAGGCACCCAAGTGTGGGCCACGCGTGTTTCCCACCGTCAACTCGGAAACTCGGAAATCCGTGTTTCTCAGAAGTGCACTCGTTCCAACACCGGTTCACGCGTCACAGCAACTGGGAACACAAGTCTAGTAAGCGAGCTATAGATAGATGGCATCTCATCTCATTGTCAGAACCGCTTAATCCTGTACAGGGTCGCGGTGAGCCGGAGCCGATCCCGGCAGACACAGGGCGCAAGGCAGGGATATGCCCACGATGGGACGCCAGTCCATCACCGAGCACTGAGGGCAATTTAGTCTGCAAGCGAATTAACCTATGCAGCAGCATGTTTTTTTTGGACTGTGGGAGGAAACCGGAGTGCCAGGTGAAAACCCACGCGGACACGGGGAGAACATGCAAACTCCCCACAGAAAGGTACCCGAGCCGAGATCGAACCTGGGACCTTCTTACTGTAAGGCGACAGCGCTACCCACTGGGCCACCGGGCCACCCACTATAGATAGATCATCATGATTGCTTCGAAAAGCTGCTCTCTCGGGACAGCCGCATCGATGGCTCTCTCTGCTCTCCTCGCGACGTTTCGCCTCACACGTCAGAGGCATCCTCAGGCGCAGTGTGCGTGCGTAGTTTCTGTTGCTCCTTATTTATGTGGGTACTATGCCTGTGTCGAGTCATCTTTTGTTGTGTAAGTCTGCATCTGAATCACCTTAACATTAATTTCCTTATCTTCTTCCCACCCCCGGAACTGCGATTACCCTCTCCCTGCTTTGTCTGTGGCTAGTCCCCTAATTTGCATCTCATGAAAAGATACGCCTCACACACCTCGACGATGCCCTTCTGATGTCCCCACGCAATAGCTCTATATCTATGCATTCCTGACTTCAATAACTGGCCTCCAGGATTGGCTGAGCTTTATATTCATGTCTTGTTTTCGGCTCATGATGCAGGGCGGCGCGGTGGCCAAGTGGTTAGCGCTGACGCCTCACACCAAGAAGGTCCCGGGTTCGAATCTTTCGGCTCGGGTGCCTTTCTGTGTGGAGTTTGCATGCTCTCCCCGTGTCCGCGTGGGTTTTCGCCGGGTACTCCGTTTTCTTCCCACAGTCCAAAAGCATGCTCCTGGATAGGTTGATTGGCTCGCAGACTAAAAATGTCCCGCAATGCCCGGCGATGGGCTGGCGTCCCGTCGTCGGGTGTATTCCTGCCTTACGCCCTGTGTTTCCGGGATAGGCTCCGGCTCACCGTGACCCTATATAGGATTAAGCGGTTTCAGATAATGAGATGAGATGAGGTTCATGATGCTTTTAGTCTTCTGATTCTCAATTGCAAGTCTTCTGATTCTCAATTGCAATTGAGATTCGGAAGACTTAAAGCATCATGAACCCACCCTGGCAGCGGGGCCGGATCTTTCATCCTCCTCTTTTCTCTGCGTACTGCTGCCGTGATGTCGTCCGCCCGCGTACTGCTCCACGCCCGCGTACAGCTGTCTCGCGATCTCCGTCCGCGTATCGCTGCCGTGATATCGTCCGCCCGCGTACTGCCGTCGCGCTATTGTCCGCCCGCGTACTGCTGTCGCGTCGCGTTCTCAATACAGAGAGTTGTTTGTGCCGCTGTTGTTGCCGTCTCCTGCTGTCGTCGCCGCACAAGTGGGTCCCCCCCGTTCGTCTCGCTGCCGAGTCCTCACAGAGATTAATGTTAAGGTGATTCAGATGTGGCGGCGCGGTGGCGCAGTGGTTAGCGCTGACGCCTCACAGCAAGAAGGTCCCGGGTTCGAGTCTCTCGGCTCCGGTGCCTTTCTGTGTGGAGTTTGCATGCTCTCCCCGTGTCCGCGTGGGTTTTCGCCGGGTACTCCGGTTTCCTCCCACAGTCCAAAAGCATGCTCCTGGATAGGTTGATTGGCTCGGAGACTAAAAATTGTCCCGCAATGCCCGGCGATGGACCGGCGTCCCGTCGTCGGGTGTATTCCTGCCTTACGCCCTGTGTTTCCGGGATAGGCTCCGGCTTCACCGTGACCCTATATAGGATTAAGCGGTTTCAGATAATGAGATGAGATGAGATTCAGATGCAGACTTACACAACAAAAGATGACTCGACACATGCATAGTACCCACACATATATAAGGAGCAATAGGAACTAAGCACGCACACTGCGCCTGAGGATGCCTCTAACGTTGGAGGCGAAACGTCGCGAGGAGAGGAGAGAGAGAGCCATCGACGCGGCTGTCCCGAGAGAGCAGCTTTTCGAAGCGATCATCATGCATCGAGCCGTGAAAACCTACATCATTACACAGATAGATCATCATCAATAACCGCTTAATCCTGGACGGGATCACGAGGGGTCGGAACCTATCCCGGCAGACAGAGGGCGCAAGGCGGGGCTATATCTAGGTTGCGACGCCAGTACATCGTAGGGCACTGGGGGGCAATTTACTCAGCAGTCCAATTAACCTAATCAGCAGCGTGTTTTTAAATACACACACATCCAACAACGGTAACGTGACTAATCATTGTACGTCGGGAGGTCGCGTCTGCAATATATTCGTGTGTAATGGAAATAACTCCACACGAATGGTTTAATATCGGCATGAAACAGTACCTGTAACTTGTCTAGCATTCAAGTATCGTTAGACATGCTCTTGCCAAATACGCTTAAGTGATCCAGCAGCATTTACCTGGCAAAACCTGACCCTTGATGGGAACCAAACTAGTTCGAAACAACGCCATAGTTTGCTTTGATAAACGCTCCTTGAAACTTTTGGTCCGGAGGGGCAATGAGCTGGTGGACTAAATATGTGAGTTGTATTTATATGCGGAGGCACGGGATGGGATCTGCTTGGCTGCGCTCTTACCCACGACGCCGCAGTATCGTAGACTTGAGCGCTCAGTCATCCGCGCGGTGCGGTCGGCTGTGTTACGCTAAAGCCGTTACAAGTTTATCGCGGCTCTCGCTTACAGACTGCACCGGGCCAACATACGTGAGGCGATGTCGCTTCTGTTATTTTTTATAGACCTGTACTGACGCTGCAACTAATTAAACTAGCAGCGTGCCCGCCCTACGGGCGAGCTTGCATCCAAATGTGTAACACGTTCTTCCGACGTCTCGTGTTGATGACGTTTTCTGCTGACCTGACTGCTGTGACCTGGATTTCTTTCTGGATAAAGTCGCAAGAGTGCGTCAGGGGGTTGATGGTTCTGGAACAAAAGTCGATATTTAAAGCAGAAACGTTGTAAAAATTTCAAAAGAGTAATCCATAAGTGAGAAGTAAAGCTTACAAAAGCCTTGGTGTTGTGTAGATAAAATTTGCACTTATTAAGGATTCGAACCTCATACGCTTAGTGCAGACATACATAAAAAACAGCTTTCTTTCATTAAATGTAGATTACCTCGTTCATCATATATTTGCGGTGCACTTTACTGGTGCTTGAAATATTTACCTGTTAAGCCTATAATAATATTTAAGTCATAACTGACAGCCCCTTCTCAATCCACTGCTGTATGAAAGCCTTCCCATTCCGTGTTAGCCCATGAGGTTATTTGACCATACTTCACCACTATGCTTGGTGTGGGGTAGTGAAGGGGTGACCTTATGTCTGAGTGAGAAGAGCAGTCGCCTCGGACGTTCATCAGGGTCAGGAATCGAACTCAGTGCAGTGTACGAACCACAGCGACGCCTCATAACGAGTAAATCATAGTCAAAAACAAGGTACGTGATTTTTCACTACGGTACGTGTCGTAGATAATTATATTACAATGGAATCACGGCATGTTTCACACTCATGACCTGCAGCAGCAGCGTGGAGAAGATCATCAGTTGCCTGTCAGGCTGCGTTATTGAAGAGTCAAGGCTGCTGCGCTTCGCTTCTTTCCACCCAGCACCGCGATCCCTTTCTCTCTCTTCTCTGCTCTGTGTCGACACGGTGTCGACAGCAACCCCCAGTAGGGTTTTCATGGCTGTGTTCGCCGAGGTGACCTCTACTGCACGGTTTGCCAGGCTACGTGCGGGCCCCGCGATACTCTGTCGCAGAGCAGCACTGGAGGACGATTTATCCAACTGTCAATTAACCTGGGCGTGTTTTTGGAACGGTGGGAGGAAACTGGAGTACCCGACGAAAACCCACGCGGGCACGGGGAGAACTCGCAAACTCCACACAGAAAGGCACCCGAGTCAGGGAACCGAACCCGGGGACCTTCTTGTTGCTAGGTGACAGCGTAACTCACTGCGCCACCGCGCCGTCCTGCCGCGATCCCCACGAATCGCACTCACCCCACGCACATGCTCAGTCTTAAGTACGGACACTCGAGCCGGTGTCTGAGCCACGCACAAAGCGTGGTGTTAAACGTCTAATTGTAAACTATGAGTTCGCGCTCTCTCCCTCTCTACTCCAGGTTGTGTTAATGAGGGGCTTCAAATGGATCTTTTTGGGGAAAGTCCCCTCCCCCCGCCCCGCGGTAGACTCGACTCACCAAGAATAGCGATCGGCCTATGTGGGACACATCCAGAGGATCACGTGTTGATGCTGACCATCTTCATTAAGCAGAATGTTATTGCTTCCAACTCTAAATTTCTCACCAGAGGCAAGTTAGACGTGCTAATTGGGGGGTGCTAATGAACGCTAATGAGAAAGGAGAGGTCAGCATATGGCTGGGTTTATTTAGCCAGGAAAAAAAATCAATTACAGGCGGATGTTAAGACCGTGCATTCACAAACACCGGCATGCGCACACCAAAATACAATAACCACTGGCGCTTGAACATTAAACATTCATCCGCAAGCACGGTTTCATCAGCAAAAAGCGACCGTTTAAACAAAAAGCAACAACCAATATCACCGATACTGGATGTGGCTTGGGTACAAACAAGGACACACGGATGAAGAAGAACCAGAATATCTCGGCCACTGGAGGGGGACGACTCCATCTGCTCGCCTCGTCTGGAATGCAGTGTCATCGCTCGCCCGACACGAAACAGGGACGACGTTTATCATCCCCTGGAAGACACGCAGATCTCCCGTGGCAGCAGGTGGCAACCCCAACGGTTAGCCATCGCATCATGCACGGGGTCGCGGTGAGCCGAAGCCTATCTTGACAGACACAGGGCGCATGGTTGGACTGTAACCAAGATTGGCTGCCAGTTCATCATAGAACGCTGAAGAAATTCGCCAGCAGATCAATCAACGAAGGATGCATGGCTTTGAACTGTGTAAGGAAAACAGTGTACCCAGTGAAAACCCCCCGCGAACACGAGGAGAACGTGCAATCTCCATATAAAAACGCAATCGAACGAACCGGGATTAGA
>JAZEWT010000003.1:15959593-15973330 GCA_036362905.1 Mordacia mordax
CTAACACACTCTCCGAGAGATGACCGGGTGGTACTAACACACTCTCCGAGAGTTGACCGGGTGGCAGTAACACACTCCTCTCCGAGAGTTGACCGGGTGGCAGTAACACACTCCTCTCCGAGAGTTGACCGGGTGGTACTAACACACTCTACGAGAGATGATCACATCACCGCGTGTCGGTAACCGCGTTTGTTCGTGGCTTCTCAACGCAGCGCTGCTCACTCTTCCCGCGTCTGCCGGCACGCGGCTCGATCAGCCGAGGCGCAGGGTCGCGACGCGCAGCTGTAATGATGTCCATGTCAGCCCGGGTGGCATGGGGTCCCTGCGGAAAAAAAGCTCGAGACACCACATTACACAGGGACGAGCGGTGCGGGCAGCGAGGCGGCACAAAAGTCGGCAGGGGAAGCTCGTCGGGTGTCTCGTGCCCCCCACTCCCTCCCTCCCCAACGCAATGACCCCCGATGAATGTACCGATCAACGCGGGCACTTTAATTAGGGCATCGAAACGTTGCCTCGCCGAATACTGATTGCGCCGCCCGTTTACGAAGCCATGAGACATGTTTAGCGTTAAATCCCAAACGAAAAGCGCGGCGACGTTGTTTGAGTGAAGGACGGCCTGAACACAGAGCGCCGCATTGATCAGCTTATTCCGCTTAGTTTACTTCACGTAATCTTTCAATTAAATTTATTATTTACAACTACTACGGTATGAGTATTGCAGCCGGAGTCATCCGTCATATTCTTTGACGGACGGTATAGCAGTAAGACGGTAAACAAGCAACACGGTGGTTGCGATTAATGAACTGAACACTACTGCACGACACGCTTTACTGCCACTATCCCCCAGAACGCGCAAATGAAATGTAGGCTAAGGACGTTACTCGTTCACAAAGTTGCCCTGACATTGATGAACAACGGCTTTTAACCGTAATAGTTTAAGTGGTATGTTCACGTGCAACGTAAATGAATAATTTGCAATGACACCTGAAAGAATCCGACATCTTTATTTTAAGCAGATATGGGCGCAGTAATTATACATTATTTATCTATATCTCATCTCATCTCATTGTCAGAAACCGCTTAGTCCTGTACAGGGTCACGGTGAGCCGGAGCCTATCCCGGCAGACACAGGGCGCAAGGCAGGGATATACTCACGATGAGACGCCAGTCCATCACCGGGCACAGAGGGCAATTTAGTCTGCAAGCCAATTAACCTATGCAGCAGCATGTTTTTGGACTGTGGAAGGAAACCGGAGTGCCCGGCGAAAACCCACGCGGACACGGGGAGAACATGTAAACTCTGCACAGAAAGGCACCCGAGCCGAGATTCGATCCCCGGACCTTCTTGCTGTGAAGCGACAGCGCTGCCCACTGGGCCACCGTGCCGCCCATTTATCTATATGTGTTTTTTTAATTAAATGTAAAACAGTAATTATGCAGTTATACAACTATTTTTGGCGTAAAACGTGACGCAACCTGCACGGTTTTGCTCTGGAAGCAATTATTTGTGTTTTCGGATGAAAACAAAGGCTTTGTAACAACTACTTTGTTTTTGAATTAATAGCTCATAAATATGCGACAGCAACAGAAACATGATTATACCAAAAACGTTTCACAAACTACTCTGAGCAGGATTTTTTTATATCGATTTATGTGAAGAGTACAATTTTTTAACAAAAGTGCTGATATCATCAGACGACCACAAAACACCTCCATCACACACAGAGCGACAATTTGTAATGCACTAATTTCGCCAACTGGTCAGAATGCCTCGACGCTCACATTCCGCACCAGGGAGGGAAGGGGGCTTCCAATAACAAATGACACAATTTTGTGCTCCCTTGCACCTTTTTGCCCTGCGAATCATGGCAATTCTATTTTGCCTACCCACCGCCCCCCCTCCCCGTATGAATGCTGATATTCATGATCATTATAACAATTCTACCCAGAAAACATTTTCCTCGTGTGGGAAATGAAACGCGTCAGCTGCCTCCTCAACGCCATTTACAACGCAGCGGGCCCCCGCCTCCTCGGGCCAGCTCACGCAATCACCATTAGCGAGACGGATCGCTGTTTATTTTCCTCCGTCATTATTTGAAATTAATTATTTAAACACGGGCCAGGCTCGCAAGGATGCCAGCGTGATCATCATATCAATATATTTTTTTTGTTTTCACGTGAGGGAGACAAACATTTCACGCTTTGATGTACAGTACAAACCTCCCTCTCCACCCCCCCTCTCCCCAACCTCTCTTTTTCCACTCAACGATGCATGTAAAATTACGTTTCCCTCTTTCATGACTACTTAAGAATGGAATGTCTTTATTACGCCTCGGCGTAGAACAAATAACGAGAGGTTATTACGCGTGTCTGTGAAAAAAAAATGATCGGCTAAACGTAGCAGCCGTAAACAATCTAATTTTCGACGAATCAAAATCGCAACGCTGATACGGCAAGCGATGTACGTGTGTTGTTATTATTTCTTAACATTATATTCGCGTGACGGCGATAATCATTAAATTATGCAACCTCTGACCTTTGAAATCCTCTCCGATGACCGTCATTGTCAAGGCACACAATTGGGCCCTTTCCCGTTCATTAAACCCACTTTTACCCACAAGGCTCTGTTTTAGCTTTTCTTAAAGAACTTTGAAAAGAAATGGGGGGGGGACAAAAATAAATAATGAATCCGTTAATAAATAAATAACAATACGCGTCCTCTGCGGAAGAGTAAGAGAGCATGTGGAATAATGGCACCGTGTCGCGCTTTATCGTGTCCCAATCTATCAGCGTGGCTTCGGCTCCCTGCCTCATTCCACCGACAGCTTAATAAAGCAGACTGCACACTCCATTAGACAGAAATATTAAAAAAGAATTAGGTTAATGGAAATGCAATTGCAATAAATGAGGCAACAAAGGCACTGTGACAAAAATGGCATTTTGCTTCCAGTCCGCTGCGGTAATGACAAAGTGGCAGAGCAGTCCACGATTGCCATTTCGTACTTAAATTCTTTCGAAAGTAATGATCCATGGAAGATGTACAATAAGGCATTAGCTTTGTGCCGAGCTCTGCGAATTACCATGCAGAGGTCTCGTACTGAGGGTGAGCTCGCTGCAGTACGGGGATAACCTCTCGCAAATGGGGTTGTCTCGGGATTTACGAATTCTGACGAGAAACCCAAAAATACATATTTTTACCCATTTCAATTTGATGACCTGCGTTCAAGGCAGAAATAAAAACCGCAAATGTCGCCACGACGCATTTCAAAGGGGGGTAACGTCGAATAAATGTCTTCGTTGCCATTTCTTCACACACACACTCGGAACTTTGCTGACACACACCGCTTGTGCTGTGTGTGTCAGCAAAGTTCCGAGAGAAATGCGTGTAGCGGGGATTAACCTTTCCCAGGTCTACATTTGCCACGACTCGGGATCAGACAGTGGAAAGTCAGATTAACAGCTTTAAAGAATGCCCCCCTCGGGTAATCCCGGGTCATCTCCATAGCTACTGGGTGGGATAGCAGATGACCAAATTGTCTGCGGACCGACCCGGGGATCAGGGACAGAGAGCAGGTGCTTGAATGTATTTGGAATTTAAGCGGCCCTCACCCCCTCCTCCTCCATCCTCCAGTCTTTCGCAACAAAACAAAGTGTGCGGTCGCCACCGCAGCTGTCGGCTGCTGCAACTCGCCGCTACAAACACAGGAAAGAAAACATAAATCGCCTAAGGGGGCATTTGGCCAGGTTTGATTTTTTTTTCTTCTGCTGTATAAAGTTACGCGCGTTACATGAAAATCACACCGCACGCATGTTTTACGAACAGACCCGACACCCGTGCAATGCTGCAGTGAATAAGATATAAATTAACTCGCGTTGTCATCACACACATCTCAGGCAGGCACAGATGTACAACTTGAGAATTGATTTTCTGAGAAGCGGGCATATTACAAATCGATCCTTGCCTAGGTACGTATATCCTGTGCGACATTAGTTATAAATCACCCTTCGTCAAAATCCCTCCAGAGCACCGCTACAAACTTTTAACAGTAAACAACTGTGACCGAGTCAATTGCTGCCCGCCGTGCGTCTGTCGCCCGGCGCTGCAGACAGTGTCGGCATTAAGTTCGAACCTCCACTTCTCGCACCTCACCGGTCCAGCCCATCGTCCATGTTGCCATCTACTTGAATTCACTCCGGCGCCAAGCACAGCTACGTACAGTCATTATGCACGAAGCACTCAATGTACAAGAAAAATAACTTTTGCAAAGGAGCAGCTATTGCATTGATGCTCATCATCTGAACCAGTCGTGAAAATTCCACATTCCAACCGTGGGTCAACGGACAGTTGAGCTTCATAAATATCATGGAGCAAGTGTTTGTATGAATGTCCGCACAGATCGAATCCTTCATAGGCGTAACTTTTATTTCAACAACACCAAGATTATTTTGTCTGTTCTTGGCTTTGTTTCCCACTTATTTGTCACTCCACTGACACGGAACACTAGTTCAGCTTTAAATTCTCGCTTTTGCACGAGTGCCATCAACCCTTCAGAGCTCTCCCGTCAAAAGAAGGTGTTACACACGTGGAATAACATTTGCCCGCAGGGCGGTTACTCTGCTAATATAATGTCGGCGCACAGGCAGAGTGTGCAGCTCACAACCGCGACGCTGCGACTCGGCCATTCACCTCTCCAGGGTCAATACAGCGGCCACCGCTTTGTTGGGAGGTCAGCAGTGGTTTTCCTTCGCAAAGATTTATCCCTGAAATAGGACTGTGGAACGTTCACAACTCGCTGTAAACAGATGAATGTCACTGGTTAGTCGTGCCAATGACAGCGCAGTGGCTTCCCATCGCTCCCCACTGTTACACTGCGCACTTCTTTGCCTCGTTAATGTGGCGGAATTGGTAATTTTTGTGCTATGCAATTTTGCGTGTCACCATTCACTTCATGATCACGCTTAGGGTTTCATCTTAGTACAAATGGTGCTGTGAGTTTGTTTATTTACCTTGTGAGTTTATATGTTGCTGCGTTGGTCAACTCGAACGTTTGCTGTTTCGCAGGAAACCCGCATCCAGAGCTTGTAAGCTCACTGGGTACTTTCTGATGCAATAACAAACGTCTGCATATCTAATAACTTGTATATTTACAAGTTGATCTCCAGAGCGCGGAAGGAGGGAAGGGTCAGTATAGCGACTACTAATGTGTTGGGAGCGACAGATCGTGCTCTCCAGTACTCACCCCACCGTGTAAATGTGCAATTCCCCACTACTGACTCAGGTCCGCGGACAGACGGACACAGCCCCAACGGGTGGGCGCATGCATGCCTTCGGAGTGTCACGCGCACGCCCCTCGGACTGTCACACAGAGGGTCACGCACTCGGTGACGGGGGCCCTACAACCCTGGGTTACTTCAACGCGACGCTTCGACAGCGTCACGTAGAGGACGTGACCTTGCAGAGCCGCTGAGCGCGAGGGGGGTTCGGATGCCGGCACCCAGGGTCCGTATGCGGAGGCCGAGTCGATTCCATTGGCAGTGGTTCGTGCTGCACTCATTCAGGACTCTGTTTCCGGGCCGTGGTTAGGGCGACGGTCGTGCATCCTCAGCTCAAGAATGGACGCTCTATGTGGCTCACAGATCCTTCCTGTTGCCCACGAGTAGGGGCAGCATGACTCAAAGCTGCTCTCGCTTGACATCTATAACAGGCCGTGTGCTCCCTCCACCTCGATATCCATCCCTGCTCTTCCGTAAACGTCCAGAGGTAAAAGTAAGCCCGTACGGTCGAGTACGGACGGTTTACAGTAATTGGCCAAAGTAGATGTGGGAAGGAGGGTTGTGGTTCGACTGTACCGTTAAGAAATGTAATTTACGGTTACCCCTGGCAACATCTCTGTGGTTCCCACTCTCCCATGAACCCACCTCCCCCAGTATCTGCTCTCCCTTAAGCTCACTTTTCAGTATTCGCTCTGCCTCATCCCCTCTCCTTCCCTTTAACATTCATCCCCCATCCCTGACTCTTCCTTAATCTCTACCTAGAAGATGGCAATTATGCGGGTTCATCGACACAATAACGGATGAGCAAGATGCCAAGAGACTAATCATTCAATCGCTCTCATTCACTCGCTCGCTCATTCATTCTTTTGTTCCCATTCACTGGTCTCAGCCTCTCATTTACACGCTACCCACCGAGGGACACTGGGTCCCCGGTTGAACGAAGCCTTTTCACCGCACCAGTGTGGCGTGCCTTCCGACGGGACTCGCCCGCGACACCTAAGCATCGGCAGTGCGGAGGGGGTGAGGAGGCGGGGGAAGGTGTCCCTATGTCCCGAAGAGCGCGCTTGAGACTTGCCGTGCGTGCGTTTGTTCGGGAAGCCACGGCGGACGCTGAATCCCGCGGCGCGCGGCCGTGGAGTTCGCCTTCCCGACGCCTTACCGACGCCTTCCCGTTCCCGAGTCGTTGCGCGCCTCACCGCTGGGCGCGTGCAGCCGCACAAAGGAAATTCGCTCCGAACTCTTACGTCCAGCACGCCGCCACCGCCGCCACCGCCACCAGCGCCACCAGCGCCGCCAGCGCCGCCAGCGCCGCCACCGCCACCAGCGCCGCCACCGCCACCAGCGCCACCACCGCCACCGCCACCACCGCCACCAGCGCCACCACCACTCCATGCGGAACTTGATTTCGCTCAACATGCTCATTTTTGCATCCATCTTATTTATGCATTCACCTGTGATGCCAGCTTTTTATTAATTTATCGGGAGTTGTAAATATCTCTCCATAGTCACCTCCCACTCCATTCAAAAATAAATAACAAAATTTCTCTCCAAAGATGGTCTTTCAGGAGAGCCGCGTTGAGCACCCCCGCCCCCCTCCTTGGCGACGTTTCGTCACCTACGTTGGAGGCATCCGTCGGGCGGTCTGAGGCTGTCGTTATAAGCGCTCGATGCGGATATCTCGAAAGAACAAGTTTGGCAAGCAATGAGCATGCAATCGAGCCGTGAAAACCGACATATGTTCATAATTGCCATTTGTTTAAATATTAATTTAGAAAGTTGGCCACATGGCAAGATAAACTAAGCGTAACTCATTATGCTTTAGAGAGGATCGCTCACGCGGGAGGCGTACCGCTCTGCCCACCTACGTGCCCCGCTTCCCCCCGCTGCCCCCCTCTCAGCCGTGGCCCTCCAAACAATACCAGGGGCTAGCGGCCCCCCGCGTCCACCGTACCTGCGGTCGGCACCGTGTGGGAACACGCGACTCGGCTCGTGAGCACGTCGCTTTGGATTTGTGCGGCCGAGCAGTTCTAGACAAAGCCAGAAAAAGTGGGACCACTCACTGTGCACAGAGGGGCTGGAAGCACAATGGTTCTAGAACGGGGTGGGGGAAGAAGGGGGAGCCACAGAGGGAGACCCGGGGGTTGGGGGTGAGGCCCCCCGCATTGTAGACGCACTGCGATCGCAATGATAGAAACAAGGAAATGTATTTCTGAGTTTTAATGTACAAATTCAAGTCTTTGCAGTCTTGGCTGCATCAGTAAACAAAATGTTTTTAAATGGAAGCTCGTTACAAACAGGGTTGTAATCCAGGGAAAATACTGACGTTCATAAAATAGCAATTGGAAAATGACACTAACACACTCCAAAAATAGTATGTGTGGTACAACGCAGACCGCGGGTCTGAAAGATTTGTGAAAATATTACAAATATCTTGTTCAAACGTATTAATACAGAATTATGTTCTGACTGGCAAATGCAACATTCTAATAGCATCTAAAAACGAAATGAATAAATTACAGAGATGGCAACATGTAAAAAAATACCGAAACATAAATAACGGTCACCAGAGCTTAAAATAGAGAGCACACACCTTTTCACCGAGAGGGTGACGATGATAATACTGAGGACAACAAAAAACGCCGAGGAGAAATTGCACAAACAGTGTAAACTACACAAGCTGCAATGCTATGTCAAATAATACTGTGTGAATGTTCATCAGAATAATTGTATCTTTTCAAGACTAAAATAAGCTTCAACTTGTTTAAATGTAAAGTAACACTGCTTTTGTAAAAGATGGCACTCGTAGAAAACATGTATTATTTTTAAGTATGTATATAAAAGGCTTTTTAAAACGTTCTTGCATCTTCCAATTACAGATGTTCCTAATCATAGCACTTCTATCCACATTTAACATGCCCATTTCTGCTTCCGCTTGCCACCTCCTCTTCACAATCATTTTAATACGAAAACACCTAGCTTGCAGTACCCACTAATTCCAACAGCATTTGAGTTAGTCCACAAACATCTTTGTTAAAAAAAAGTTCCTACACAATGTACACATTCTGTATCCAGAAAACATATTTCAGGCACAGCAGTGGTATAGTTGCAACACAACGGATTTGTTCTCAGAGGCAGACCGGTCAGTTGTCACAGCTCAAAGCATCGTTCTCAGCCGCGCCGTCACTTCCTGATTTTACTTCTTGGTCTCCACCCTGCGGCTCTTCGATTACGTTCTCGTCTCCATCGGCATCATCGGCCTCGCCAGCGGAATCCCTGTCTTTGTTCCCGGCCACCTCCGTTCCGTGCGCGTCCGACTCTGCCGCTTCGCTCTGGTCCTCCTCCTCCTCCTCCTCGACAGCGCAGCCCTCCATCGCGCACGCGTCTTCGACGTCATTCAGCTCCTCGGCACTTTCCTGCGACTCCGTCGCAGCTCGGCACCCCGCTCCGCGCCCCGCTCCGGATGAATTGCGCCGCCCTCCCGGCTTCGCCTGCTCGGCGTCGTGCTCCGCGTCGCCACGCCGGCAGTACGAGTAGCGGTGGTTCATGTGCTGCGAGTAGGAGCCAGAGTGCGAGAAGCGCTTGCCGCAGCGGTCGCAGCGGTACGGCTTCTCCCCCGAGTGCAGGCGCGAGTGCTCGATAAGGTGGTGCTTGTGCTTGAACGCCTTGTTGCACACCTCGCACTGGTGGGGACGCTTGCCTACAGGAGCGACGGGGACGGCAAACACGCGACCGTCGTCAGTGCAAGGAGGGAGGATGCGGGATCCACGGCACGCGGTTAACGAGACGGCTCCGGGTGGGAATAACCGCGGCGCTCACCGGCGATACTTTTCGGCGCCAACATTGTGAGCAGCAACGTGAAATCGCTTCCACAAATAAACAACAGCTGCACTCATAATTGTACTTCAGGTCTGTTACGCGTGTCCACGTTACGGGGGCCATGGCGCCAGAAACCGAAAACGCGCGCGCGCGCGCAATCCGGCGCAAACATTTAACCACGCACGGCATCGTGTTTCCAGGTAACGCTCGCTCATTACGCGCCACGTCCATCATGTCACCTAGACCTTCCGTTTCGGTTTAAAAGTACGTTGGAAAATGGTCACACATGTAACGGGGGCCACGGGCCACGGAATAGTCCTTACCCCCGCAGAAGGCGCATCAGAGCACACGATGGAGCAGTGTCGCTGCGTGTGAGTGGAGGAGTGGTGTGATGCCATCCGTACCTGTGTGCTCGTACTTGTGGCGCAGCAGTGAGCTGCTCTTGTGGAAGGTCTTGTCGCACAAATCACAGGCGAAGGAGCCCCCGGGGACGCACTCTCCCCTCTTCTGGTGCTTACGCGGAGGGGCCCCCGAGTCAGAGTCAGTCACCGAGTCAGAGCCCACGGGGCTTCCCTCTGCCCGTTCTGGCGACTCTCCCTGCAGATGCGCAACCGCCAGTGAGCGCGCGGTTAAAGCGACGTGGTGCACCCCCTCCGCGCGTCTGTCTCCGTGAGGATTGCCCTCAATTAGAATTGCTTTCAAGAGCATCATCAGGCTCCAGGAGGGAGGCGAATCGTCGCGAAGGAGAGAGCAGGAACGCTCGGCATGGCGATCATTAAAAAGTGCATCCTGAGAGCAATTCGCATACACTGAATCATGGAAACGGGCGGCACGGTGGCCCAGTGGTTAGCGCTGTCGCCTCACAGCAAGAAGGTTCCGGGTTCGAATCTCTCGGCTCGGGTGCCTTTCTGTGTGGAGTTTGCATGCTCTCCCCGTGTCCGCGTGGGTTTTCGCCGGGCACTCCGGTTTCCTCCCACAGTTCAAAAGCATGCTGCTGCATAGGTTAATTGGCTCCCAGGTTAAATTGCCCCGCAGTGCCCGGCGATGGACAGGCGTCCCATCGTGGGTGTATCCCTGCCTTACGCCCTGTGTCTGCCGGGATAGGCTCCGGCTCACCGTGACCCTGTATAGGACTAAGCAGTTTCAGACAATGAGATGAGATTAGATGAATCATGGAAACCCATATCAATATATGTGTCTCTCTGTCAGCAACAGTGACTCAGAACAAGAAAACTCTGGGACCGGTTTCAATATACAGTGTCAGGCTTGCATGAATCACTGCTGATGAACTGACAGGTGTTATAATCGATCACCCTCTCTTTAAGATATAGGTGGCTGTTCAAAACACATTTATACAAGTCACAAAAAATTATAATTAAAGCTGTTGTGGAGAATATCCGTAGGGTGGCGCAGTGGTAACATCCGTGCCTCAGAGAAAGAAAAACCTGCCTAAGGTGGTTTGATTCCCGCTTCGGGTCCCTTTCAGTGCAGAGTTTGTATGTGTCTCCCCCTGTTCTGTGTGGGTTTCCTCCGTTTCAAAGGTTCTCAGGTTCAGACACAATACAAATGTAATAAATTATGATTCGAATAAGCATACGATATGTCTTCTTCACAGATCTGTCTCTCATCTCATCTTATTATCTGAAACCGCTTAATCCTATATAGGGTCACGGTGAGCCGGAGCCTATCCCGGAAACACAGGGCGTAAGGCAGGAATACACCCGACGACGGGACGCCAGTCCATCGCCGGGCATTGCGGGACAATTTTAGTCTGCGAGCCAATCAACCTATCCAGGAGCATGCTTTTGGACTGTGGGAGGAAACCGGAGTACCCAGCGAAAACCCACGCGGACACGGGGAGAGCATGCAAACTCCACACAGAAAGGCACCCGAGCCGAGAGATTCGAACCCGGGACCTTCTTGCTGTGAGGCGTCAGCGCTAACCACTGGGCCACCGTACCACCCAGATCTGTCTCTACACATAATAAATCAAGTTGAACACGTGAATTGTATAAAAAAAAGTGGCATCATCGTTACATGTGTGCACATGCCGCTATTCACTACTCGAGCTGTGCAGTCTCGAGGCGGTCACGCTTACGTGTGCAAAGTGGCGCGTGTGAAAGCCCCTCTTGTCGTGGAGGTCGGCGAGGGCAGCAGCGTCTGCAAGGCCTCTGTATGGCGACATGTGGGACAGCAGGGCTGCTTGGTCCAGGCCCATGTAGGGCCTCAGCCCTGGAAAACCCACGTGCAGGGCAGGAATCAGAGCCGGCGGCGAAGAGAAGCTGCTTAGCGGTGAAAATCCCGTAAACACGGGGCCGTTGCCGTAGCTGGAAGTCACGATGTTCATTATTGATTTGTTCTCATGTAAATGATCAACACTGTTGTTCGATGAGCCGTTGGTCGTGAAAGAAGCACTAGAGTCTAGCTTGGCATTCGATTTCCTTTTAATACTTTTCAGAGCCGAGGATCTCTTCATGTAGGTTAAGTTTAATGGCTCGTCTTTGCAATTAACACTGCTAGAATTCTGAAAATTAACAAAGTCCATGTCCCTCAGCTTCACTTTGCTCAATTTTGGCACTGACAAGTCGAGCGGCTGGGCCTGCTCTTGGTCGCGGTGAAGGCCATTGGTCACGCCGTTGGGCTGCCCACTCCTCGCGTGAGCTGACACGAGGCCTTGTAAGGCCCCTCTGCCTCGAGGTGAGTCGGACTGTGTGCTCATTGGGGAGCCCAGAGAGTGCTGGTGTGGACTTCCCTCCCTGCTGTAGCTACCAGGCCCAATTGGGGAACAGCCAAGGCCGACCGGCGACATCACTGGTTTGTAAGAGGGAGAGTTGGACGCATAGTGCTCTTGCACTCTGCCACCGACGGAGGATTTCTTATCCAGCCACTTAGAGAGAATGTCTCTGGGGAGGCTCATGGCCAACGATATCTTAATCAATTCCTCAGGACTTGGCTCAAAGCAATACGACTTCAGGAGAGCTAACTGGTCCCCTAGTGCTGTTGCATGACACCCTTTCAACCCCTTTCCAGCAGATAATCTTAATTTCTTTGGTTGAGCCGGAGATGAGGATTGTGGAGCAGCTGGCTGAAGCACTGCCTTGATGTCGTCGTTCATCTTACACAGATAGCGCTCATGTTGGTGCAGAGGTATCGGACTCGGAAATGGCTCATTGCAAAATTGGCAGGCATGGTGAGCTCTCTCCTCGATGTGTGAGGGAGAAAGCTCATCCAAATCCAGAGCTTCAGTCTTTATTTTGACAGCTGAACGCCGCGTGGCTTCCAAGCCAATGCTCCGCAAGAAGTCCTCCTCGTCAGCGTTGAACTTTTTTTCAGAACGCGCACAATCGTCCTCATTGTCATCGCAGCTCGAGCTCTTAGTGGACTTGGGTGATGCGGCAGTGGTCCCTTCCCTCTTGACAGCATCAGCCATGCAGACACTGGCAACGGGAGACTTCTTCACCTGACAGTGGAAGCTGTCGAAGCTGCCATTCCTTCTCCACAGACCCTGGGCCGACGCTGAATCGTCTTTACCCATCTTCTGACTGTTGCTCGCCGGACCCGCTCCGTGCCGATCCGGGTCGACTTCGCGGTCCTGCTGCGCCGCAGCCAGCACATGAGCCGCTGCCACGCTCGTCGACGCGAAGCCGTTCAGGAACGGGGCGAGGCCCGAGAGGCCGCGTGAGGCCATGACAACCACGCCTTTGTAGTCGAAGTCCACCGGCTCATCCTTGACGTGCAGGCGTGCGCCGAGGCACTCCGTCGGGAGGCTGTGGGAGGGCGGCGAGCGCGACGGGCCCCTGCACGGCCCTGCGGCCGCCCTCGCCCGCCCGTTCACCGCTGCGGTGCCAACGCACTTCTTGCTGCTGATGTGTGAGCTGTACGAGCCGGAATGAGAGAAGCGCTTCTTGCAATTCGGGCACTCGTACGGCTTTTCACCTGTGACAGAAAAAACAACCACGCGTGAATGTCGTCACCGCCGCGAGGCCGCAGCCAAAAGTGTCGGTCGACATGCCGCGCAAATTTGCGCGGCATGAAACCGCGTGGATGCGTGTGTCACTGAATGTTGCCGCGCTCCCCCGCACTCACCGCTGTGGATGCGGAAGTGCTCCTTAAGGTGGTGCTTGTATTTGAATGCTTTCCCACACTCCGTGCACTTAAACTTGCGGCTGCCAGCAGCGGGAGGTGGCTGAGCCTGCACGGAGATGGTGTCGGGATGCCGGGTCAGCACGACGCCATGCATGATGGCGCGACGACACGCGACAGTGCGGGCGACGTGATCGGCGAAGGAAGCGTGGTGGAGGAAGGGCATTCGTACCTCGCCCACCTGGGTGGGGCGCGACGGCTTGTAGAGATCGGCGGTGGCAATGGCAGTACCCCGCTCGTGCCGGTAGCGGATGTGCTCCCTGAGGGAGCTCAGCCGCTTGTAGCCGCGGTCGCAGTGCGGGCAAGCCAGCAGAGCAGCAAACGCGCTGGGCGTTCGTGCGCCTGGCACGACAAAGTAAATGGGATCCGATGAAGAGGACTTCACTATTACTACACGAGCGCTGGGTGCATGATGCGCAAACGATGCCACCGAGCGATGGTGTCATGCAGGAAGACCACGATCCCAGCGACGGACTGCGCATGTAGCACCAGCAACAGCGGCAC